>CM072912.1:3401217-3411733 GCA_037013685.1 Acridotheres tristis | reverse complement strand
GTGACACTGAAATGGGGAATTAAAATTAAAATTAGAGTTAAGGGTAAAAATACAGGAGGATGCTTTAACTAGATGTCTTGGTTTGAAAAGACAGGTATGGTTTAAGGAAAGGCAAGAGCCCCTTTTCTGCAATGCAGAGTGCAATCCCCCTCCCTTTTAATTATTTTAGGTCCAAATCAGACGCTTTCAGGCAGGAGATATGGGGATGTGAAATAACAGTTCTTTACTGGTATTTAACAAGGCAGAAAACAACAACAGCTATAAAAATTGGCAACAGAACAGAACAGTCTAGCTCTGCTCCAGTCCCCTTTGGCCTCAGGCCGTGTCCCTGTGCTCAGTTACCGGTGCTGTGGGGGCAGGGCAGGTCCCGCGCAGTTGCAGAGGGCTGGAGTGATGGCGGCTGAGGCCCAGGGGTGAGCGGGATAGGAAAGTGACTCCCCCCCCTCACGGTGTCGGTCTTGGTGCTCCGCAGAGTGTCCGGAGATAGTAGCGTGAGATGGGAGAGCAGCAGAGCGATGTCCCAGGCAGGGAGCGTGGATCTCAGTGCTGGGATGGCAGGGGAGATGCCAGAACGAAGCCCAGACTATCTTTCCACTCCACGAGCCAAACGAGAGAGAGTCCCCACTCCAGACCCCCCGTCCCACCTTTCCTTTTCCGGTTCCCCCCCCCCCCTCCACCCACCCCCCTACGAGAGAACATTATCTGTGTTTTAAGGTGTAGCCACAACTACTTAGCATAACAATGGGAGGAATTCACAGAAAGAAAGGGGAGCAATCCAACCCCTAACAGGTGCCTCTGGCAAGGGAGCAGCACGAGGCACTGCAGGACCCTGCAGACAATTCCTGAAGCACTTGGAGGATGATCCTGCTCCCCAAGGGATGTTCCCATGGTTGCAATTTGGGAAGAGAAATGGGGAGTGAGGCCAGAGAGGAAGGGGCAAACAGGGATGGGCTGTTTGCAGGAGAGGGGAGAGAGATGGGCAAGAGGAAGAAATCTGGATCAGGAAAGAGCAAAGAAAGCAAAGGTGAAGCCAAGGAAATGCTCAGGGTAGTTTGGGGGTGGCTGCCAGGCAGCCCTGGCTCTGAGCAACAACATCTGCAGTGGGACAGGAAACTCACAGCTGATGGAAACAAACTTTCTGGCTGAATTCAGAGGCCACGACAAAGCTGAGTGGTTTCCCTGCCGTCCCCCAGCCCTTGCTGGCCCCAGGGGCTGATGGCATTTGTGCTCACTCAGCTCCATGTCCCCACAGCAGCACCATGGGGGTGCTGAGCCTGCTGTGTGCAATGCAAACAGGGGCTCCTGAGCCAGTGCTGCCGTGTGTGTGCCTGCAAGGATGCGGCTCCTGTGTGAGCTGGGGGAGAGGCCAGGGCTGCAGAGGGGGGATGTTGTTGGCAGGGGCATGAGGACGCTCTGGGACGCTGCCCTGGGGTGTCCAGCACAGTGGGGATGGATCAGCCCCTGCTCTGCTGCTCCTTGCCAGCTGTGTTACCGTATGGACTAGAAATCCTGAATATTAAAATATAAAGTGTATAATAGTAGTAGTAATATAATAGTAGTAGTAATGCTAAGGCTTAGAGACTGTAGTTTCCAGAGTAGGCCCTGGGAAACTAACTTAGGAATGTGCTGTGCTGAGAAAACAATTAGCAAAGCATGCAGAACCGTTAGTGATAAGGTTGAAGTATAGTCATAAATAAAGTACTGGTGGTGGGTAGTGGCAGAAGAAAGAGATTGAGGGGGAGAACACTATAGTCCTAGGATAAGCAACCTTGAAGGAGTTATGGCGTAAATGTTATCTACAAAGTGAATGTATCTATATTGTTTAGACGAGTATGTATTTCTGCACGAAAACCGTTTGTAAAAAGGGTATAAAAACCCTCTGAAAAAGGGAACCGGCGGGATCCTGACTTTGGACGCGAGTCCGCAGGTCCCCGGGCCCTGAATAAAGCACCGCATAAACTGACACTCTGTTGGTTTGTGTTTTACTTGGAGTTTCGGGCAGCAGTTTTCTGGCGACCGCGGCAGGACTCCGGAGGCGGCAGGGGCGGTTCGCGAGCTGATCTACTCCACGCCGGCACCAGGTGATTTCTGGGGAGACATCAACCCGTGCCCGACCCCGCGCCTGACGGACGACTGTGAGGTAAGCCCGCAAGGTGCTTTATTCTTTATTGAAAGGGAAAGCCCGCCGAACAAGACGGGACGGTGATCCCGCACTGTGGGGGCAAAAGACGTCTTAAAGGTACAAGTGTGGGTAAAAGGGGGAAGCCTAGGCGCTGGTCGTCAGACGCAACAGTGATTGCGCAGATCCAGCACTTGCCACTCGCGGCGACGAGAAAGGCAAGAATTGTGGTAAAGGGTGTGTGAGTGTGGAAATAATAGTAAAGTGTGTGAGTGTGAGTGTGAGTGTTATGATGCCTTTTAAAACCTTTAAAGCCCTGGCTAGTTCAGGAATGGAAATTCCGGATGATTCACCCTTGGGCTGTTTGTTGCAACACTGGAGGGTGGGGAATTTTGGTCAGGAACTGAGTAAAAGGAAATTGATTGATTTTTGTAATCGTGTGTGGCCTCAATACGAACCTGAGGGTATGCAATGGCCCCGAAATGGTACTCTAAATCCTGATATTATAACTCCTTTTATGCACTTCCTACAAGATAATGAGAAATGGGAAGAAATTCCGTATCTTGATTTGTTTTATTATTTGAAAAATAAGCCAGAATGGCAGAAGGAGTGTGGCATTATGGTCTTAGAAACAGCAACAGATGGTTGTGCAGGCTGCAAAGGGTGGCAAAAAGGGAAGGAGTACTCTGTTAAATTTTCAGGCCCTGAGGAGGATGTTTCTCTGTTGGTAGCACCTAGTGCCCCTCCCCTGGAGGAGAGTGAATCGAGTGAGTCGGACAAAGAGGTGAATGGGGAAGAAAAGGGAAAGGATTTAGAGAAAGGAAAAGTCGTTGATAAGCCGCGTACTCCTCTATGTGAAAGGACCCGTAGCGGGCGGGAGAAGAAAGGAAAAAGGGGTGCACAGCTGATGGCTCCGTTGCGGGAAGCGGTTGGACCCCACGGGGAGCGAGTAATAGTGAAAGTTCCTTTTTCTCCTAATGATTTGTTAATTTGGAAGCAGTCGGTAGGGGCTTATCGGGAGGATCCTGAACGAGCGGCAAGGGTAGTGAAAATGGTGATTAAAACACAAAATCCAGACTGGAATGATTTACAGGTCTTACTGGATACAATAATGGACTCTACTGAGAAAGAGATGGTGTTTAAAGCTATGAGGGAAAAGGCACGAGAAATGATTAGGTTGCAAAGAGCGGACGGTACATTAAATGATTTAGTGCCGCGGGAGGATCCAGAGTGGGATGTTAATTCAACGGGGGGTTACCGTAGACTTAAGGCTTATCAAGAATTGTTGGTAGAAGGAATACGGAGCGGGATACCTAAGACGTTAAATTGGTCCAAGTTGTATTCAGTAAGGCAGGAGAAAAATGAGTCCCCGTCAGCTTTCTTAGAAAGGCTTAAGGAAACTGCTCGAAAATATACCAGTTTAGAAACTGAAGGGGAATCAGGGAAATTGCAGCTAGCTTTAATTTTTCTGGGACAATCCCAAGAGGATATTCGGAAAAAATTGCAGAAATTGGAAGGGGAAGATACACGGAATTTGGATAAACTTTTAGAAGTTGCGTGGAAGGTGTATAATAATAGGGAAAAAGAGACTGCTAAGAAACAACAAGCTAGTATGTTGGCAGTACTACAGCAGATAACGGGGAATGGCATGCAGGGGGGTGGCCGAGGTCACGGACGGGGACGAGGAATGGCTAGGGGAGGAATTTCGATGGGTGGAAGGGGATTCCCAAACCAATTACAAATGGGACAAGGGAAAATGAGATTGGGATTGGATCAGTGTGCCTTGTGCAAGAACAGAGGACACTGGAAAAACGAATGTCCACTTAATCAAGGTATGGGATTCGGGCTAAATAGCGGATTGATAAATAATTCAAGTGCAGTTCAGGGAGGGCCACAAGGTGTCGCCCAAGCCTTTATGATGGGAAGCTACCAGAATCAAAGCTGACTAGATCGGGATCTGAAGGTAATTTTAGAAGTAGACGGGGAACCATTGGAATTTAGAGTAGATACGGGGGCTACGTATTCTGCAATTAACACCAAATTAGGACCTCTGAGTGATTCTACCATTCGGGTGGTAGGGGTTACAGGACAGGTTGAAGAAAGGGCATTTTTACGTCCGTTGGATATAAAGTTTGGGGGGAAAGAATTTGATCATCAATTTTTATATATGCCAAATAGCCCGAAATCATTAATGGGGAGGGACCATACCTGGTGTTACTTACAACAGATACCGTGGTACGAACAGCAGAAAAAGGGTGGACTCATGCCAGCCGAATAAAGAAACCAGTAAATCCATCTGAGTTCTCCAAGAAAAAAAAAAAAAATAACTCCCACTGGGAAATAAAAGGAACAACTGGTGATTTAAAGCTCGTCCTAAAAAGAACCTCATCTTGACACCCAGGGAAATAAATGGACGCGGGGGACATTTGGGTGGGAGATGACTGGCTATTACAGAAAGAGTTAATTGGGACTTCCGAGGCGCCGGGATACTGTAAATATCTAGAAGAACTTGCTCAGCAACCATATTACAGACCTGTGAGATTAGAATACCATAGCCGATTGTATAATGAAGAAGGGAATGCAAAGCATAACGATATTAAAGTAGCGTGTAGTTGGCTAGATTGTGACTGCTACCCGTTTGCATGCTTCTGTTGTAAAATTTGTAAAGAGTTGTGGTGGGTCCACTGCAAGAAAGGGAGGGCTCCTAGAAGTGTGTGTCAGCCCTGTTGGGAAGAACAGCGCGAGCTAACTGCTTTGGTTTTGAACCAAAAAGTAGCAGCCCGAGAGCTGAAAGTGGGATCCCCGCTCTGGTGGCAAATATATTCAAAGGGGGTGAACCCCAACTTATATTGCTATCACCCCAACGAACCTCCTAGGCCATTTAAAACAAACATTGTGTCAGTCAAGTGTCGTAAGCAAGTAAAAAAAAACTCAAGTGTAATATTCCACCATTGAAAAGATAAAAATTGGCATTCTAAAAGGAAGTGAAAAAGAGGAGTGAGTTTCGCCCCTGAAGAATATCCTTGCTGCCGTGAAGATGGTACACCTCGCAGTTAGTAGCAACCTAACTGGCGAGCGAGGCAGAGGGGTAAAAGGTGGGGACAGAGAATCTCACACAGGAATAGCCGTAGAAGTGCTTACAACCCTTAATAACCAGGAGCTTGGAGGTGATAACCCCCCCTAAGCACTTCTACGGTTATCCCTGCGTGAGATTCTCTGTCCCCACCTTTTACCCCTCTGCCTCGCTCGCCAGTTAGGTTGCTACTAACTGCGAGGTGTACCATCTTCACGGCAGCAAGGATATTCTTCAGGGGCGAGACTCACTCCTCTTTTCCACTTCCTTTTAGAATGCCAATTTTTATCTTTTCAATGGTGGAATATTACACCTGAGTTTTTTTTTACTTGCTTACGACACTTGACTGACACAATGTCTGTCTTAAATGGCCCAGAAGGTTCGTTGGGGTGATAGCAATATAAGTTGGGGTTCACCCCCTTTGAATAAATTTGCCACCAGAGCGGGGATCCCACTTTCAGCTCTCGGGCTGCTACTTTTTGGTTCAAAACCAAAGCAGTCAGCTCGCGCTGTTCCTCCCAACAGGGCTGACACACACTTCTAGGAGCCCTCCCTTTCTTGCAGTGGACCCACCACAACTCTTTACAAATTTTACAACAGAAGCATGCAAACGGGTAGCAGTCACAATCTAACCAACTACACGCTACTTTAATATCATTATGCTTTGCATTCCCTTCTCCATTATACAATTGGCTATGGTATTCTAATCTCACAGGTCTGTAATATGGTTGCTGAGCAAGTTCTTCTAGATATTTACAGTATCCCGGCGCCTCGGAAGTCCCAATTAACTCTTTCTGTAATAGCCAGTCATCTCCCACCCAAATGTCCCCCGCGTCCATTTATTTCCCTGGGTGTCAAGATGAGGTTCTTTTTAGGACGAGCTTTAAATCACCAGTTGTTCCTTTTATTTCCCAGCGGGAGTTATTTTTCTTGGAGAACTCAGATGGATTTACTGGTTTCTTTATTCGGCTGGCATGAGTCCACCCTTTTTCTGCTGTTCGTACCACGGTATCTGTTGTAAGTAACACCAGGTATGGTCCCTCCCCATTAATGATTTCGGGCTATTTGGCATATATAAAAATTGATGATCAAATTCTTTCCCCCCAAATTTTATATTTAACGGACGTAAAAATGCCCTTTCTTCAACCTGTCTTGTAACCCCTACCACCCGAATGGTAGAATCACTTAGAGGTCTTAATTTGGTGTTAATTGCAGAATACGTAGCCCCCGTATCTACTCTAAATTCCAATGGTTCCCCATCTACTTCTAAAACTACTTTCAGATCCCGATCTAGTCAACTTTGGTTCTGGTAGCTTCCCATCATAAAGGCTTGGGCGACACCTTGTGGCCCTCTCTGAACTGCACTTGAATTATTTATCAATCCGCTATTTAGCCCGAATCCCATACCTTGATTAAGTGGACATTCGTTTTTCCAGTGTCCTCTGTTCTTGCACAAGGCACACTGATCCAATCCCCAATCTCATTTTCCCTTGTCCCATTTGTAATTGGTTTGGGAATCCCCTTCCACCCATCGAAATTCCTCCCCTAGCCATTCCTCGTCCCCGTCCGTGACCTTGGCCACCCCCCCGCATACCATTCCCCGTTATCTGCTGTAGTACTGCCAACATACTAGCTTGTTGTTTCTTAGCAGTCTCTTTTTCCCTATTATTATACACCTTCCACGCAACTTCTAAAAGTTTATCCAAATTCCGTGTATCTTCCCCTTCTAATTTCTGCAATTTTTTCCGAATATCCTCTTGGGATTGTCCCAGAAAAATTAAAGCTAGCTGCAATTTCCCTGATTCCCCTTCAATTTCTAAACTGGTATATTTTCGAGCAGTTTCCTTAAGCCTTTCTAAGAAAGCTGACGGGGACTCATTTTTCTCCTGCCTTACTGAATACAACTTGGACCAGTTTAACGTCTTAGGTATCCCGCTCCGTATTCCTTCTACCAACAATTCTTGATAAGCCTTAAGTCTACGGTAACCCCCCCGTTGAATTAACATTCCACTCTGGATCCTTCCGCGGCACTAAATCATTTAATGTACCGTCCGCTATTTGCAACCTAATCATTTCTCGTGCCTTTTCCCTCATAGCTTTAAACACCATCTCTTTCTCAGTAGAGTCCATTATTGTATTCAGTAAGACCTGTAAATCATTCCAGTCTGGATTTTGTGTTTTAATCACCATTTTCACTACCCGTGCTGCCCGTTCAGGATCCTCCCGATAAGCCCCCACAGACTGCTTCCAAATTAACAAATCATTAGGAGAAAAGGAACTTTCACTATTACTCGCTCCCCGAGGGGTCCAACCGCTTCCCGCAACGGAGCCATCAGCTGTGCACCCCTTTTTCCTTTCTTCCCCCCGTCCACTACGGGTCCTTTCACAAAGAGGAATACACGGCTTATCAGCAACCTTTTTTCCTTTGAATTCTTTCCCTCTTCTTCCCCAACTACCTCGTCTGACTCACTCGATTCACTCTCCTCCAGGGGAGGGGCACTAGGTGCTACCAGCAGAGAAACATCCTCCTCAGGGTCTGAAAATTTAACAGAATACTCCTTTCCCTTTTTGCCACCCTTTGCAGCCTGCACAACCATCTGTTGCTGTTTCTAAGACCATAATGCCACACTCCTTCTGCCATTCTGGCTTATTTTTCAAACAATAAAACAAATCAAGATACGGAATTTCTTCCCATTTCTCATTATCTTATAGGAAGTGCATAAAAGGAGTTATAATATCAGGATTTAGAGTACCATTTCGGGGCCATTGCATACCCTCAGGTTCGTATTGAGGCCACACACGATTACAAAAATCAATCAATTTCCTTTTACTCAGTTCCTGACCAAAATTCCCCACCCTCCAGTGTTGCAACAAACAGCCCAAGGGTGAATCATCCGGAATTTCCATTCCTGAACTAGCCAGGGCTTTAAAGGTTTTAAAAGGCATCATAACACTCACACTCACACTCACACACTTTACTATTATTTCCACACTCACACACCCTTTACCACAATTCTTGCCTTTCTCGTCGCCGCGAGTGGCAAGTGCTGGATCTGCGCAATCACTGTTGCGTCTGACGACCAGCGCCTAGGCTTCCCCCTTTTGCCCCCACAGTGCGGGATCACCGTCCCGTCTTGTTCGGCGGGCTTTCCCTTTCAATAAAGAATAAAGCACCTTGCGGGCTTACCTCACAGTCGTCCGTCAGGCGCGGGGTCGGGCACGGGTTGATGTCTCCCCAGAAATCACCTGGTGCCGGCGTGGAGTAGATCAGCTCGCGAACCGCCCCTGCCGCCTCCGGAGTCCTGCCGCGGTCGCCAGAAAACTGCTGCCCGAAACTCCAAGTAAAACACAAACTAACAGAGTGTCAGTTTATGCGGTGCTTTATTCAGGGCCCGGGGACCTGCGGACTCGCGTCCAAAGTCAGGATCCCGCCGGTTCCCTTTTTCAGAGGGTTTTTATACCCTTTTTACAAACGGTTTTCGTGCAGAAATACATACTCGTCTAAACAATATAGATACATTCACTTTGTAGATAACATTTACGCCATAACTCCTTCAAGGTTGCTTATCCTAGGACTATAGTGTTCTCCCCCTCAATCTCTTTCTTCTGCCACTACCCACCACCAGTACTTTATTTATGACTATACTTCAACCTTATCACTAACGGTTCTGCATGCTTTGCTAATTGTTTTCTCAGCACAGTACATTCCTAAGTTAGTTTCCCAGGGCCTACTCTGGAAACTACAGTCTCTAAGCCTTAGCATTACTACTACTATTATATTACTACTACTATTATACACTTTATATTTTAATATTCAGGATTTCTAGTTCATACGGTAACACCCTGGCAAGGAGCAGCAGAGCAGGGGCTGATCCATCCCCACTGCGCTGGACACCCCAGGGCAGCGTCCCAGAGCGTCCTCATGCACCTGCCAACAACATCCCCCCTCTGCAGCCCTGGCCTCTCCCCCAGCTCACACAGGAGCCGCATCCTTGCAGGCACACACACGGCAGCACTGGCTCAGGAGCCCCTGTTTGCATTGCACACAGCAGGCTCAGCACCCCCATGGTGCTGCTGTGGGGACATGGAGCTGAGTGAGCACAAATGCCATCAGCCCCTGGGGCCAGCAAGGGCTGGGGGACGGCAGGGAAACCACTCGGGTTTGTCGTGGCCTCTGAAGTCAGCCAGAAAGTTTGTTCCCATCAGCTGTGAGTTTCCTGTCCCACTGCAGATGTTGTTGCTCACAGCCAGGGCTGCCTGGCAGCCTCCCCCAAACTACCCTGAGCATTTCCTTGGCTTCACCTTTGCTTTCTTTGCTCTTTCCTGATCCAGATTTCTTCCTCTTGCCCATCTCTCTCCCCTCTCCTGCAGACAGCCCATCCCTGTTTGCCCCTTCCTCTCTGGCCTCACTCCCCATTTCTCTTCCCAAATTGCAACCATGGGAACATCCCTTGGGGAGCAGGATCATCCTCCAAGTGCTTCAGGAATTGTCTGCAGGGTCCTGCAGTGCCTCGTGCTGCTCCCTTGCCAGAGGCACCTGTTAGGGGTTGGATTGCTCCCCTTTCTTTCTGTGAATTCCTCCCATTGTTATGCTAAGTAGTTGTGGCTACACCTTAAAACACAGATAATGTTCTCTCGTAGGGGGGTGGGTGGTGGGGGGGGGGGAACCGGAAAAGGAAAGGTGGGACGGGGGGTCTGGAGCGGGGACTCTCTCTCGTTTGGCTCGTGGAGTGGAAAGACAGTCTGGGCTTCGCTCTGGCATCTCCCCTGCCATCCCAGCACTGAGACCCACGCTCCCTGCCTGGGACATCGCTCTGCTGCTCTCCCATCTCACCCTACTATCTCTGGACACTCTGCTGAGCACTATGACCGACACCGTGAGGGGGGAGTCACTTTCCCATCCCTCTCACCCCTGGGCCTCCGCCGCCATCACTCCAGCCCTCTGCAACTGCGCGGGACCTGCCCTGCCCCCACAGCACCGGTAACTGAGCACAGGGACACGGCCTGAGGCCAAAAGGGACTGGAGCGGAGCTAGACTGTTCTGTTCTGTTGCCAATTTTCATAGCTGTTGTTGTTTTCTGCCTTGTTAAATACCAGTAAAGAACTGTTATTTCACATCCCCATATCTCCTGCCTGAAAGCGTCTGATTTGGACCTAAAATAATTAAAAGGGAGGGGGGTTGCACTCTGCATTGCAGAAAAGGGGCTCTTGCCTTTCCTTAAACCATACCTGTCTTTTCAACCCAAGACATCTAGTTAAAGCATCCTCCTGTATTTTTACCCTTAACTCTAATTTTAATTTGAATTCCCCATTTCAGTGTCACA
>CM072912.1:3370027-3386675 GCA_037013685.1 Acridotheres tristis | reverse complement strand
CTTATTATAAAAGACCCAAAGTTTTCTCTGTTGATGGAGATCTTCAACCTCTGGCTTGTTACTGGAACTATACCTGATACACTCTGGGACTGCTGGACTGTCTTGATTCCGAAGTCCAGCAATGTGGGTAAGCTGGGTGACATCAAGAACTGGAGGCCTGTCACTGTTGCCTCTATGGTGTTTAGGTTGTTTTCCAGGATTGTTACAGCAAGACTGACCCAGGCATGTCCCATTAACCCCAGGCAAAAGGGTTTCATTCGGGCATCAAGGTGTTCCAAGAACCTGAGGCTATTACAGCTTGTGGTCAAACATGCTAAGCGGGAGCATTGTGAACTGGAGATTGTGTTTGTGGACATTGCCAAGGCTTTTGATACCATCTCTCATCAACATATTATTATGGGTCTGATGCAGAGGGAGGTTGATCCCCAAGTGATTCATCTTGTTAAATAAATGTATAGGAATGTTACCACGTACATCGGTATGAAAAATGAGAAAACTGACCCCATTAAGATTCTTACAGGAGTCAAGCAAGGAGACCCCATGTTACTTGTGTTATTTAATCTCACACTTGATACTCTTCTCTGTGAATTGGAAAAGGATGGTCAGGGGGTCCAACGAGGAGGGTTGAAAATTACAGCTATGGCCTTTGCCGATGATTTAGTATTGTTGAGTAATTCCTGGGACGGAATGTGTGGTAACATCAAGATTCTGGAGACTTTTTGTGAACTTATGGCTCTCCAGACACAGGGGAAGAAGTGTTATGGCTTTTACATCAAACCAACAAGAGACTCTTATACCATCAATGACTGTCCTGCTTGGATCATAAATGGTTCCTCCCTCAACATGATTGATCCAGGAAACTCTGAAAAGTATCTCAGTATACGGGTTGATCCCTGGACTGGCTTTACCAAATCAGGTCTGTCAGAGAAATTAGAAGGTTGGCTCCATCGGATGGGTGAGGTACCACTCAAACCTCTCCAGAAAGTCCATATACTTAGGACTTATACCATCCAGAGACTAGTGTGTCTGGCAGAACCACACCGAGACAAAAGTTGGGCCCCTCGAATCCCTTGACTTAATTATTAGGAATGCAGTCAAGGAATAGTTCACCTCTCACCAAGTACGTGTGATGCTATCCTGTATTCAAGCTGTAAAGATGGTGGACTAGGTATTATCAAATTGTCAGCGCTTATTCCAAGCATACAAGTGCATAGATTGGTTCAGTCTTCGGATGAGGCTCTAGTGACCTTTTTGAAAGGAGAACATCTGGAATTGCTATTTGAGAAATTATGGTTAAGAGCTGGTGGGGAGAAGGAGTCCATCCTGACAATCTGGGAGCCTATTCCAGTGGTTGGTAATGTTATTATGGGAGATGAATATCTGTCAGAATGGGAGGTCCCTGTTTCCAAAGTCTGCTACCTGAGACCGTGTAATTGACGAAAAGTTGAATTTAATAAATGGAAACATCTGGTTATGCAGGGCCATGGTATTGAGAATTTTGAGAATGATAACATCAGTAACAGATGGTTAACTTGCTATAGAGGCATACCTCACCTAAAGTTGATTACTGTGTTACAATTAAGAGCGAATGTCTACCCCACAAGAGAGTTCCTGGCCAGGGTTAGGAAGGATCACTGCGTAAGATCTTGCAGACATTATGATGCCGATTATGAATCAACAGCTCATGTAATCAGGACCTGTCCACTCACTCAGGATGCCAAGATTAAAAGCCATAATTCCATCTGTGAAACCCTTTGTAATGCAACTGAAAGGGAAGACTGGACTCTGTTCCAGGAGCCACACATCCAGGATGAATTTAATGAATTGTATAAGCCAGACAAGGGAAGTAAGGCATTCGTGGTAGACATGACAGTGAGATGCAAGCATAATAATTCCTCTTCGAAAGAAGCTGCTGCAGAAAATGTTAAGAAATATCAGGGCCTTCTCCCTCAAATTAAAGATCTGACAAATGTGGCAGACATTGAGTTTGTAGGCTTTCCCATTGGAATGTGGGAGAAGTGGTACACGAAGAACTCTGAATTGTTACTCTTCTTTCTAAGACGAGTCTAGAGAAGACTGCCTGGACCCTAATATCCAGAGTGCTCCTTTCTTCTGTTGATATTGTACACATATTTACTAGTAAGGCTTGTTCAATTATACCGGATAAATAAAGTGGTTGACCCCTTCCCATCTGTTGGTGGAGTTGGACAGTGGAACTGATTATGGGTGGGAGGGATTCATCCTTCATAACTGTGTCTTACCATCACCGAGATTTGGGTTTTAAATTCTAATTTGGACCTTAGGTGGACGGGCCACCTCTACTTAACCTGGAAAAGAAACATATAATCCTTCTTTGTTTATTGAATAGCCAAATGCCTTTTCATCTAATTAGTGATGCTCATGAATGGAGGAATGAGATTCCCACTGTCCCTACCTACTATCCAGCGAAACCACAGCCAAGGAAATGAGCTTGGTGGAATCAGAAGGCAAAGAAGACCCTTTGGAGCTTGACTCTGGTCTGGTGCTGTGAAGAGGCATGAGAGGTGTAGAATAAGTGGGAGGCCGGGGGCGCACTCAGCAGTGCTGGGTGACCCGCCCATCTGCGTCCTGGCTGTTGGTGAAATACCACTACTCTGATCGTTTATTCATTTACCCGGTGAGGCAGGGGGGGGAGCCCCTAGGGTGGCTCTCGCTTCTGGCGCCAAGTGGCTGGTGAGTGCCAACTGTGACCCTTTTATGGGGACAGTGGGAGGTGGGGAGTTTGACTGGGGCGGTACACCTGTCCCCTCTCCCCCCCTCCCCCCCCCCCCCCCCCCCCCCCCCCCCCCCCCCCCCCCTTTTAACCCCTCCCCCACAACCCAACTCTTAAACCAAACACTTCAAAGCAAAATGAAAGTGTCCTAAGGCGAGCTCAGGGAGGACGGAAACCTCCTGTGGAGCAGAAGGACAAAAGCTTGCTTTAGCTTGATTTTCAGTACTAATACAGACTGTGAAAGCAGGGCCTCACGATCCTTCTGGCATTTTGGGTTTTAAGCAGGAGGTGTCAGAAGAGTTACCACAGGGATAACTGGCTTGTGGCAACCAAGCATTCGTAGCGATGTCACTTTTTGATCCTTTGGTGTCGGCTCTTCCTATCATTGTGAAGCAGAATTCACCAGGCGTTGGATTGTTCACCCACTAATAGGGAACGTGAGCTGGGTTTAGACCGTCGTGAGACAGGTTAGTTTTACCCTACTGATGATGTGCTGTTGCAATAGTAATCCTGCTCAGTATGAGAGGAACTGCAGGTTCAGACTGCTGGTGCGTGTGCTTGGCTGAGGAGCCACTGGTGTGTGGCTACCATCTGCGAGCTTATGACTGAATGCCTCTAAGTCAGAATCCCACCTAGACAGAGATTCTGCAGCACCGCCAGAGCCTCAGTGGGCTGGCGATAGCCAGCCTCCCACCTGTCAGCAGGCGGGCCCGGTGTGGAGCGTCGCTCGTGGTCAGGACTGGAGGGGCGGACAGATGCGGTGTCACCTCTCCCCCGTCGCATATCTCATGATTGTGAGGCACCTAGTGCTAAATCATTCGTAGACGACCTGATTCTGGGGCAAGGTTACGTAAGTAGCAGAGCAGCTCACTCGATGCGATCTATTGAGAATCAACCCTCGACACAAGCTTTTGTCACTCAACTGGTCAGCCAGCC
Organism: Acridotheres tristis; assembly: GCA_037013685.1. Classification (NCBI taxonomy): domain Eukaryota; kingdom Metazoa; phylum Chordata; class Aves; order Passeriformes; family Sturnidae; genus Acridotheres; species Acridotheres tristis. Next base: position 3,382,987 of record CM072912.1, on the reverse strand, counting down.
CCCCACTCCAGTGGTCAGGTGTGGTGCTTCCTCCTCCTCCTTCCTCTTCTGAGGCCTCTCTTGGAGGGCTGGGGCCGACAGGTTGCACGGCCCTCCTTTGTGCTCTTGTCCGTGTAGGTCCCAGGCCTGATATGTCGAGTTCTGGGCCCAGGCACCAAGCAAGGGCAGCACGCCGCCAGTGCGCGCATATGGGGAGTGCGTGAGAGAGAGGCCACACTGGGTCTCTGGCAGACTGTTACCAGGTAGACTGTTGCCCACTGCCTGCATTAGTCTCTGGTGGCCGATAGCTGGGTAGACCTGTTACCTTTCCCGGGTCTTAAGTCTCTGGCAGCCAATGCGGGGTAGACGTGTTGTCGTCGTCTGGCCTTGCCTCCCGGCCACTGAGCGATGGTGCCACAACACTTCATTCAGATGCACGACCCCATTACCCTCTCCAGACTGGAGAGCACACCTTCGGTGGGCAGCCTGCACGTCCAGAACACGCAGCCGTGCACGCATTCCTGCTCACACATTTTCTTCACCCCAGAAAGCTGGTACATGAAGGCGGGTGACTTTCGGTCCCAGACTACGCCGGTGTCCCTGCTCCACCTCCCCCCTTTTTTTTTTTTTTTTTTTTTGGCTTTTTGGGCTGTCTGTGCAGGGCCGGGCCCTGGACTCCATGATCCCACCGGGTCCCTCCCAGCTCAGCCCCTCCCGCAATTCTCACCCTTTGGCTCAGCCTTTGTGTCCTTGAGAGGAGCTGGCAGAGCTGTTGGGGCCGGGCCAGGAGCAGGGCACCCCAACATTCCCCTCTCTGGGACACGGCAGCTGTGGCAGCCCCAGCGTTCCCCTGTCTGTGACACCACAGCCCTGGCAGCCCCAACCTTCCATCCCTGGAGACGCTCCATGGCAGCTTCCAGTCAACGCAAGGCACCGGCCACGGAGCACCCCCAGCCTGGCCTGATGGGGATTCCTCTGCACACAGCTCGGGCAAGGCCCCCCTGGACACCTTCACTGTGCCACACACAAGTGTCACACACAGCTACAGAGCTCTGCCCACAGCTGCCACGAGGAGCTGATTAAAAAAATAAAACAAAATTTAAAATTATAAACCGCAATAATCAAACCCATCCAGGAAAACAAACAAATCCAACAAGAACAACAACAACAAAAACAAAACCAAAAACCACTAGAGAAGGAGAACATCCCCCCCAATAGACCCGTTCCATCCTTCACTCAGTACACCTGCACACACACAGGGGCTGAGACTGCAAAAAAAGAGAATTCCTTGAGTACATTTGCAGGAAAAGCAGGTTTAGGACAGGCTCTCAGTTCCGACTGTTCTCAGCAGATTGAAAACGGCCCCTTTGGCACCTGCAGGGCCCTTGCCAATGGCAAGTGCCACACCCTCAGCCCATGGGGGAGAAAAGGGCTCTGAATTGCCCGCCCTGGCATGGAAACCCTGTTCCCAGGCTGCTTCACACACAGGATTCTTCTGGATGAATCCAGAAAGCTGAGGGTCTGCTCTGGCTCCTCCATGTCCTAAAGCTGCCTGACAGAAGAAATTGAGGGTGGGCTCCAGCAGCACAATCCCTGCTGGCCCAGGGCACAGGGCCAGGAAGGTCTCTGCGTGCCCAGCCTTTGCTCCAGCCAAGAAAAGCTCCCGGCACAGGCTCACCTTTCCTGCTCAGCCAGAACCCCCGAGTGCCCCAGCAGCAGGAAACTGACGGCTCTGGGCGGCACCGACGCTGGCAAACGCCAGACCTGGGCACTGCCAGCGTCAACAATCTGCTGGATCTGCAGTGCTGGCACCCACAAATCACCAGATCTGAGCAGTGCTGGTGCTGGAACCGGGGAATTGCCGAGTTTTGGCTTTCTGTGCATGCAAATTGCTAATCTTATGGAGTACCAGCACTGAGAAAATTCAGGATCTGGGCAGTGGCAGAGCCAGAAAACACTACATTTCAGGCTCTAGATGCTGGTAAGGACCAGATCTAGGATTCAGGAACTTTTTCCCTTTTCCTTTCCTTCCTTCCTTCCTTCCTTCCTTCCTTCCTTCCTTCCTTCCTTCCTTCCTTCCTTCCTTCCTTCCTTCCTTCCTTCCTTCCTTCCTTCCTTCCTTCCTTCCTTCCTTCCTTCCTTCCTTCCTTCCTTCCTTCCTTCCTTCCTTCCTTCCTTCCTTCCTTCCTTCCTTCCTTCCTTCCTTCCTTCCTTCCTTCCTTCCTTCCTTCCTTCCTTCCTTCCTTCCTTCCTTCCTTCCTTCCTTCCTTCCTTCCTTCCTTCCTTCCTTCCTTCCTTCCTTCCTTCCTTCCTTCCTTCCTTCCTTCCTTCCTTCCTTCCTTCCTTCCTTCCTTCCTTCCTTCCTTCCTTCCCTCCCTCCCTCCCTCCCTCCCTCCCTCCCTCCCTCCCTGTAGTTACTGAGCTGCAAAGAGAGAGAAAAGACAGCAACACACACAGACCTCTTTTGGGGAAAAAAGGCCAACTTTATTGTACGGACATCCCGTATTTAAAGTGTGTTACATGCAGCTAGTACAGGACAGTACTTCATTGGACAATTGGGAAAAACATCCTTGGGACAGTACCTCAGGATGTATCCCACGGGAAAGACACCAGGTGTTAATCTTTATTATGAATTCTACTCTGTTTTTCACCATGTTATCACTCTGGGAGACTGCCTCCCTAACTGAAGCTGTAGTCAGCTTGTCAGCCTGGGAATGGACCTGAGAGTCAGTAGAAATCCAGGCCTGAAAAGAATTTCCAAGCAGTAATTCCCTAGCTCTCTAAATGTGTGTCCACACCTCCCTCCCTCCCATCCACCTACCGAATGCAAATTTGTTCAAAACACCCAAACAAGAAATGCCCCTGGGAATACTTAAGTTTTCAATTATTTGTGTTTAATTAGATAGATTTCAGAAGTGTATTCAAAACAAATATACTCTATTGAAAAGAATATAGTTGAGAGAATTGTTTTGTCTTGCTGTCTTTTCCTGTTTATAGATGGATATCGGCAATGTCCAATTGATATTGACCCCCAGCACCCTCTAATGAAGTCTGGATAAATATGAAAATCAAGACCCTTCATGGCTGACAGTTAATCATACTTTTACCCCATCCCCTCCCCAGCATTTCCTTCATCCAATCCATGTGACTCTAATGGATCAGGAATGGTGTGGCCAGCAGGAGCAGGGCAGTGATTCTTCCCCTGTGCTCAGCACTGGTTGGGCAGCACCTCGAGTGCTGTGTCCAGTTCTGGGCTCCTCAATTTAGGAAGGACATGGAGGGGCTGGAGCGTGTCCAGAGAAGGGCAACAAGGCTGGTGAGGGGTCTGGAACACAAGTCCTGTGAGGAGTGGCTGAGGGAGCTGGGGATGTTTATCCTGGAGAAGAGGAGGCTCAGGGGAGACCTCATCACTCTACAACTCCCTGACAGGAGGGGGCATCTAGGCTGGGATCAGGCTCTTCTCCCAGGGAACAACAACAGGACAAGAGGACACAGCCTTAAAGTTGCACCAAGGGATGTTTAGGCTGGACATTAGGAAATATTCTTCACAAAAAGGGTGATTGGGCATTAGAATGGGCTGCTCAGGGATGCAAGTGTGCCACCATCCCTGGAAGTGTTTCAGGAAAGACTGGATGTGGCACTGAGTGCCATGGTCTGGGTGACAAGGTGGTGTTGGGTCACAGGTTGGACTTGATGCTCTCCAAGGTCTTTTCCAGCCTGGGTGATTCTGTGATGGCTGTGACACTGCAGGGCCCTGGGGCAGCAAGGGGCCATTGTGACACTGCGGGGCCTCGTGGAACTGAGAGGACCAGAGTGACACTGTGTACGACATGGCACCACAGAGCCAAGGGGCCACTGTGACACTGTGGGGCTACATGGAAGCAAGGAGTCCATTGTGACAGTCTGGGTCCTGGTGGAACCACAGAGGCCACTGTGACACTGCAGGGCCTTGTGGAACCAAGGGGCCATTGTGCCACTGCAGAACCAAGGAGAGCCTTGTGAGAGCCTGGGGCCCAATGGAATCAAGGGGCCATTGTTCCATTGCAAGGACTCTGGGAACTAAAGGAACAATGGTGACACTGTGGTGCCCCATGGAACCAAGGGTCCCTGGTGACACTGCAGGATCTTGTGTAACCAGGGCTCCATTGTGACCCTGCAGCACCAAGGAATTCATGGTGGCACTCACAGAGGTCATGGAACCAAGGCTCCATTTTGACACAGGGGAGCCCAAGGATCCAAGCAACTTTGTTACAGCAAGGGGTCCCATGTGACCAAAGGGACCTTGTGACACTGGAAGGCCTCATGAAATCATGGAGACCATTGTGACACTCTAGGGCCTCATGGAACTGTGAAGACACTAAGCTGTGTGTGAGCGTGGATCTGCTGGAGGGTAGGAGAGCTCTGCAGAGGGACCTGGACAGGCTGGATCCATGGCCCAAATCAAACAAGATGAGAGAGGTTTAACAAGACCAAGTGCCAGGTCCTGCAATTTGGCCACAACAACCCCTGCAGATCTACAGGCTGGGGACAAAATGGCTGGACAACAGCCAGGCAGAAAGGGACCTGGGGACACTGATGGACAGCAGGCTGGACATGAGACAACAGTGTGCCCAGGTGGCCAAGAAGGCCAATGGCACCTGGCCTGGATCAGGAATGGTGTGGCCAGCAGGAGCAGGGCAGTGATTCTTCCCCTGCACTGGGCACTGGTTGGGCAGCACCTGCAGTGCTGTGTCCAGTTCTGGGCCTCCCAAATTAGGAAGGACATGGAGGGTCTGGAGCGTGTCCAGAGAAGGGCAACAAGGCTGGTGAGGGGTCTGGAACACAAGTCCTGTGAGGAAGGGCTGAGGGAGCTGGGATTATTTATCCTGGAGAAGAGAAGGCTCAGGGGAGACAAGGTGGTGTCAGGGAACAGGATGGACTTGATGATCTCCAAGGTTTTTCTAGCATTGCTGATTCTGTGATTCTCTGAAACCACCCCTGGAGAAGTGGAAGGATGAGCCCTGGGCCTCCTCTTCACAAGGTCCAGCAGCCCAGGTCCCTCAGCTTCTCCACACAGCCCCAAAGCCCATCCTGTCAGTCCTGCAGAGCCTCTCCAGCCCCTCCTCATTGCCCACAACAGGGAGCCCCACACCCAGACACAGCAGCCCAGATGTGCCCCCCTGGCCTGTGGTGCCTCTGGCAAGGGAGCAGCACGAGGCACTGCAGGACCCTGCAGACAATTCCTGAAGCACTTGGAGGATGATCCTGCTCCCCAAGGGATGTTCCCATGGTGCCAACTGAGAAACTGAAATGGGGAGTGGGGCCAGAGGGGAAAGGGCAAACAGGGATAGGCTGTATTCAGGGGAGGGACAGGGATGGCAAGAGAAAGAAAACTGGATCAGGAAAGAGGAAAGAAGGGTATGGTGAAGCAAAGGAAATGCTCAGGGCAGTTTGGGGGTGGCTGCCAGGCAGCCCTGGCTCTGAGCAACAACATCTGCAGTGGGACAGGAAACTCACAGCTGATGGGAACAAACTTTCTGGCTGACTTCAGAGGCCACGACAAAGCTGAGTGGTTTCCCTGCCGTCCCCCAGCCCTTGCTGGCCCCAGGGGCTGATGGCATTTGTGCTCACTCAGCTCCATGTCCCCACAGCAGCACCATGGGGGTGCTGAGCCTGCTGTGTGCAATGCAAACAGGGGCTCCTGAGCCAGTGCTGCCGTGTGTGTGCCTGCAAGGATGCGGCTCCTGTGTGAGCTGGGGGAGAGGCCAGGGCTGCAGAGGGGGGATGTTGTTGGCAGGTGCATGAGGACGCTCTGGGACGCTGCCCTGGGGTGTCCAGCGCAGTGGGGATGGATCAGCCCCTGCTCTGCTGCTCCTTGCCAGGGTGTCCCCCTTGCAGGGAGCTTGCAGAGCACCAGCCATGCTGTTTGCCCCCAGCCTGCCCACGGCCAGCCTGGGGCTGCTCCCGGGGCTTTTCTGTGCTCAGCATTGGGCTGGCCAAGTGTTGTGGAGAGAGCCTGGCCAAGGAGCCTGGAGCCCCCAGGCCCTGGCCTGAGGCGTCAGCGCTGCCCCAGCAGTGCCCATGGCCTGTCCCTGCTGCAGCCCCGGCACTGCCACCCCCAGGGCTGTGCCCGGCCCCCAGAGCACTCAGGCCCTGCAGCAACACGAGGGCCAGGAGGGCAGCGGGGCAGTGGCACGGGAGCAGCACTGGCAACACCAAGTGCTGCTGCTGCTGCTGGGCACAGCTGCTGTGCCAGCACTGATCTGCCCCAGCTCTGCACACAGACATTGCTGCTGCAGCTCCAGAGAAGGGAACAAAAGGGGCATCTCTGGAGAAAACTTTGCTGGGAGAGAGATCCTTTAGTTCATTTAAAGCCACCAAGAGCACAGCCCCTCATTGACACAGTCTGTGGCCACAGGGAAGGTGGAGAAAAACAAAATGAGAATATGGCACAAGCAATGACATTTCTTTGTAGACAATATTGAAAAGCTAAAACAAAGGAAAAAAATCTGCAAAATTAAACCAACAAGAAGTATCAAAGATGACTTTTATTACAAGTGATTTGCAGAAATTGGCCAGCAGTTTAATGTTTCTGAAACCATCCAGTCATCAGTGTCCACACTGCAGCCTTGAGCTCCTGGTTCCTCAGGCTGTAGATGAGAGGGTTCAGGGCTGGAGGCACCACTGAGTACAGAACTGACAGTGCCAGATCCAGGGATGGGGAGGAGATGGAGGGGGGCTTCAGGTAGGCAAACACTGCAGTGCTGAGAAACAGGGAGACCACAGCCAGGTGAGGGAGACAGGCTGTGGGCAGGGTGGAGATCATTGTGGAGACACAGGGGGACATAATTTTCCTAGGACTGGGGGTCTTAGGGGAGCTAAGGAGAAGTGTCCAGTGGAATGAGATTTCCACAGCAATGGGGGTCAGGTGAATGGGGGTTTTGAGGAGACAGATGGCAGGGGAATGGGGTCCAAGAGAATGGGGATCTCCTTCATTGGGGGTGCTATAGGATGGTGTAAGGGTTAGTCCGAAGTTCCCCTCGATTTTGCCTCCTGACCGTCGCAAGGAGACCTCAAGGACCCCCACCCAGGCTGACTCCAAACAATGGTTTACTGGCCTGGCCAAGGTGGATGCTCGTGACTGTGTGCTGGTGTATTGTGTTCACTGGACTGTGCTGTTGTGGCACCAACCAGAGGTTGTGTTGTACCAACTGAGGACTGCTTGACCGTACCTGTCTCCTGCAGCACCACACAATGGTCCATAAATCTTCCCACCTCTTGGCCAGAGGCCACTCGCTTTGGAGAAGGACTATAAAAGAGCGACCCTCTGGAAAAGACCCTTTGAGATCTCTCCACTGATGAAGACCCCCTGGAGAAGACCCCTGAGATCTCCCCACGGACAAAGACTCGTCTATCGGATGACCCGTGAGGACGCCTGTCTTGTCTGTTGGTAGCTATTCTCCCATCCCTTCCTTTCCTTCCCCTTTCCCTATACTTTGTTTCCTATACCTCTCCCCTTTACCGTAACTGAATTGTTGGCATTTGATGAAATGCATTGCTGTTGTTGAATAAACTGATTTTCTGCTGTTGAATAAACTGATTTTGTCCCCTGCATTTTGCCTGTTTGCACCTTTAAGATCAAAAGAACCATCACGACCCCTGCTCTGTATTAATAGTGGATCGTGACAGATGGGATTCCCATGGGAATGTGGGTAAGAGGAATATGGGGCATGGAATGGGGGCTACTGGGTGAAAGGCTCTGTGAGAACTGGGGTACTGGGGAGGACATTGTTGAGAAAGGAGGTCCTGGGAAATGCAGTCCCAGGACAGGGGTGTCAGGGAAGGGAGGCCTAAGGAATGGGGATTCCATAGTAGAGTTCCCAGGAGAATGAGGGTCCCAGGGTCGGGGAGTTGCTGGGTGGGCACAGGAGTTGCAGCTCCTTCACTGGGTACCTCAGATTTTGGGGTGACCCTGGGTTCAGGGCAGCATCCCTCAGGGTGCTCGTTGCTTGGAGGGCTCCCCAGAGGGATTTCTGGGGGCTCTGGGGGGCTCCAAGGCTGTGCCTCCCACCCTTCATGAGGCTTTTCCATCTCTTTATTTCCAATTTATCCATATTTGTCTCACTTCCACAACCTCCAGTTCCTGGTTTCCAGATCCCAGGGAACACTTGAGCAGGTACCAGTTTTAGAGGTGGCAAGTTTTGCAAGTTTTCCTCCTTGGAGAGGAAGAAAAAGGGGGTGAGGGGGTGCTGGGAGGAGTGGAAGGGCTGTAGGGGATGTGGGTGTCTGGCTTTGCCACCCCAACCTTTTCAGTTTCACTTTCCTGCAGCAGAAGGAAGAGTCCATTTGTGCTGAGAGTCACACAGGGTGGAGAGGGAGGGGCGGGTTCTGCCCTGGGGGTACACAGGTGGTCCCAGAGGTGACACATCCCAGGGACGCCTGTCCTGGGGAACTATGCCACCCCCACTCTCCCCAGTGCAAGACTGTGAGCTCTCGAGAGCCACAACCTTGGACGTGCCCCATCCCTTTTATGCTCCCCTTGATGCCTCCCCTAAATTGAGAAACCTCAGTCCCCCTTTGGGAGTTCCCCAGGCATTCTAGTGCCTCATCCCACAGCCCCCAAAGACCATCCTGTGGGTGAGAAGCCACCATGGGGTTGACAAGTGGGGGATGACATGGGGTGTCAGTCAGGGAGGGCAAAGACCCCTCCACAATCCGCCCTAACCACTCCCACCTTCCCATCCCCCACAGGAGCTTTGGGAGCCAGGAGACAGACGAGAGCCCCCGAATGAAACAATTGTGACCTCCCTGAGCATCCCCCCTGTGTCCAGAGCACCCAAGGACCATCCTGCCCCCAGCCCACAAAAACTGGGATGAAAACATTCAGGTTTATACCCCTGGAAATCCCTGACTTGGACAGAAATTCATGCTGTGGGGACAAGAACAACAATGAGGGTAGGATGAAGCTCTTGGGAGGCTTTCCCCTCCCTCTCCTGCTCAGCACCCCTCCCACGGGGTTACTGTCCTGAGGGGTTCAGACACTTCGGGATTATTGGGTTTTCGTAGAAATCCTGTTCCACACTTCTCCATTCTCAGTCATCCCCTCCAGGATCTGAGCTGGCAAGAGCAGCTCGGGAATGGAGCCCCGGGCAGGAAGGAGCTCCCAAGCTCCCCTTCCTTCAAGCCAGTGGCCATCCAAGTGTGGGGCCCAGCCATGGCCCAGCCCCACTGCACAGGGATGGGCATTGGCCAGCCCTGCTCTGGCCAGCCCCAGCTGGCAGCCAGGACCTGAGGCTCCCCCCGCCCCCTGGGATTTGATTCTCACAGCTTTAGAGCTGGTGCAAAGGTGAAAATTCTTTCTGTGGGGGAAAAAGTCCTGGCTGTGGTTTGCTCAGCTCTGCAAGAAGCACAAAACCCAGGGTGAGCCCAAGCAGTGGCTCTGCGAGGGCCTTTGATGGTTTTCAGAGCAGGGCTGGCTGGAAACCCCCCCTGCAGGGGCAGCTGTGAGGGAACCAGTGCAGAAATGAAGCAATTGGTCATTTGGTCCCTGTGCCCAAGGCACTGAGAGAGCCCCAGAACTGCTGCAAATCCCACAAGGATCTGCTCAACGACCTGACCAGGACCCTCCTCCTTGAACAAAACCTGCAGCCCTCTGGAACCTCCCAGAAAGAATGTTTGTGTTCTGGATGTGGACAGCAGAAGAGAGGGACAAATGTGGAAATATCGAGCAGGGGCTCCACCCGTGGCTCTGGGGCACAGGGGTGTCACAGCAGGAGCAGGGAGTGCCCAGGCAGGGGAATTGAGAGCAGGCTGCAGTGGATTTCCCAGGGAATCGGACCCTGAGGGACACACGTGAATTTCCACAGATTGCTGTGGAACCAAATGTGTCCTGGGATTTCTCATCATCAGGACAGAGTCGTCCAGGTGTCCCTTTTAGTTCGGAGCAGAATCCATGGAAGTAAATCAAGTTTCAGAATGGCAATGAGAAAAATGGGAAGAGTTCCTGACTATGGCCCAAGAAAAGCCTTCCTTATGGGCTGGGTTGGTGCCCAGCAGGCAGGGAACAATCCCATGGAGCTGTTGGACACCCAGGGACATTCCACCCTCTGTGTTATCCACCCAGAGGAAATGCTGCTGTGGGATGGCACCTGGATGTTCCCCCCAGAACAGAATCCAGGTCCTGGCCTCAGCATAAACGGCCTGTTCCTTCTGCTGCAGGACAGAGAAAGTAAAAATCTTTGGGGGGCATGGCCAGAGCCCTACAGCCCCCCAACCTCTGCCTGCACCTCCAGTCCTCTTTTCCCTTTCCTGGTATCCCCCACCTGTTATCTGCTTAGGTGTTCCCTGGGATGGCTGAGCGAATTGTTGGGATCGAGCAATGATTCCAAGGGGTGCTATAGGGCAGATGATCCAGTATCCTCTCAGGACTGGTCTGAGGTGTTCATTTGTGATTGAGCACCCAAAAATGGTATGGGGAAAGATGTTTGCCTTTAGTCCCCATGAATTCATAAGGTAGTCTCATGAAGGAGATGTGGCATCAGGGAATTGCCCACCAGCACACTGCCTATTCCTGGGATCCCCATTCACCAGGGCAACCTCGCAACCATCGAGTCTCCCATTAACTCTTGGTCTCTCCAGAGTTCCTGGGGCCACCACTGGGGACAGTCCGGAATCCTCATGGGCTCCCCACCACAGAGCCGCCCAGGATGTTCCACCTCTGTAACAGGGATCCCTAATGACCCTGGCACCCCAAACGCCTGGGACCCCCATTGCATGGACACCCATCCTTGGCTCCCTGCAACCCCTCAGCCTCCAAATTCTGGCAACATCCTGTCCTCACCATGTTCCAGCATCACCCCCATGTCCCACAAGGTCACTACCCTGCTCCCATCCTTGCCAAACCGTGTCCCCACTGTGTGCCACCTTCACATGAGGACAAGAGCTGACCTCGCTTCCTGCCCCTTCATCCAAAGAGTCGCCAGCCAGGGGACAGGTGGCCACAGCAGCGAGTGACAGCCAGTGCCCATGGCCGGGGACAGCGGGATGGCCGGGAAGGTGGCGCTGCTCCTGTGGGGTGAGTGCCCCGGGCACGGGCCTGACGCCCCGGGGATGGGCCCCGGTGAGGCAGAGAGCGGTGGGGAGGGGGCACAGGGGGGCTGCGGGGTCCCCTGAGGTCCCCAAGGCCAGCAGAGCCAGGGCATGGGCATGGACCCCAGTGTGACCAGAGTCGTGGGGTGGCCCTGGGGACAGGAAGAGGGGACAGGAAGAGGGGAACTGGGATGTGGGGATGGGAACAGGGGGATAGAGATGTGGGGACAAGGATGTGGCAAAAGGAACCTTGGGTCTGGGGCAGCTCTGGGGACAGGGAGACAGGGATGCAGGGACAGGGACAAGGGCCACGTCCCATGCAGATGGGCCATGGGGACAGGTGCCATGGGAATGGGATCACGGGCACAGGGCCATGGGGATGTGGCCATGGGGACAGGTGCTGTAGGGCTGGGGGAGGTGACCTGTGCACACATGGGGTGTCCACAGTGTCCCCATGTCCTGCCTCAGCCCAGGGTGACCGAGGTGTCCCTGTGCTCAAAACCTCCGTGCTACACCAGTGTTCCCGTGGGGACAGTTTGGGGACAGACACCACACCAGGTGCCCCAGGTGCTGCTGTCCCTGCAGGGCCACCCCCAGCCAGCCCTGTCCCTTCTCCCTTCCAGCCCAGACCCTCGGCCTCGCTGGTGAGTCCTCGGGGGATGCCATGTCCCTGCCCCGCTGTCCCCAGCCCCGTGGTGGCCCTGCCAGGCTGGTGTCCCCTGTCACCCGCAGGTGCCCAGAGCACCCAGCTCCTGGTGGAGCCCCCTGGCTGCCAGCGGTGCTGTGGGACCGGGTGACACTGACCTGCCAGGGCTCGGGGACCGCCGGTGCCACCACCTGGTACAAGGACGGGCGACGCTGGGGGGCAGGAGGGACGCGAAAGCTTCCTGTCACTTAGAGTGGCACTTACACATGACAGAGATCGGGAAGTTGGCGCAGCCTCGCCGTGATGGTGTCAAATGGTGAGGGGAGATCTGAAATGCTCACGGCGGCTCCCTGATAGCTCTGGGTGGGCTCCATTCCTTGGGTGGCCTCACACCCCTTGTGTAGTGAGGGCCTGTCCCCTGCACACAGGGACATCCCAGTGCATCCCAGTGCATCCCAGTGTGGTGGGACCCCCGTGGGGACAGCTGTGCCACGGGGCTGCTCCTGGTGTCCCTGGGACCCTCCTGCAAAGTGGACACTCCTGTCAGATGTCCCCGGTGTCATGGTGTAAGGGTTGGTCTGTAGTTTCCCTCGTTTTTTGCGTCTCAACCGTTGCAAAGAGACCTCGAAGACCCCCACCCAGGTTGACTCCAAACAATGGTTTCCTGGCCTTGCCAGGGTGGATGCTTGTCAGGTGACTGTGTGCTGGTGTATTGTGTTCACTGGACTGTGCTGTTGTGGCACCAACCAGAGATTGTGTTGTACCAACTGGAGACTGCATGTACTGCACAACCACACCTGTCTCCTGCAGCACCACACAATGGTCCATAAATCTTCCCACTTTTTTGGCCAGAGGCCACTTGCTTTAGAGAAGGACTAAAAAAGAGTGACCTTCTGGAGAAGACACTTGAGATCTCCCCACGGATGAAGAGTCATCTATTGGCTGGCCCATGAGGATGTCCATCTCGTCTCGTTGGTAGCTATTTTCCCATCCCCTTCTTTTCTCTCTATGCTTTGTTTCCTATATCTCTCCCCTCTGTCGCAACTGAGTTGTTGGCATTTAATAAAAATGCATTGCTGTTGTTGAATAAACTGATTTTGTCCCCTGCATTTTGCCTGTTTGTATCTCTGAGATCAAACGAACCATCACGACTCCTGCTCCATATTAACAGCGGATCATGACACATGGGCACCCACTTTGGAGCTGTCTCGGGCTCCTCAGTGTGACGGGACCCTCCTGTCCCACAGACCCACTGGTGCTGTATGTGC
>CM072912.1:3351127-3369927 GCA_037013685.1 Acridotheres tristis | reverse complement strand
ATAGTGTTCTCCCCTTAATCTCTCTCTCTCGCCACTACTCACCACCAGTACTTTATTTATGATTATACCTTAACCTTATCACTAGCAGTTCTGCATTCTCTGCTAATTGTTTTCTCAGCACAGCACATTCCTAAGATTGGTTTCCCAGGGCCTACTCTGCAGTCTCCAAGCCTTAGCATTACTACTACTATTATGGTTTATACACTTTATATTTTAATATTCAGGATTTCTAGTCCATACGGTAACACCAGCACGGGCGCTGCTGGAGGGGGACACGGTGACACTGCGCTGCCGGGGCTGGCAGGACAACCCTGTCACCAGGGTGCGATTTTACAAGGACAGGAAGGATCTAGGGGTGGCCCTCAGGGGCGCCAAGCTGTCCCTGTCCCCCCTGAAGCTGCACAACAGCGGCCGCTACCGCTGCGAGGGCTTGGTGGCCTCAGGAATGACACTGTCAGCACCGGTGACAGTGACAGTGCACGGTGAGCACTCCCACGGCTGGAACTCCAATATCCTGACACCCCCAAAGCCACTTCTCAGTGCAATCAGAGTCACAGCCGCCACCCCCATCTCCTTCCCAGAGCTCTTCCCGGTGCCGGTGCTGGACGGTCCCCCCGAGCTCACCGAGGGGTCCCCCCTCAATCTCAGCTGCCTCAGCACGCCCAGCCCCCTGCGGCCCCGAGCCCCCCTCCTGTACAGCTTTTACCGGGACGGGCAGATGCTGCAGGGCCCGCAGGGCTCCCCGCAGCTCCTGGTGCCCGCCGTGGGGGTCTCCCACTCGGGGAATTACAGGTGCGAGGTGCTCTCCGAGGGGGGGGCCGTGCGGAAGAGCAGCGCCTGGCTCGGCGTCACGGTGCGCAGTGAGTGCGGGGATGGGCACGGGGAGCCCCCACCGCCCTGCCAGATCTCCCATCCCTGCTCAATCGTCTGCGTGCCCCCCCTCCTTCCCAGCTCTCTCCCTGGGTCCCTCCATTGCCTTCCCTGGTGCCTGCATCCCTCCCAGATCCCCTCACCCATCCCTGGGTGCCTCTCTCCCTCTCTGAGGCCCTTCAATTGTCCAATTGTCCACAGGTCCCCCCATCCCTGTCTGGGTCCCTAAACCGTTCCCTGTGGTTCCCTTCAACCCTCTCCATGTGTCCCCTCGTTGAATCTCCCATCCTTCCACCCCTTTCCAAGCCTCACTCGGTCTCTGTGCCCCCTTCTTCCTCACTGGGATCCCCCCAGCCCTCTCTGATCCTCCCTCTCCATGAGTCCCTCACTGCTCCCTGCTGTCCCCCACTCCTCCCATGTCCCCAGTCCCTCCTGTGTCCTCCCCACAGGGGTCCCGCTCTCTGGTGTGTCCCTGTCGGTGCAGCCCCCCGGGGGACAGGTGGCACTGGGGGACCACCTGGTGCTGAGCTGCGCAGTGGCCACGGGGACAGGTCCCCTGTCCTTCTCCTGGCTCCGGGAGGGTTCGCAGACACCACTGGGCACCGGTCCCCGCCTGGAGCTGCGGCACGTTGGGGACAATGACAGCGGCCACTACAAGTGCCGGGCCAGCAACAGGGACAGCGTGGCTGAGAGTCCCACTCTGAACGTCACTGTCGTGGGTGAGTGGAACCCTTGGGCTGGGGGTGACCCCACCCACAGCATCCCCAATTCCACACATCCCCAGTTCCACCTCATCCCCCCACACCAGCCCCAGCCCAGCTCACAGTGCCCAGCCCTGGGTGTCACAGACCAGCGAACAGGGACCCTCTGGCTCCAGGGATCCCCACCCAGGACATCCAAGCCATGCATCCCTAAGCCCAGCTGTCACATTCCCCACTGCACATCATGTCACATTCACCCTACTGAGCGTGACCCTCCCATGGCACTGAGACCCTTGGCATTGGGGTGATGCCCCCGTTGATTTGCCACCTGGCACCCATCACATCCCACCCACGCCATTCTGTGCCCCCCACCAGGTGACAGCCATCCCCACCTTTGGACACGGCATCCCTCATCCCACCTTCCCCTCACCCTCATCTCATCCTCATCCCCCACCCCTCATCCATCACATGCCCTCCTCCCACACCTCATGATGACCCCCAGCACCATGGGGTCACTGTCCTGGGTGAAGGAGACCCTCTGTATCCAGGAGTCACCATGCAGACTCCCTCATCCCCCTCACCAGGTGCCAGAACCTGTCCCCGGCCTCAGCCCTGTCTGTGTCCCCGCAGTGCCCGTGGCCAATGCCACCATCACCCCTGGTCCCCCGGCACTCCAGGTGCATGCAGGTGACTCTGTGACCCTGAACTGCTCGGTGCAGGTGGGCTCAGCCCCTGTCACCTTCACCTGGCTGCACGACGGGCAGGAGGTGGCCCGGGGTCCCCTCCTGGATCTTGGGGACGTCGATGTGGGACATTCAGGCACCTACCAGTGCGTGGCCACCAACCAGCTGGGACAGGACGGGCACGGCGTGTTCCGGGCACTCAGCCCAGAGCTGGCCCTGGAGGTGACACCACAGGGACACTGGATCACAGGTGGGGTCACTGGGGTTTTGTGGGACCCTTGAGGGCCCCTGGAAAAATGGAGGGGGGGGGGGGGGCTCACAGGTGGGGTCACACGGGGTCACCGGGGTGTTCAGGACCCCCAGGGCTCAGGGTGACCCCGGTGTGTCCCCCTCTGTCCCCGGCAGTGGCTGTGAATGTCGGCAGGACCCTCCTGTACCTGCTCCTGCTCCTGGCTGTCATCGGGGGCTGTCGCTGGTGGCACCGCCGGGGTGGGTAATAATGGGGGGACATGGGGGTCCCAGGGATTGGGATGAAGCCCCCCAGAGTGGGGGCATGACAGACTGGCACCAACAGCTTTTCATTTGCATGAAACTGAGCCCCCATAGACATCAACTGGGGGTCCTGGGAGATTTGGGGAGGTTCTGGAGGGTCGTGCAGGGATGTTGGGGGTTCTGTCAGGGGTTTTGGGGAGTGTGGGGGCTCAGGGGGCAGTCAGGGTTCCCAGGGATGTTCAAGGGCCCTGAGGCCCCCACAGCCACCCCTCCCCCCTTTCCTTTCCAGCCCTCAGGAAGCAGCAGGAAAGGTGAGTGAGGGGCTGCATGTTTGACCCCACATTTTACCCTCCCTGCAGGAAGCTCCGCAGCTCCACAGACCCCCCGCCCCCCCCCTTATCCCTGCTGGCCTCCCCCAGGAGCCCTTGCCCTCCCCGGAGGAGGGGGCGGTGATGGACCCCCATGTCGTGGGCACTGAGAGGGCAGGGGGTGAGTGTGGGGGGGACAGGGACACGTCACCCACGAGTGTCACTCCCACCCAGGTCCCCAACCCTGGAGTCTCTCTCACGGTTTCCCCCACCATATCCCCCAGGTGGCCCACACAGAGCTGCCGGGACCCCAGAAACATCTATGAGAACGTGCTGTGACACTGGGGGCACGGGGGGCACTGGAGGACCCTGCCCGAGGGCATCCCCCGTGTGTCCTCCCCCAGGCTCCCATGGGTGCCCACCCTGAACGAGAGGTGGCCACGAGTGGGGGGTCCCATCTGGGGCTGCACAGAGCTCCACGTTCCAGTGCTCCCAGTGCTCCCAGTATCCCCAGGGGCTCCCCATTCCCTCCCCCAGTGCCAGGGGGCACAGGACCCTTGTCCCTCTCATTGGACAAAAAAAGCATCTTTAGGACTAAACTGGGAGAAATGGTTTTTGTTTGTTCAGCTCTGCCTGCTCAGCTCGGACTGAGGAGGGTCCCGGTCAGGTTGAGCAGATCCTTGTGGGATTTGCAGCAGTTTTGGGGCTCTCTCAGTCCCTTGGGCACAGGGACCAAATGATCAATTGCTGCATTTCCGGACTGGTTCCCTCGCAGCTGCCCCTGCAGGGGTGGTTTCCAGCCAGCCCTGCTCTGAAAACCATCAAAGGCCCTGGCAGAGCCACTGCTGGGGCTCACACCGGGTTTTGTGCTTCTTGCAGGGCTGAGCAAACCACAGCCACGCCTTTTTCCCCCACAGAATTCTCACCTTTGCAGCAGCTCGAGAGCTGCGAGAATCAAAGCCAAGGGGGCAGGGGGAGCCTCAGGTCCTGGCTGCCACCTGGGGCTGGCCAGAGCAGGGCTGGCCAATGCCCATCCCTGCAGTGGCCAAGGCGAGGGGCTCCACAAAACCCTCCCGGGAGCCAAAAAAACTTCTTGTGGGCACAGCTGGGGGCATCTGAGCCCAAAATGTGTCCAGTGCTGCCACAGTGTTCAAAAATCCCCAGGAGAGGCAGCAGAGCCATATGTTTGTGCACAGGGATGGGAAATGGAGTGCTGTGGATGTGGGAAATGCCGCACCTGAGTAATTCCCCAAGCCTCAGCCTTGTCTTCATGTGATCATAATCCCCCAGTGCTCTGGGGGGCTAATGGAAGGTGGATTGTGTTGGAGTAGGGATCCAGCTGCCTTCAGCTTTCTGCCCAACACCTTGGCCTTCACAGGTACCTGGGCCCTTCCAGGGGCAAATGCCCCATGCAGGCACCTGGACATATGCTGGCCAAGGAAGATGGTTCGGTGTTGCAGGAAGGGTGGACTTTAGCTGGGCTGGGCTAGTGGCCAGGTCTGGGGGCTGTGCCAAGCCTTGATTTGGCCTGAGGGCTGTCGGCCTGGGGACAGGGATAAAGATGTTCCTGCATTGGTGCAGCCTCAGCCAGAGCTGACCAGTGCGAGAGGAAATTGAAGGTGCCTGGGCTCACCGTGGCCAGGTTGTGGAAAGCGAGGATCCAGATTAATGGGGACTTGGGGGTTTGTTCCTTGTCACTGAGGAGCCACCTACCATCTGTGGGTTTATGACTGAAGGCCTCTATAGACATAGTGATACCGCAGCGCCACTGGTGCCTTGGTGGGCTCGCGATAGCCGCCCGTCCGTCTGCGGGTGGGCTCGATACGGAGCATCACTCATGGTCTGGACCGGAGGGGCGGATGGATGTGGCACTGCCTCTCCCCTGTCACGTACCGCATGATGCTGGGGCACCCAGGGCTAAATCATTCATAGACGACCTGATTCTGGGTCAGGGTTTTGTACGTCGCAGAGCAGCTCCCTCGCTGCAATCTATTGAGAATCAGCCTTCGACATGAGCTTTTGTCGCTCGAATGGTCAGCTAGCCCTCCACTCTGGCATGCGAATGCAGTGCTTCCTCCCCCTTCCACCTTGTGCTTCCTCCTCCTTGCTCCTCCGTCCTCCTCTGAGGCCTCTCTCAGCGGGCCAGGGCTGACAGGGGGCCCCGGTTGCATGGGCACAGGGCTAGCACAGTCCACCTTCGCTCTCTCATCCCGGATGCGATATGCGGGATGGGGGCTTTGCTGCGCAGGTGCCAGAGGATTTCTCTTCTGCACTGCACACGGGATCCGTCCTCTGCCGTCTCTGGGTGGGAGGGTAGACCTGGTGCTCTTGGCCCCGGGCCGGTCAGGGCAGCCAGGAGTTGTGGCCCTTGTGCCACGACCACAGGTGTTGTTTTGTGCTTGGCGCTTGGGATGCCAAGAGGCGTGTGCGCCGTGTCCCATCCCGTGCCCTCTCGTCCTGACAGGTTGCTGGGTAGACCAGGTCTCTCGGCTGGACTCAGGTACCTGGTGAGGAGAAAGTGGGTAGACTGGTTGTCCCTGCCTGCCTTCAGCACCTGGTCACCAATTGCTGGGTAGGACTGTTGTCCCTAAGCCAGACTTAGCATCCGCTGCAGAGCTCTGAGTATACCCTGTTGTCTCCTGTTCACCTTCTGCACTCAGGGCCTGCCTTTCCCCTCCCTCTCCCCCCAGGTAGACCTGCCCCCTCCCATCCCCTCCTGATGCTGGTGACACCGGCTCTCCTCCATCAGATGCACACACCCGTGGCCCAGTCCACAAGCCACCCTGCGGCCTTTGCTCAGGCCACAGGAACCCTGCAGCAATGCTGCTGCACTGGGTTCTTCCTGGGCCTCATCACTTACAAGCTTGGCCTCTTGCCACACCCTGTATTCCTTATGTCAACGTCTTCTTCCCCCAAAAATACAAGAATATCTTGGCTTCCTGCACTACCATTGCAACTCCTTTACACAACTTCACTCACCATGGCATGTTTTTCCTTTTCATTTGACAAATGGACAGCGGCTCATTGGGACGCTCGAGGGCGGCTGAACCGTGCTGCTCCTCTGGCACCACAAGCCCTGTCACCTTAGCCAGCGCATGCCCACCCCACACTGGGAGCTGCAGCAGAAGCTCAGTGGTCACTTTTCCCCAGGGATCCCCAGGCCCACAACGTGACATGCACAGGGTCATGGCAGCCAGCCGGGAATCAGCTCCTGCCATCACCACAGCCTCCCACCTTGGACTTGCCTTCACCCAAACGGGCACAGTTCAGAGCCCTAATGCAAGTGACATATTGCACAGCACACATACACGGAGAGAAAACATGGGGTGTGAAACAGGCTGAAGATGATGTTGAAAACAACTGACATAAAAATATGAAAGCCCTGGGGGAGTTTTCATCAACAAATGGCCATGACTTTTTACACCTTCATCCACTGCAGAGACGTCCCATCCAATACCTGATCTTAGAGAGTGGGTTTAGAGCATATCCCGATGTCTTGCTGTATTGCACCTCCTTTATTTTCAAAGCAAAATATCCTAGTCTGAGTTCAGAAGTCAGGAATATTCATTCTGTTTTCAGTCACTGTTACTGAGACTTGTAATCGTTTAATCTAATTAAGCATTAGAACTTAATTTAAGCATTAGAACAGACATTTCTAACCTGTGTTTGAGACAGTTCAAGCTGGATGAATAAATTCAATTTTTATCCTGGATTTCACCACCAAAGTCATTATCAGCACCACATACCTTTATTGTTCTTTCTCTAGGCATCTCTCATCTTACCCAACTCTGTTTGCCATTTTACTAAAAATCTTTATGTCACATCAAAACACTCTCTGCACTCTTACTCCAGTTTTCAACCACTCTCCTATGGGGTTTCACTCTGTACAAAGTACATCTGGGACATGGTTTCAGCTCTCATCATCTTGGCAAATTTTATGGCATGACACCAATTAGGGCAATATTACAATGGCAAGAGGTAACAGCTTCTCATTTTTATTTGCATTCTCCTCCTTGCCCTATAGCAACAATGGAAAAAACATTTAATCATGGATCAAATTACCTCAGCCTGTTCCAATATTTGATCAACCTCATGGTGAAATGCTACCAAAAGAAAGTCTTCCACACATGTCATGGGAATTTCTCATGTTGCAGCTTGTGCCTGTTGCCTCTTACCCCATCAAGGTACCTCACCAAGAAGATGTGAAATGGAGAGAAAAATGTAGCAAGGCCACTGAGCCCCAAGTCCTGGGTCTTAGAGACTTTGTTATGTGGGGAGGTGGTGGAGTCTCCATCTATAGAGATGTTCAAAGGCCTCTGGAAGAGGTTGTGGCCAGCCAGTTGCAGGTGAGAGGAACTGAGCAGAGAAGTTGGATCAGGTGATCTCTTGGAGTAATTTCCAACCGGTGTTACTGTGTTTCTGTAATTCTATACAGGGCACAAGACATCTGAAACCACAATTTTCAGAATCTCCAAAGTCAGATGGAGCTGTGTCTGTACCCAATTCCTTTGTGTATTTAGTTTTCACTTCCTCTGTTGCTTTGCAGACGTGGTGATAGAAGGTGCATAAGAAGACAAGTGGTGCGATATAGAGGGATGGAATGCTTTGGAGCTGGTGCAGAATTGATCACCAAGAAGAATGGAAGTCAGGAAGCAATACAAAAGTGTTTGGAAGAAACATTATAGTGTATTGTCTGTATCACTTTATTCCCTAATTCTCCTTGTGGTTGAAGAAAGAATGGAGCTGTTGACATTATGGTGCTTGTGTCCCCAATCATGTGTTCTGTTTTTGCTTGGTATTATGTCCTGTGCTTTCAGGACTGAATCTGAAAGTGAAGGTTTGTTTTGTCTCGTTATCTGCTGGCTCACCTCCCCCATAGTCTGTGTTTAGGAGAGGCTAGGCTTGCTTGCTTGCTTGCTTGCTTGCTTTTGCTCCTTCTTTTTTTTGGTTTTGCCCTTGCTTTTGCTTATTAGTTAGTTCAGCTAAGCAGTCCAGTTTTTCCTCTGGACTGTTTTTTTTTCTCTCCCTTTCCTGAATACCATCTGAACCTGTTCCAGACGGGGACCTGGGAAACAC
This sequence comes from Acridotheres tristis, assembly GCA_037013685.1. Lineage (NCBI taxonomy): Eukaryota > Metazoa > Chordata > Aves > Passeriformes > Sturnidae > Acridotheres > Acridotheres tristis. The sequence goes on along the minus strand of CM072912.1, from coordinate 3,361,797 downwards.
CAAGAAACACCAGGAGTTTGCATTTTGTGATCTGCAGTCATCCCCCAGCGCCTGAGACCAATAACTGGGTGACCAATCACAGGAGAGACTTGTTGGGAAGGATGAATTAGGGAAACCTTATAAATACGAGTGCCTAGCAAAAGACTTTGTGAATATGGAAAATATAAGCGGAATAGAAATGATAGCAATTTTCAACTGTGTGGCTGAAAGCAACTGAATGCCTGAAGGCCCCTTTGTTTAGATAATGTTAGATGCTGCAAATACCAAAATGCAAACAGACATCCTCCCTAGGCATGGCAGGAAAGGTCCCAGATAAAATTTAGAGATAAGAAAAGCAGTAAAACATGGTGATATAGTGATTCCTATAGGTTGCATGCAAATGTTAGAGAATTTGTATCTTGTATTAGATTGGTTAGTGGAAATTAGAATATTCAACATAGAAGAAGATTTATTGTATTGTAAACGGGAAAATCGCTCGCTTCATTTTTACTTTCTTAAGCTCTCTTACGCTCTTTCCTTTTACTCTTGCTCTATCCCTCTCTCTCTGTCCTGCTCTGAGTTGCTGCTGCCGTTCCTTGCAGGGCCTTATATATACACCCACGCCCTACAAAATAAACTGCAAACTTTAAGACCAGAATACAGAGAGCACCTGAGTTTGTCCCGACTGTCCCAAAGCAGCAATGCCTACAGAGACTTTCTGAGTTTGTCATCCATTCAGAGCAGTGAAAGAGTGTTTTGTCATCTGGTGGTGTTTTTTTGTGCTGGGGAGTGTTTTGCTTGTTAAAGAAACAGTTTTTTTTCCAGTCCTCTCTGAGGAAATAATTCCCGAACCCAGTGGTGGGGGGAGGAGTCGTGGGGGTTTGCTTTCTGGAGGCTCCTTCTGGAGGTTTTCTCCCAAATTTGCCCTAAACCAGGACAATGTCCAAATTGGAAAAATTATATGTTGCCTATGACTTCTTCTGTCCAGCCTTCATTACATTTTTCCAGAGCGTGACCTCCCACCCCGCCTGCATTCCCTGGGCTTGCTGTGCTGGGAAGTGCTCATGCTACCACAAGACCCGGGTAACTTTCAGGGCATTTCTACCTCCTGTCATTTGGTGAGTGATCCTCCTGTGCTGTGGCAGAAACATCAACTGTGTGGTTTCAGCAAATGATGTTTCCACCCAAACCAGAGCAGCTGAATTAGCCAGTGAGTTCTACACCAAACCTCTGGTATGAATCCTGGGAAACTTGGATTTTAGGTGTTTGAACAAATTTGTGTGTGTGAAGAATCTGGAATGTACAGTAATTATTGATTTTGAGTCCCAATTTTGCCATATCTATATCCAGAATTTGTTCTGCTAGTCCTGTCTATAGAAAAATCTCGAGTATTTGAATATTCCCTTGGCATAACACAAGGAAGAAAGAAGTAAAGAAGGAGGAGCAATGTTTAGGCTTAAAGGGCAGAAGAAATGTGAGCTGGTCCTTGCTGAGCAATGTGCTGGTTTGCCCTGAACCTATGGGCCAGGACTCAACAAGTGTCTCATGGCAATAAAACTTGGAGAGCCCAAGTCAAGTGTCTGTGTCTGTACCACCATCGCAGGGTGAGCGGTACATTCAGATGTTCCATTTCTCCTCGGGTACCTTTGCTGTCTGGGAGGTTTGCCAGCAGTGTTCTGGAAGGAAAACAGCCAGTCTGACCAGTGCTCCAAAGAGGGGACATAGGGAATGAGCATTCCCAGCTGCAGGCACTCCTGGCCTCCGGGTTCAGAACTGGAAACTCAGTCCCACGGTGGCTTTTCCATCCCAGCAGAGCTCTGTGCCCTTCATTGTGTGCCAGGAATTTGGAGGCTGCTGCTGTTCTTCCAGAAGGTGCTGATGAGGATGAACAGAATGGAGGAGGGACTCTGAGCTTCTCCAGGCGTTTGCGACAGAGTCAGTTCATGGGTGGGGTCACTGGGATCCATGGCCAGGCAGGAACATGGCTGCAATGGAGCTTGAGACAAAAACCTGCCTCTAACAGAGCTCAGACAGGGACTCAAGGCCAAAGCTTGAGCTGAAATGGAGTTTCTGGGATGTAAATGGAGCTCCTGAAGCTCAAATGGATTTTCAGGCTATGTGGATGGGGCCCCAACCTAGGAGTACTGCTCTCTGCCTTGTTATTAACCAGCCCTCAATCCTGCTGGATCAGAAATCACAGAGTTTCTAGTGAAAACATTACAAGAGCCAGCACAGCCCAAGCTTGTGCTTTAGCTGAATTGTCCCAATCAGTTCTCCTCTCATCTTCTGGGAACGACCAAGACCTGGAACCTGGCCAGAACCAGTGCAACACAATAATCAAATCTCTGTACTTTGATTCAATTACATGTCAGAGAGCCTGAAATATTTCACATTTTTGTAGCAAAAAAAAAAAAGACTTCCATGGATTTCATTATATCTTTAAGAAAAAGAAATAAAAGAAACCCTTTTATTTTGGCAACAATTCATGACTTAGATATCAAGTCCAGTTTTAGATACTGAACTGACTCATACCCAGCACAATACTACCAAAAAGTATCAGTAAAAATAGCTACCACAGGGGCAATGAGCAGACAGAGTGCTCAAGCGAAACATACCTGAAGGGACAGTCCCTTCAGCAGAGACTCTGCTTCAGTTGCACAAAGTCTGCTGGTAGACCAGGAACCAGGAATGAGGTCCAGAGGTCAATCCTGCCCCAGTCCATGTCAACTTTTTCATTCCTGACCCCAGTGATGGGGCAGAGAGCACCCCCAGCAAGTCTGCAGATGACTCTCAGCTGCAAGGGGGGCTGATCTGTGGCTGATCCTGGCCATGGATGGTCCTGCTGCCATCCAGAGGGACCCAGACAGGCTGGACCGACAGGAACCTCTTGGGATTCAGTGAGGACAACTGCAAAGTGCTGAGAGAGGGAGAAGCCAGGCAGCAGCACAGGCTGGGGGACAGCCAGCAGAGCAGTTGGACAGTGGGAGACGACAGGGTCCTGGTGGACACCAAGTTCAGCAAGGGAGAGCAATTTGCCCGTCCCCCAAAGAGGGATAATGGTCTCTAGACTGCACCAGGAGGAACGGTGCCAGCAGCTCGAGGGAAGGGATCCTTCCACTCTCCTCAGCACTGGACAGACCACACCTGCTGTTCTGAGCTCCCCCGTACAAAAGAGACAAAGAACTACTGGGGAGAGTCCAGGGAAGGCCCACACAGATGATTAAGGCATTGGAGCATTTCTGCCAGAAGGAAAGGCTGAGAGAGCAGAGAATCTTCAGCCTGGACAGGAGGCAGCCTGGGGACATCTCAGCAATATGTCTCAACATGTGAAAGAGGCTCTTCCAAGAATTGCCAGTGACAAGACATGAGGCAGTGGGAAAAACTGAAGTACCTGGAAGCTCCCTCTGAACATCAGGACACACTTTATTGCTTTGTGGGGGACCAAGTCCAGGTACGAGTTCCCCAGAAAGGCTGTGGAGTCTCTGTCCTTGGAGATATCCCAAAAGCCATGTGGAGATGTGTGGTGGGGTGACCTTGTCTGGTTGTAGGTGCCCAACAAGATGTTTATCAGCATCCCTCCTCAACAAAATGACAAATCACAGATAACATAGGAAAAAATACAGTAATTTTCCAGGAAAGCTCACAATCCACTGGAAGGGCTCTTTCAATTATACCATGAAGGAACAATTTTCCCCCCAGCATACAAAATTTAATTCAAAGTATTTTTAATTCTGATGCATAATGAAAATAAATTCAGAGCTGGCCACTATAGCAGATCTGTCTTCGCTTTCATTAGCTTTGTTAAGGAGAGACAAAATAGCAGCAGCCTGATTACAATGAGATTTGATCGCTGCCTACACATTATCCACCTCTGAAATGCAGAACGATGAGACCTTTTAATCATCACCAGAAAACTGCAGTATCTCAGAGGCTCAGGGTCGGGCTCTGCACTTGCAGGGCCTGTGGAGAAGAGAGCAGTGAATTTCCCTTCCTGGCAGCTGCCATCAGCAGTGCTAAAAGTGTTCAGAGCTGGTCCCTTAAGTGCATCATAAGAAGGCACCTGCTTGTCTGGGAAGTGCAGGAAGATCCCAAAGTACTGCACCTTGCCACTCACACTTAGACAGGTCCAATGATCTGTGTAGGCCCAAGAGTCTCGCCCATCTGCCAAGCCAATGGCCCAGAAGCCATTCTCAGGGCACAGAGTCAATGGTCCTTTGTGAGACGCAGATTCTCAGCTAATCGCCAAGGCCCAGATGCTTCTTCTCCCAACAAGCACGCCCCAGAAGTCTCTTTCAGATCTGTATCCTTCCTTTGCCAACACAGAAATATGGCAATCAAAGCACTTCTCATTGCTGGGCAAAAGTCTGATTACACCAGTGTCAGTATGGTGCAAGGTTCATTGTGGCACTGTGTTGCCTGTAGGTAAAGCCTTATAAAGTAAGGGCCTTGTTGCCCTTGTAAAATCATGGCTCGGGCCCGTTACTTCAGCTAAGTAGAAAAGGACTATGGGAAAGCAACTCAGCTGAATTAGAGGGAGAAAACCAAGTTACATAACCATTATGTGTTCACATCATGTTTTATGGTGGTTGTTTGAATTACATTTGTTGTGCTTAAATGGAATGTAACTGATAATGGCTTATCTGCTTAAAAAGGCCTGGTTTTTGCAATAAAGACCTCTCTCTCGCACCTGCCAGGGAACTCTGTGACATTCTGCTTCATATAACTCCTGAGATCCTCTGGGAGAACTCCCAAGACCAGAGATTTGAACTGCTGGAGCCCCTTCACAGCAGTGGCTCCTGTGACCCCACATGTCCCCGTTTGAGTCCCCACACCCTGCAGTCCCACAGTCAGACCAGGTTTCCTCACTGCTTCAACCCCAGCTTTTCCATGGCTGAGTCTCAGATGTCTCGTTCCACAAAGCCATTTATTCAGGGTGCAGTAACACAGAAACAGCTCGAGCTGCTGCATCTGAGCAGGACCCTGAACAAAGGACTCTGGGCTCATCTCATTTCTCTCACCATTCTTCCATTTTTATTCACATTCCCCAGCCTTTTCCCCTCAAGTTTCCCACCATTTTATCTCTCAGATTTCCTGTCTGTCTGTCCCCTCACATTTCCTGTTATTTTTGGCCTGATCTTTCCTGCCTTTTTTCTCTTTCTTTCGCATCTATTTTTCCTCTCCACGTTTCCCCTCTTTGTCCACTGATACTTCCTATCCTTTTTCCCCTCAAGTTTCCTGCTCTTTTCTCCCCTCACCTTATCTCCCCATTTCCCACTATTTTGTCCCCTCACACTTACTGCCCTTTCCTCCTTACATTTCCCATCTGCAATTCTCACTGTTCTTCTCCAAGTCTCTCTGCTACCTTGAACATAAGTGATTCCATATTGCTTCAAAATGTTGCACTATACTCATATATAGAGCTACCTGTGTGGTGCAGTCATAACATTTCGCAATCGATTTTAAATAGATTGTTTATTTTGTTATAAAAGCTAACATATCTCTAACTAATATATATAATATATATTCAAAAAATATATAATTTGTATACGAGAAAAAATATATTCGATTCATATTATTTACTCATATAATTATATATATTATATAGATTTATAACCTATGTAATTTATATATCTTGTTTACTAGTATAAATTATATAAATAAGGTAATTGAGGTTCTAGAACTATGGTTCAGAAGGCTCTGTAGCTGGGCTTGGATCCACCCACACCGACTCATCTCCAAGGATTTTAGTCAGGTCGAGGGCCCAGGATCCTTCTCTCTGGCCTGCAGTCTTTCAGATCCTGTGACAGAAGCAGATCACACGTGAACCCCCATGCCTGCACACAATGGGCCGTGGCAAGGCCCAGGAAGATGAGCAGGTGCATTGGGGGCATGTGGCTGTGTGCAGGGATGCAGCCCACCACAGCTTCTCTTACCTTCCTGCTGACAGATGAACTTGAAGTGGCTGCAGAGGCCATCCAGAGCCATAAAGCAGCCTTTTCTGTCTAGAATGATCTGAAAAGATGTCCCAGCAGCTTCCCCAGGACTGGGATCTGGATCTCTCCACAGGCAGCACCTCTGTCCTCATTTTGACCAGCCTGGGGGAGGCAGGCAGAAGAGCTGAAGGGCTGAAGGCAGGCAGCTCAGCCTCTTAGCAGGAGCCAGGAGGGGACAGGCCACGACCCCGGGGTTATTCTGGACCACCTCACACCATGCTCAGGGGCTGTGGGGAATGGGTCCCTACCAGTCAGGGCAATGGTGGAGTCAGCGGTCACGGAAATGCTGGGCTGCATTTTGGAAAAAGCTAGGGCACTTTACAAAGCTAGGGCATCCTTTCACACCTCGTGATTCAGCAGGTGTTTGAGTTTGTGCCCCTTCCTTATGTGAAGGTCCCTCTCTGTTCAGCGGCACCAGCAGCACAGTGTGCACTGGCAGAATCTTGATCTTGGCTGCTTTTTCAGACACTTCAGGATCAAGCTGGTCTGAGCTGCCAGGCAACGGATGGAGGCGTCCTTCTCTCTTGCTTGCAATGTGTCAAGTTCTGCAACACAGAGAGAGCCCAGATGAGCCCCAGTGTGTGCAGAGAGCCCCGGCTCCCCCGAGCCCTGGCTCCCCACTCACCCAAGAGGACCTGAGCCAGGGTGTCCTCACTCTGCTCTCTCAGGTGCCGTGCAGCCAGCCCTGGGCACAGAGCTCCATCAGCCCCTGCTCCCCAGCGTGCTCCCAGCAGCGTGGCCCCAGGCCCCGCCTGAGCCCCTCAGCAGCCCAGGGTGGCACTGGGCAAGGCCGCCACCAAAGCCACTCACCTATGTGAGCACGGCAGGCACAGGGAGGCCAAGGCCCTGCCCGTGGCAGCCCCAGGGCTGGGGGGGGACGGGGCCAGGTTGCCCCAAGAGGGAGCCTGGGGACTGGGACTCACCAATGAACCTGAGGGCCGCCTCTCGCATGGGGGCCTGAGGGCTCAGCAGGTAGGGCTGGCTGTCCCACACCAACCGTTCAGCCCTGCTGCTGGCCTTGGCCAGCTGGAGAGAGCACAAGGGTGTGGGCATTTCTCAGAGGCCCCCAGCTGGCCAGAGCAGCCCCTCCTGCCAGCACCCCTGTGTCTCAGAGCCCTTCCTCATGCTGGGGCCATGGAGGGGACATGGGCCCGGAGGAGGCTGCTCTTCTTGAGACAGGGACAAGGGTGCAGCTGCAGCCTTTGGGCCCTGGACTGCAGCAGCCCAGGGCAGGCCCAGCTGCAGAGCTTACAGCCCCAGCATGGTGTGGTGGGCAGTCCTTGCCCAGCCTGGGTCTCATCCTCACCAAGCACTCGCCTATCCTCCACGTCTGCTCTGTCTGCACCAGATGCTTGAGCTCTTGCCATTTGAGAAGCTCTGCTATAGCCAGGATGGCTTCCTTGGAGGCCTGCAGGACAGAAGCTGGGAGATGGCACCAGGGCCTGTGGAAGGAGAGTTGGGCTTTTTTCCTGGGGTGATTTTGCCCGTAGGAAGCTGAGACATGCCTTCACCAAAGCATTTCGGGACTCTCTTTGGGGAAAGCCAGCAGGGTTTGTGGTGCAAAGCCCTGCAGGGACACCGGTGGGGACAGCTGAGAAGCCTCTGGGGACACACGTGTCCAGGCCTCGGTTGTGCCGGGCTGCTGCCCAGCCCTGCTGGAGCAGGCAGGGCAGGGGTTGGAAATGGCCGTGCCAGCCTGTCCGGCCCTGCGGACCCTGGCTCCCAGGGGCTGTCTGGGGGGAAAGCTGCCTGCTGCCAGCAGCCCTCACCCCGATGCCTGGGATCCCCTGAGGGTGTCAGCCTCCCTTCTCTGGGTCAGTGCTCAGCCGCGACATTGGTACCTTGGCCACTCTGGGGGCTTTATCACTCATGTGAAGGAGGAGCCGGACCAGGGCCTTCCAGGCATTTCTCTTCATGACCTTCTTGTCCCTCCATACCGTTTTGCCCAGCACATCTCTGAAGAGGCAGATGGAGCGCTCCCGTACATACTCTTCCTTCTGGTAGGAAGGAGGAAAGCTGAGCTTTGCACACAGCGGCTCCCTGCCCGTGGCCAGGAGGGGCTGAGCTGAGGTGGCTGAGGCGAGGGGTGATGCTGCGGGGTCCCAGCCCAGAGAGGGCAGAAGCAGCTCTGGGCTGCAAGGCCCGGAATCCTTCCCAGGAGAGCCCAGGGGAGCGGGCTCCTTGTGCTGCTCCCAGGGCCGGGCTGCAGGGCAGCTGTCACTGCCTAGGGTTCCTCAGCGGGGCTCAGGCTCCCACATCAGCCTTACCGCATCAAAGAGGTGCAAGAGATTATGCACCATCATCACAGCCGTGGAGCTGGCCTCTCTCTTCTTCAGGTGCCCCAGCACATTGTGGAAGATTTCCAGGGCCATCATTGTGTTCTCCCAAGACCAATGCCACAGGAATCGCAGCAAATCTTGCAGGAGACTCTTCATTTTTCCTGCCTGCATGAAAGACAGGACCATTCTGTGAGCATTTCATTGCCTGGTTGATCCCCAGGCAGTCACCAGGCCACACCATGTCCGGCAGAGCATTTGGAGAAGTCAAGCCAGCACCTGACTCCCAGCCCAGGCCCAGCCACCACCTTCTCTGAGACCTCAGAGTACAGGTGCAACATGTCTGCCCCTGAGAGCAGCCTGCTCACCGTCTCGGCTCTCTCTGACAGCGTCACCAGGGCCCTGAGCACCAGAGGGACCGTTTCCATTCCTGAATACCTCAGAAAACCCGAGACTTTGTACAATGGACCCAGTTCCTCCTCTTGCACATGATCAGAGGCCAACATCTGGAAGGAAGCAGCAGAGAGCTCAGCCACAGCTGGCAGGGCTACCCTGGCACAGCTCTGGCTTCCCACCAGCATCTGAGGGCAAGGACACATGGGCTGTTCCTGCTGACTCACAGCCAAGAAAGCAAGACAGGTGTTCTGCTGCACAGTTAAGATGTTGTTATGCCAGTCCTGCAGTTGGATTTGCAGCTCCTTCAAAACTCTTTTCAGAGTCTGGTGCACAGAGAACATCGCCTTCCACAGACAGACTTTGTCGCTGCAAGGCAGAGCTCTGTCAGCAGGGCTGCCCTGGCCACTGCAGCACAGCCTGGGCTAGCCCTGCTGCCCAGGGACCCTGCCCGGGCAGGTGGGCACGGCTGACAGGGTGTTCCCCATGGGGCTGGGAGCAGTGAGCTGGCTCTGGGCTGCCTGGCCAGCTTTGGCTGCTGTGAGCCTGTGCTGAGAGGTGTGATAGGATGGAGGGCACTGCTCCCTTTGAGGTCCAGCAGTGTTCCTTGGGCCTGGCAGCCAGAGAGCCTCGGGGCCCCTATCCCCACAGGGAACAAGCCCTCCAGGCTGTCAGGGCCAGTACCTGAATATTGGTGCAACCTCCAGAGCTACTGCAACGACTTGCCCAGGCCACTTATTCACCATTAGGACAAGAAGGGAGTAAAAGCTGTGAGCGGTTGTTGTGTTTTTCTCATCACAGTAGGCAAAGAGGTGACTCACAACCTTTGGCACCTGGAGGGGACATAGGTGAGCGTGGTGCTTACAGAGCAGTGCAGCCCTGTCTTGGGCTGCCCTGCCCATCCCTCTGTCAGGACTTAAAGGACGCAGTTAACTCATCTCAAAGCACTGCCAAAGAAGGAAGTTCACATAAGATAAGCCACCACACCAGGCAAAGGTGGCAAAAAGGAAGGCGTTAATTCCGGGCCTGAACGGAGGATTGGAATTAGCACACTGGACAAAATGCCACTGTGCAGATTGTGGGAAAAGCTCAGACAGCAACCACAGCAGGACGCCACGTCTGGTGAGGCAGATCTGAGTAAGCTCAAGGTGGCTTCAGGAGCCTCACACACCTGGCTTTGGGAGGGAAGGGGGCAGGAACCTGACACGGCTCAAGGGCAGGGCAATCCAGCCAAAGGCCACTTACATCCATCAGCCACAGCTCAGGGGATTTCACGGCCACCTCCAGGAACTCCATGGGCGCTTTCTTGTCTGAGACGCTGGCGCGTCCCAAGATCTCGATGGCTACAAGGACGATGCCTGTCCTCTCAGCAGGCCTGAGGTATTTCTCAAAGGCCTGTGGCAGGACGGAAGGGATCAGAGGCCACTGTCAGCCAGTGCCCCGAGGGTGCTGCTTGGCTGGGCAGTGTCAGCAGCCCTGGCCAGAGGTGCCAGGCAGTGCTCCTGGCATTGGCCACAGGGAAGCTGGCAGCAGTGCCCACAGTCCCTATGCAGGGGAGGATGAGGATGGCCCCAGGACAAGAAGGAGGGCTGGGCTCTGGGGCATGGAGTGGGGGCCCTGCAGAGACCCAGGGCTTGCTGGTGGCCAGCAGGGCTGGGGATCTGCTGCTGCTGCTGCTGCTGCTGCTGCCTGGACACCACAGTGTTCCCTGCTCAGGGACAGTGGGAACCCTCTCACCAGGGACAGCCCCACAGGTTCTGCGCCCCTTTGCACACACAAATGCTCTGTTGATGCCACGGGTAAGAGGCCCAGCAAGGGGGAAGGCTCCTTACCTGAACTCCCCAGGTGATGGGCATATTCAACAAGGAGGTGATCTCAGATTGCCAGTGTGCTGGGGGCAGTGTGACACCTAAAGAGAGGGGAAACAGGGACGCATAGGTGAGTCACAGCCACTGGGCCAGCAGGGGACCCACCCTAACAAGCCTGGGAAATGCAGGAATGGCTGGGGAGCAGCTGGTCACAGGAAGGG
>CM072912.1:3254503-3351027 GCA_037013685.1 Acridotheres tristis | reverse complement strand
GGTTTGGGTGTCCCCAGCCTGGCAGCCCCCAGCACTCCGAGGGCTCAGGATGGTCTCAGCTCCATAGATCACCCCCTGGGGGGATCAGAGCCTGTTCCCTACTCTAGGGACATCCCAGAGCATCCCAGTGCGGGTGGACCCCCGTGCTGCAATTTGCGACCCCTGGTGTGACTCAATGGGTGTCCCGGTGACACCGGGTGTGACAGGTCCCCTCTGTCCCCCAGCCCCACTTGTCCCCCAGCTGCAAGTGCCGGAGCGGGCGCTGCTGGAGGGGGACACAGTGACACTGCGCTGCCGGGGCCGGCAGGACAATTCGGTCACCTCAGTGTCCTTCTATCGCGACGGGAAGGAACTGGGAACAATCCACAATGGGACCGAGCTGTCCCGGTCCCCTCTAAAGCTGCAGCACTGTGGCCACTACCACTGCAGGGCCTGGATGGGAAGCTGGGAGTGGATGAACTCTGTGCAGGTCAAAGTGACAGTGCAGGGTGAGCACCCCACAGCTGCCACCCCGACACCCCCACAGCCCCTTCCCCAGGGACTCGGAGTCACAAATCCCCTTCCACCATCTCCTTCCCAGAGCTCTTCTTGGTGCCGGTGCTGGAGGGTCCACCCTGAAAGAAATAGGGCCAGGAGACCAGCACCTTTTGAAAGCCCTTTATTGAGTATCAGCTCTTTTATTGAAGATCAGCTGTGGCTGGGGAACTCGAGGGGTTACACACGCCACCGCTGCTCCCACTGGACACCACTGAGGAGGAGGTGTGAGTCGAATCTGCTGCTCAAGCTGCAGAGTCGGGATTCCCTCCTCACAGGGGTTCCCAGGAACTCACTTTGGCTTGCATAGTCTATGGGTATCATCCTTTTGTGGTGCTCTCCAAGTGATGGTGGGAAGATGGAAACTATACACGTGCAGAGTTTGATGTTCCACACACATAACAGTGCCTCTTATAGATTTAGATCTCATGCCTGCTCGTTGCTTTTAGGAATTTTTGGTGTTAATCAGACTTCCGCATTCGAGCTGAGAATCATGGGACTCCCTCAGTTGGTTTATTAGGCGGTGTCATCAGTTTGATGGGCAAGTGGGGAGCAGCGGAGGCCTTGCTTGACAGAAGGTAAGGGGAAACTGGGGATAACAGGAATTGCCGGGGGGGTTGTGTACAACTCGGAACACAGGAGACTGAAACTGGGGAGTACAGATTCAACAACAACAGCTTAAAACAAACGGTAAATAACAATACAACACAACAAAAACACAACACATAATACCGCACCAGGCAAGTGCCATAGGCAAAGTGGTTTTTGGGTTTTTTTTAGGTTTATCTATTTCACCCCCGAGCTCACCGAGGGGTCCCCCCTCAATCTCAGCTGCCTCAGCACCCCCAGCCCCCTGCGGCCCCCAGCCCCCCTCCTGTACCACTTCTACCGGCACGGACAGCTGGTGGGGGCTTGCAGGGGTCCCCACAGCTCCTGGTGCCCGCCATGGGGGTCTCCCACTCGGGGAATTACAGCTGCGAGGTGCAATCCAAGGGGGGGCCATGCGGAATAGCAGCGCCTGGCTCGGCGTCATGGTGCCCACTGAGTGAGGGGATGGGCACGGGGAGCCCCCACTGCCCCCACGGGACCCCCACCTGGCTACATCCCTGACCCCCAGAAATCATTCTTGTGTCCCCCCCCCTCTGCCGTGTGTCCCCTCATCTCCCCTCATCCCTCCATGGGGTAACCCCATCCACCATATTTCCCCATCAAACCCATCCCTTCTGTCCTCTCCTCCCCCTACACTGGTTGCAGGCCCCTCTCCCCGGCCTCAGCCCTGTCTGTGTCCCCCCAGTGCCCGTGGCCAAGGACCCCCTTTCCTCCCAGTCCAGCCCAGTACATGTCTGTGCTTCTCTGTGACTATTTGTCTGTATCTGGATTTCTGTTCTCCTGGCAAGTAAGAAAATTTGGGCCAGGCTCTGGTTGCTTCATGATGGGACTCTGCTGTCTCCCACACAATCCCCCCCATGCAGGTTGTTTGTTGCAGGTTATGTGGGCTCTGCTGGGGGCAGTTTGAGTGGGAGAGTATGTGTGCAGTCAGAGAAAAGAGCAGATGCTGGCTGTGATCACAATGGAGGTGGCATGGGTCCAAAACCAAAAAAAAAGCTTTCCAAATAAATTTGTTTTTCAAAATATTTCTTTCCTCAAATAAAAATATACATATGTTTTTCAATTAAAAATTTTTTTAAAACTGTTTTTTTGTCAAAAATATTTCCTGATGTTGAAATACGGTCTCTACTTGGATGGGGCTGCCAGTCTACCTGGCTATGGAGTGCTTTGTGGCTGTGGGATTTCTCCAGGTCCGGAGATGGAGGAGGATGCCAGGTGACCCTGGCTCTGGGGGGTTCCTCAGCAGACAGGTGTGCCGTGTTCCGGGGCAGTGCTCGGGCACCAGGTGTACCCTGCTATCCAGTGCCTCGTGGTGGCCAGGTCTGCCTGGCTCTGAGGCTGGGCTCGGCCAGGGATGGCAGGGTGGGGCAACCCCATGGCTCCAGGCACAGGGTAAACTGCACTACCCAGCTCAGATGAGACTTAGCTGAATTTCGGCATGGCAGACCAGTTTTCCCCGGCCATCCTGGAAGTTTGCCAGGCAAGTCGTTGTTTTCATTGCCCCCAGTTACATCATCCTAGTGCTGGCACCGCCCCAGGGAAGCCTCCAAGCATGACTGGCACATGACATTGCCCTGGCAGAGGGGCAGTGAAAATGTCTTGGCTGTGAGCAGCAGAGCAGAGAGAAAGCAACAGGCCCAGGCAGCTCCTGCCATGGGGGCACAAACTCCAGTGCCCATTCTTATGAATGATGTTCTATTTTTCTAATTTATCAACCAACAAGATTAAATTTAGCAGCAAATTTTTGATAGTAATAATTTTATAAATGAATACAATCAAAAGTATTAAAGATGATTACAATCAAAGTATTGAAAATGAATACAATCAAAGTATACATATATTTCAGGATATGTAAAATTTAAGAGTAAGTAATTTAGTATAATTGAGGTTCCTATAAAGCATAAGCAAAACCGACCAGGGGTACAGGGAGGGGCTCGCCCTTCCTCTCGTACCAAAGCATCCAGGCTAACAATCCCACTTATATACTGTAGGCTACAGAAGTTTCTAGAAAACTCCTCCTAGTTTCTATTCCTAAAATCTACGTCACTATGTTGTATGGTGCATGCTCTACTAATGGGTTAGGGGGTCTCTCATCCTTTTGAGGGTCTTATTTCCGATGAAGGCTCATCATCTTCATCAGTGTCTGCTGTGTAACCTTGCAGGTAGCACAGGCGCCCTAAGCTTGGGTTATATAACTAAGCATAAGTTCCCACAATAAAAGTAAGTTCCATGCCTGGAATCATCCCATTTTGGCCCATTTCAAGGTCAAAACTTTTATTTCTAGATGCTGCTTATCAGACCTACGTCCTTCTACTATTCTTGTTTGACTTTCTTCCAACATCCTTCTTCGACTCCCAACATCTGGAAGATGTCCTTTGCCCTGTCTCACCCATCTCCCCCCCTCACTCTGTAACAATTGTCTTCTATTGATCTAAATACAATTTTGCTAATATAGTTACAATTTAATTAGCACGAATCACATTTATCACAATTCCCCCATTTCTCTTTTTGATCATATTGATTCGTGCTCTAAAAAGTTGCTACTTGGTATTGTCTATGTTTCTTCATACTAGCCTCCAATTTTTCTAACATTTCTCATGTGGCATCCAGCTTTTCACACTCCTTCTCAAATTTTATTAACATTTCTCATGCCAGGGTATTCTCTTTGCATTCAGTCACCATTTTTTCGATCTCTCTCCCTCAAGTGCAAGTGGATCATGCTTTTAGTACCATCAAGGAATTTAGTTTCCCTTTTGCTGTTGATTCTGGATCCATGGGCATGGCTGTAAGTTGCATTCCTTGAATTACTGAGTGGATTAGTCTGATTAGACAGGGTATCATGCAAGGCAGAAACAATAGACCTAAAACAGAACACAATAGCATGAATCCTAATTTTTTCCACCACACACCCCCAAAAAGATTATCCCACCAATCAGCTTTCAGGATAGAATTCCATTTTTGAACTGGTACATGTGCCACTCTTTTAATTTCATCAGCAAGTTTTGTGATGGCTTCCCCGTGATCATCTATTTCCACACAGCACTCAGATTCATTAAACCTCCCACAAACTCCTCCTTCTTCTGCCAGCAGATAATCTAGGGCAATTCTCTTTTGATATACAAATGCTCACATTTGTGAATGCTGTTTGGCCAACAACTTTAAAGTGTCTGCCCTATGGTTTGAGACGACTTCCACTACTGCCTGGAGCCTTATCAACCAATTTAATAGGTAAATTGGAGTTCTATATCCCCAAGACCCATCCTGAGCCCAAGCAGCAGGTTCATAATGTGCTGTAATTCTTTCTGCAGGCCATTCTTCATCTTTCCATTTTTGGTTTCCTCCTGCCATTGGAAAGTCGAGGTTTTGTTCTCTTTTCTATCTTTCTAAGGTTTCATAAAGTGGTGTTCCTAGTATATTGCCCTTAGACCTTGGTCTGACAAAGAAGGAGGGTCGTAGAACTCCTAAGGTACAAGTTCCCTCCCACTTTCGGGGTAGTTCACTGTATGCTCGTTGCCCACAAATCCAATATATTCCACCAGGGGCTTTCCATTTTTCTTTTGTATTTTCTGGTTGTTCCCAATAAGATTTCAAGTCTTTTATGGATTGGTAGGGATTAGCTCCAGGACTGTTATGCCAGCACAAATCAGTTTGGTTATACCACTCACAATCCATTTCTTTCGTTATTCCCCAATATCCAGTAGGACTCTTGGGTCGCCAGGTCTTTGTGTTATTGTCTGAATTTACTACTAAAGTAGATAGGCAAGGAGTATATCCCACCACTTCAGTGTATTTTCTCCCTTCCCGAGTTACACAAACTGTTCCAATGACTTGATGACTCAGGACCCAGCCTTCAGGCCGTTTTAGGGTCTTAGAAATTTGTGTATGATTCCATTTTAAAAATTGTTCTGGAGCTAAACCCTCACCTCTCCGTGGCCATCTTTCAGCCATTCTAAGTCCTCCACAAAGAAAACATTTAGATAATCCCAATTCTGTGGCAATTTCCTGCATTCTACCTACAAACAGATTTTTGTTTGAAGTTGGCAAATCCCAGTTGCTATAGTGCTGTTTTAATTGTTTATACAGCTCATCCAGCTCCTCTAACTCTTTCCCTCTGATCTTTTTCTTATCCTTCATTGTTTCTTTTTGTTTTCCAATTAATTTTTTTTTCCTTTGGCTCTTTTCTATTCTTATCTTTTTCAAACACAAGAAATTTTCATATCTAGGACAAAGTTGATCATTGTTAGGATAAGGAGCTCACCCATTGAATTCCAAATTTCTTCTTACCCAATACAATTTTGTACTTTTCACACAAATTTCTAAGAAGCTGCTACGATCGTAACAGGCAGCACTAACGTGTGGCTGTGCCACAAAAACTGATTCCATCTTATCCTTGATCCACAGGCATCAGGAATAGTTTGTTTCTTTACTGCTGGCTCATGCGTTGCTTCTCTTCTTGGAATTTGTTCCTGCATGGCTTGTTCTTTTCTGCTCCATGTCGTCTTATGGTTTTAGCCAGTTGCCAGGGGTATTATTGTAAGCACAATGAAAAGAATCCTCAGGAATTTTAACTTTCTACCTGTCTCAAGGCCCCTTGGGTTGCAGCCAAGGGCCGAGATGTCCATCTTCTCGGTAGCAAAGTTTTTATCCTGGGATTTGTTCCTCTTTGGTATCCTTGGCCTCATAAAGTTCGTATGAGCCATTTTAACTTTTTCTGTTCCAAAGATGGCACAAAGTATTTGTAGTTCTGCAGCACTGGCTTATCTCTCTTCCTAGATTGATCAGCTATTTTTCTTAATCCACTAAAGCTCCGGAGATATGCCAACTACAAGATTTGTTTTTGCACAACTTGTCTCAATGGTGTTCCAAAAAATCACTAAAAAATCCTTTTAAAGTTAGCTGTTTACATACACAACTTAAACAAACCAATTGTCTCTCTTTTTCTTTCACTCTAGTTACTCTTCACCACAAATTAAAACAACAGGTACAAATAACACAAATTTATGGACAACACTTTAAGCCATGGTTAGTACATTCCCAGTGTTTTGTTTTTAGGCCCTCTTAATAACAGGTTTACCAGTCTCTTTTTCTGGAGTTGTAGTTCTTCTCAAATAAATCAGTTAATGTTGACTGCTGGAGGCTCCTGAGAAAATTTTAATCTCCCTGTGCTGTTCCCATTGATCAAGGAGGTGTCTGATTCTTTCCCATCAGAGCTGTTCTGCCTTCGGGCTCAATGAGGTTGCAGTGGGCAGCCAATTCAGGATGTCCAGACTTTGATAATGCACCTCTCAAAACAACTTTAAACTGGTATTTCAAATACCAGTGCTATAAAATAATATTTTTCACTGCACATACAAAAACCACATCCCCTTTGGTCCCAAAGTACAGTGGTTCTATGCCAACTCTATATAGACTGTAACTTTTGGCACCCAGCACCCTCCTTAGCTTCACCATGGATTTATTACAATTTTCTTGAGTAATTTGTTTCCTAATTTCAAATATTCTTATACACTTATAAAATTTTTCAAAAATGGTCACAAAGTGCTCTGGTGCCCCAGTGAATCCCCCCATGTGAGCTGCCTGGGATCTGTCGGGCCAAAGGTCCCGGCATCGCTCTTCTACTGTTGGGCAGAAGAATCCATCCTTCTTCCAGGGTTACCCCCAGCTTCTTCACAGCCTCCACTTCTGCCAAGGAAAAGCATGGTGCCCCACCCTGTGCTTCTGCTTCCCCAAAAGCCACACTCACACTGCTGCTTTCTCCCAGGGCTCCCCCTGCTTCATCATCAGCCAAATTGTTTCCTCTTATTTTATTTTCTCCTGCCTCCTTCTTAAATACTTGATGCCTGTATCCCCAAATAGTCTGTTCAGTTGGTGTTGAATATTGAATTCTGCAGCTTTAAGACTGATTCCAGGAGTGAAAGAGGGGAGAAAAAGTTCAGAATTTGTTATCAGAGACTATAATGACTCCCCCACATTCCTGCTCACAGACTTAGTTGTCTGCAGTGGACAGTGGGAGAGAACTCTCTTTTGCTTTTTGGTTAATTTTTTTTTTTTTCCTAACCAATTAAAGCAAAAAAGTTCCCTGGAGTGTGTTTTTCCTCTTTTTTTTTTTTTAATTATTCAATCCTGCTCTGGACTAAAAACCCAAGAAAGCACTGGAAGCTCACACCGTAGCCCACCAAGCCTGGCCTGGGCCATGGCATTTCCCAGCACTGAAGGAACTGATACCAGACTAAGTAAGTCAAGCTGCAACTCACAAAAAAACCTCTTTTGAATCTGTCATCTCTTCAAAACAACAAGAAGTTTTGCTGTTTAATATTGTTCATTTTTATACTGAAAATTGTTTTGCCTGTTAAATAAACAGTTATTTTCCCCACTTGTCTCTGACAAAATATTTTTTCTCTGACTAATTAAAAAGACTGCTTAAATTTGTTTCCCAGAAAAATTCTATTCAAAAGTTTCCTCCCAAATTTACCCTAAACTAAAACAAAGTCCCTGTGTCTACTAAAAATATGATTTCTTCATTTTGAGAATCTACTTTCAGCTTTATCAAGGGCTCTTATGGTGTTTCGGTCCTTATTAAATAAATGAGCCCCTGACCTCCCTACTCTTCTTGAATCTTTTTTTTTTTATTTTGCTGCCTTTTTTTGCAGATTTTTTTTTATATGTCCTTTTTTTATGACAATAGAAACAAATGGGTCCTGTACCCCTAGAAACAGGACAAGAATTTTGTAAATGTCCTTTTTTGTGACAAGAAAAGCACATAAGTCTTGTGTCCTCAGAAGCAGGACCTGATTTTCGTTCTTCTTTTTATTCTTTCCTGATAAATTCTTTGTGTTTGTGGCTGCTTGTATTTCTTGGACTGCTGCCATTAGAATCCTGGCTTTTATTATTTTTTTTTTCCTCATCTCTCTGAACATACACTTCTTGTGCTTCCTTTAACAACTCCTGAAGCCCCCTATCCTGCCAATCTTCCAATTTTTCCAACTTCTTCCTGATGTCCCCCCTTAAGACTTAGCTACAAATTGTGTTTTCAAAAGGACCTGCCCTGCTGGTGTATCAGGGTCCATGCTTGAGTATAACTGCAAATCCTTTTTCAGTCTCTCTAACCATTCTGCCAGGCACTCATCTTTCCCTTGGTGCTCACTCAGAGATTTCCCTATATTTTGTCCCCTGGGCACTGCTCCCTGAATTCCTTGGATAATCATCTACCTGAAATCTCTTGTATTTTGCCTATGTTCTACCTCCTGATTATTCCAATTTGGATCTGCCATAGGCCATTTCTGATCTCCTTGGTTTGGCTTCTAATGATCTCTATTCCAAGCCCGTATTCCTGACTGTCTAATCATTTCTCTCTTCCACTGTAAACAAGATTCCTAAAATAGACTGCAATTCCACTCAGGTGTAAATATTCAGCCCTAAAAACTGATCTAGTCTCTCTGCTACTCCAATAGGATTTTCTAGAATCCTGCCCGTTTCTTTCTTAAATTTCCTAAAGTCCCTAGTATTCAGGGGAACACTCATAACCAATAGGTCCTGGGGCCAGATTTGCCATTGGAACCTCTCTAAGAGGGTATAATCTATCTTCCCTTCCTGCTCCCTCATCCTCTTTGTCACTTTCTTCCTCCTGTGCCCTTCTGCCTCTAGTTCTGTGTGCTACTGGCTCGTCCTGAATAGGGGGTGCATCAGGGACCAGGGGCTGGACAGGCTGGGCAGGCTGTCTGTATGGGGGTGGCAGGTGATCTAACGGGTCCCATGGCTTTATCTGGTCCCTTCTTGCTGCCTGTCCTTTAGTTTGCAAAGGGTATAACGAATAACCTTCTTTTTCCTGCCTTTGAACTATAAATTCACCCCCGTCCCCTTTTGGAAGCCACAAAGCAGCATATTCACTTTCTTCCTGGTTAAAAGGTTCTTTTGAATTTACATATAGATTTAAAACCTGACAAATCCAATCTTCAAATGATCCAAACTCTGGCCAGTATAAATTAGCTGCACGGATCTTTTCTTTTGTCCACTCATACACTACTGTATCATTTTCTGCTTACTTTTTTCTCTTTGGGATTCCCTTGTACCCCAGTATTGTAACACTATCCCCAGGGGGCTGTCCTGAGGAATCTCGCTCCCCTTCTGGGAAATCCCCTCTCAGTTCCCAGGCACAATGGGTTCTTGTGAATTTTTCTCACACTTCACAACCCCTGGGTCAGAGATTTTACTTTTCCTCTGACCCATCTCTGGCAGCAACAGCTCCCTTGCTCTCTCTCACTCGTTCTGCAGTTCAACTCCTTCGCTTAATATACACTATCTCACTTCTTTTGCCAACCACTTGTTTCCCACCTAATTCCTTCTTTTCCTTTTATTCTCTCCCCAACTTCTCTTTCTGGCCACTCTCCACAATCCTTCTTAATCACGTACCAAAACTTCCATCTATTATCCTCCCAACAGATAGTTGAACCTGATTCATTCACTCCCTTCTTAAATCACTTCTCCGAGCATCAGCTCCCTTCTCAAAGACTTTTCCCGTCAGTTCTCGGGCTGGGACTTTCCCTCCCGCTCCCTCCCGGGGTATTCACTCGCTCTCCCCTTTCAGACCTTCCTCACTCACACACAAGCACACAGCCGCCCCCTTTACCCAACCCCGTGGTGCTCACACAGCCCCGTTTTCACACAGGGCTCTTGTGCACAAGACGTTTTACGGGCACCTTTCCCTTTCTGCCGGCATTCCCACAGGAGCCTTCTTCTGGCACACCTCCTTGTAGCGAGCTTCTTTTGCTTATGCTTTATTTTAATTTGGAACTCCTTCTCCAAGAGAGCCTGGTCTAGCCTCGGGACCACCTTAACAACTGGTGGGGAGCTCCTTCCCAAAACTAGCCACTCTTCACTGGGACTGGAGTTCCCGGGTTTCGGCACCAAATTGTTATGAATGATGTTCTATTTTTCCAATTTATCAAGCAACAAGATTAAATTTAATAGTAGATTTTTAATAGTAACAAAATGAATACAATCAAAGTATTGGAGATGACAATTAAAGTATTGGAGATGAATACAATCAAAGTGCATATATTTAAGAATATACAAAATTTGGCAGTAAGTAATTTAGTATAATTGAGGTTCATATAAAGCATAAACAAAACTGACTGGGGAGGGCTTGCCATTCCTGACGTACCAAAGCATCCAGGCTAACAATCCCACTTATATACTGTAGGCTACAGAAGTTTCTAGAAAACTCCTCCTAGTTTCTATTCCTAAAATATATGTCACAATGTGTACAGTGCATGCTCTACTAATGGGTTAGGGGGTCTCTCATCCTTTTGAGGGTCTTATTTCCGATGAAGGCTCATCGTCTTCCTCAGTGACCGAGGTGTGACCTGCAGGTAGCACAGGTGCACTGTGTGACTGAGCAGATGTTTTCCATAACAAGACTTTAATTGAGTCCCATGCTTGGAATCATCCCATTTTGGCCCATTTCAAGGTTGAAACTTTCTATTTCTAGATGCTGCTTGTCAGACCTACGTCCTTCTACTATTCTTGTTTGACTTTCTTCCAACCTCCTTCTTCGACTCCCAACATCTGGAAGATGTCCTTTGCCCTGTCTCACCCATCTCCCCCCTCACTCTGTAACAATTGTCTTCTATTGATCTAAATACAATTTTGTTAATATAGTTACAATTTAATTAGCACGAATCACATTTATCACACCAGGAAGGTCACAGAGTGACCATAAGGGTTTGCAGATGGACACAGAGCAGTTGTAGAACATGTTGGGGAGAAAAGAATATTCTGTTCAAAGGAAGAGGTAGAGAAAAAAGTCCTGTGCAGCCCATTCCCCACAGAAGGTGGCACTGGTGTCCCAGAGGGAATTAGCCATGGCTCTAGGGACAGTGCTGCAGATGGAGCCCTTGCAGAGCTGAGGGAGGTTGAGAGGAAGAAGTCCCTCGGGGTGTGCAGATGGTGGTTGCAGACTCCCGTGGGGATGATGAGGCTGTTGCCCAGGAGGGCAGCCAAGGAGATGCCCAGGAAGAGCCCCAAGTGCAGGAGCTGCAGCTCTGGCGGTTCTGCCAGGACGCCAGGAGGAGAAATTGGGTGCTGGAGCTGCTGTGGGACATCTGGTGCCTCTTGTCACGTGGATGTGTGCAAAAGACAGGCTGGACTTTTCAGGGGAAAACCTGCTTCATTCTTTGGAGAAATGCCCCACCCTGCCTCTGTGCCTTCAGTCCTGCCTGTGTGCAGCTCCCTTTGCCTGGAGCTGTGCTTGGCACCGGCTGAGGCTGCCAGGAGAGCTGGGCATTTGCTCTGGGCTCTGCAGAAGTCCCTTCTGTCCTGCAGCAACTGGGAAACAGCAGCACAGGGGAATTCCAGTGAAATCTGCTCCTGATAGAACGAAACTTTCCATCATTGTTGTTCCCATCTCCCCCCATAAGCACAGAGATTCAAAGCGTTTGTGTTGTTCCTTTTGTTCGACTTCCCCACCACGGCAAAGGGGTGGTTTGAAGGCAGCTTTGGGTTGCATTCCTGCCGTCCTGTCAGTTAAATACTGTGCAGAGGACACAGAGGTGTCTTCTCCATGGGGCTCACAGGTAACACCGAGATGCTGTGGGGGAGCTGTGCCCTGCCTGAGGGCAGACTCAGCCCAACAGAGACCCTGGCAAAGGGAGGAATGTCCCTGTCTTGGTTTGAAAGGTAGGCATCTGCTAAGGAAAGGCAAGAGCCCCTTTCCTGAGATGCGGAATGCAATCGCCCTCCCTTTTAATTATTTTAGGTCCAAATCAGAAGCCTTCAGGCAGGAGGTGTGGGGATAAGGGTAACAGTTCTTTACTGATATCCAAAAAGGCAGAAAACAACAACAACAGCTATAAAAATTGGCAACAGAACAGAACAGTATAGCTCCGCTCCAGTCTCTTTTGGCCGCAGGCCATCTCCCTGAGCTTAGTTACCGGTGCTGTGGGGGCAGGGCAGGTCCTGCACAGTTGAAGAGAGCTGGGTGTTAGCCGCGGAGGCCCAGAGGTGAGCGGGATGGGAAAGTGACTCCCCCTCACGGTGTCGGTCGTGGTGCTCAGCAGGGTGTCCGGAGATAGTAAGGTGAGATGGGAGAGCAGCAGAGTGATGTCCAACGGCAGGGAGCGTGGATCTCAGTGCTAGGATGGCAGGGGAGATGCCAGAGCGGAGCCCAGGCTGTCTTCCCACTCCATGAGCCAAGCGAGAGAGAGTCCCCCTGCTCCAGACCCCCCGTCCACCTTTGCTTTTCCGGTTCTCCCCCCCTCCCCCTGCACCCACCCCCCTAGGAGAGAACATTATCTGTCGCTTTAAGGTGTAGCCACAATTACTTAGCATAACAATGGGAGGAATTCCACAGAAAGAAAAAGGGGAACAATTCAACCCCCAACATTATCCACCCCTGAATTTCTCCCATACTAATATGCTATATCAAATTAAACCGTTACAATATATATACATACATGCAGTTAGAGACATAGGCACAGTACCATAGGTATTTCACCCTAAAACAAGGTCTCCTTGGGGTATGCATCGGGTCTCTCCAGCCTTTTGCATCACCCACCAGGTGCAGCTCGGTCCTTGAGCGAATACAACTCCATGGATGGGATTGTCTTTGCTGGAGGCAGAATTCACCCAAACAGTTTTTCCAAGCATACCTCTCATGTGTACCACTGGAACCTTATCTCCATCTGATATTCCCAAGGGCTCAGATTGGGCAGGGCCTGCTCGGTTAGTGGAACCTCGGGTGTTCACTAACCAGGTGGCCTTTGGTAGATTAATCTCCCAGTTCTTGAAAGTTCCCCCACCCCCTGCCTTCAAGGTGGCTTTAAGCAGGCCATTGCACCGTTCAACTTTCCCTGCAGCTGGTGCGTGTTAGGGGATA
Source organism: Acridotheres tristis (assembly GCA_037013685.1). Lineage (NCBI taxonomy): Eukaryota > Metazoa > Chordata > Aves > Passeriformes > Sturnidae > Acridotheres > Acridotheres tristis. Next base: position 3,338,012 of record CM072912.1, on the reverse strand, counting down.
TGGTACACCCACTCAGTGCCGTGTTCTCTAGCCCAGGTGTTTATAAGGCTGTTCTTGAAATGAGTCCCATTGTCTGACTCAATTCTCTCAGGGGTACCATGCCTCCAAAGAACTTGTTTTTCCAGGCCCAGGATGGTGTTCCGAGCAGTGGCATGAGGCACAGGGTAGGTCTCTAACCACCCAGTGGTGGCTTCCACCATGGTCAGTACATAGCGCTTGCCCTGGCAAGTTTGAGGCAGTGTGATGTAGTCAATCTGCCAGGCCTCTCCATACTTATATTTGGCCCATCGCCCCCCATACCAGAGGAGCTTCACCCGCTTGGCTTGCTTGATGGCAGCGCACGTCTCACAGTCATGGATAACTTGAGAAATACTGTCCATGGTTAGATCCACCCCTCAGTCTCGTGCCCACTTATATGTGGCATCTCTGCCCTGATGACCTGAGGCATCATGGGCCCATCGAGCCTGGAACAACTCTCCCTTGTGCTGCCAGTCTCAATCTGTCTTTGACACCTCTATCTGTGCCGCCTGATCTACCTGCTCATTGTGTTCCTCATTAGCCCGACTCTTGGGGACATGGGCATCTACGTGACGGACTTTCACAGGCAGCTTCTCTATCCTGGTGGCAATGTCTTTCCATTCGTTGGCAGCCCAGATTGGTTTTCCCCTACGTTGCCAGTCAGCCTTTTTCCACCTTTCCAGCCATCCCCACAGAGCATTGGCTACCATCCATGAATCAGTATAAAGGTAAAGTTTTGGCCACTTCTCTCTTTCAGCAATGTCCAGGGCCAGCTGAACAGCTTTGAGTTCAGCAAGTTGACTCGATCCACCTTCTCCTTTGGTAGCTTGTGCAACCTGTCGTGTGGGGCTCCATACGGCTGCTTTCCACTTCCGGTTCATCCCCACGATGCGGCAGGAACCATCAGTGAAAAGAGCATAGCGTGTTTCATCTGCTGGCAGTTGGTTATACGGTGGGGCTTCTTCGGCCCGGGTCACTTGTTCCTGTTCCTCTTCTTCGGCAAGGCCAAAGTCTTCCCCTTCCGGCCAGTTGGTAATTATCTCCAAAATCCCAGAGCGATTTGGGTTTCCAATACGGGCGCGCTGTGTGATGAAGGCAATCCATTTACTCCATGTGGCGTCAATGGCATGGTGGGTTGAGGGAACCTTTCCTTTAAACATCCACCCCAGCACTGGCAGTCGGGGTGCCAGGAGGAGTTGTGTTTCCGTGCCAACCACCTCTGAGACAGCTTGAACCCCTTCATAGGCGGCCAAGATCTCCCTCTCCGTTGGAGTGTAGTTGGCCTCGGACCCTCTGTAGCTTCGACTCCAGAATCCCAGTGGTTGGCCTCGCGTCTCACCAGGCACCTTCTGCCACAGGCTCCAGGAGAGACCATGGTTCCCAGCTGCAGAGTAGAGCACATTCTTCACATCTGGTCCTGTCCTGACTGGGCCAAGGGCTACCGCATGAGCAATCTCCTGCTTGATCTGGGCAAAGGCTTGCTGCTGCTCAGGGTCCCAGTGGAAATCGTTCTTCTTGCGGGTGACCAGGTAAAGAGGGCTCACAATCTGACTGTACTCAGGAATGTGCATTCTCCAAAAGCCTATGGCACCTAGGAAGGCTTGTGTTTCCTTCTTGCTGGTTGGTGGAGACATTGCAGTGATCTTATTGATGACCTCACTGGGGATCTGGTACCGTCCATCTTGCCACTTTACTCCCAGGAACTGGATCTCTTGAGCAGGCCCTTTGACTTTGCTCTTTTTAATGGCGAAGCCGGCTCCCAGCAGAATCTCAATGATCTTTTCTCCTTTCTGAGATACCTCCACTGCTGTGTCCCCCCACACAATGATGTCATCAATGTACTGCAGATGTTCTGGAGCTCCACCCTTCTCCAGTGTAGCCTGGATCAATCCATGACAGATGGTGGGGCTGTGTTTCCACCCCTGGGGCAGTCGGTTCCACGTGTATTGCACGCCCCTCCAGGTGAAAGCGAACTGAGGCCTGCACTCTACTGTCACAGGAATGGAGAAAAATGCATTGGCGATGTCAATGGTGGCGTACCACTTGGCTGCCTTGGACTCCAGCTCGTACTGCAGTTCCAGCATGTCTGGCACAGCAGCGCTCAGCGGTGGAGTCACCTCATTCAATGCACAATAGTCCACAGTCAATCTCCATTCTCCTTCAGATTTACGCACAGGCCAGATGGGGCTGTTGAAGGGTGAGTGGGTTTTGCTGACCACCCCTTGGCTCTCCAGCTCACGGATCATCTTGTGTATGGGGATCACGGCATCTCGATTCGTCTGGTACTGCCAGCGGTCCACTGTCGAGGTAGCAATTGGCACCTGTTGCTCTTTCACCCTGAGAAGTCCCACTGCAGATGGGTTTTCTGATAGCCCAGGCAGGGTGTTCAACTGCTTAATGCCCTCTGCTGCCACAGCAGCTCTTCCAAAAGCCCACCTGAGTCCCTTTGGGTCTTTGTAATAGCCGTTCCTGAGGAAGTCTATGCCTAGGATACATGGTGCCTCTGGGCCAGTCACAATTGGATGTTTCTGCCACTCTTTCCCAGTCAGGCTCACCTCAGCCTCCAGCAAAGTCGATTCCTGAGATCCCCCTGTAACCTCAGCAATTGAAACAGGTTCCTCCCCGACATGTCCCGATGGTATTAATGTACATTGTGAACCAGTGTCAACCAATGCTCTGTGTTCCTGTGGCTCTGATGTGCCAGGCCATGGGATCCACACCGTCCAAAAGATCCGGTTTTCCCGTGCCTCTCCCTGGCTAGAGGCAGGGCCCCTCTAGCCCTGGTTATTATTTCTCTCCTGGGCATACATACTGGAGGTTCCTTCAAGGGGATCTGACAGATCATCCTCCCTTCTGTAATACCCTGCACCTTGGTCATGGGAGGCTGAGGCTATCTTCACTTTAGTGGAGTTCCCTCTGTTGGTGTTCCCCTCCCTGAGTTGGCGCACCCGTGCTGCCAGGACAGAAGTGGGTTTCCCATCCCACCTTCTCATGTCTTCCCCGTGGTCACGTAGAAAAAACCACAGGTCAGCACGTGGGGTATACCCTCTCTCCCTAGCTGGGGGGGGGGTTGGGCTCTACTTTTGGGGTCCATGACTCGCACTGGTGCTGCACTGATCTTCCTCACCTCTTCCCTTATCTCCTTCATCTCCTCCTTAAACTCCTCTCTGAGGTCCTTAGCCACAGCAGAGACATGAGCCTGCATTGGGCCAGCCATCATACTTTGATAATTCCTGAGCCTGTTGGCAACAGAACCCACTGTCACTTGGTTGGTATCAGCATCAATCATTGCAATAAAGGGGGTATATTGAGATGGGCCCAGGTTTGCCAGATTCCACAACATCTGTCCTGTGCACCTGACCTTGTCAGGGTCATTGTCATGCTGTCCATCCCTCCCAAAGAGCACCTCCAGTACTGCCACTTCTCTCAGCTTTTGGATCTCTTCCTCAAGGGTATTCCAACGTGTTCTCTGGTGGTACTCCTGCATTCTTTCCCTGTGGACAAATCTCTCTCTCACACTCATTAAAAGTCGCTCCCAGAGGGAAAGGAGACCTGTCTCCCTTACAAATACCTGGTCCACACCTGAGTCCTGGGTCAAGGATCCCAAATTCCTTGCCTCAGTACCATCCAGTCACACACCTGTTCCCATAATGTCCCAGATCCGCAGTAACCAGGTTGTAAAAGTCTCACGGCCCCGTCGTACAATGTCTTTTCGCAGGTTACGGAGACTCTCGTATGATCTCAACTTCTGGCTCCCCTGCTGGTTGTGAGGGGCCCCCTTCCTGACCCTTATTATCTAGGTGCCTTGTTTTCATCTTAGACTTCCTAGTTTCCACAGGGGCAACTGCTGCTGGCTGTGAGTGCCCTTGCAGTTCAGCTGGAACCTGGACAGATGTAACATCTGTGGGTCCCACTGCTACACCATCAGAGTCTCCCTCTTTAAGGCAGGGGGAGGGTTTCTCACCAGCTGGGGAGAGGTACTCCTTCAGCATCTGGCCCATCTCACGTATCTCCTTTGCTAGCACCCCCACCCATTCTGGGTGGTTCCTTTCCGAGGTGGGCTGTGGGGCAGGGTCAAACTCTGGGGTAATATCCCTAGTCTCTGGAACAGGGTCAGGCTCTGGGGTAACCTCCCTAGTCTCTTGGACAGGATCAGGCTCTGGGGTAACATCACTAATTCCTGGGGTAGGTATCAGGGTTGTTATCCAAGTCAATCTCCCCTTATCTCTGGGGTAACATCACTATTTCCTGGGGTAGGTATCAGGGTTGTTATCCAAGTCAATCTCCCCTTATCTCTGAATGTTAGATAGAACAGGTTTAACAGGGATATAAGCAACACTAGCCACAATATGTCATTAGCATTTAAAGCGGATTGGAACCCCTTGAAGACTGGTGGGGTGAACTTCAAAAACCCTGTGATGGGTTGGGAAAAAATTTCACCTGCTGCCATTTCCTCACAGTAAGTACCGTTATTGAAATAGCCCCAGAAACACACACTTAGAGTGCGATAGCTCTGAATCCATGTGGCCATCTTCCAGAGAAAATTAAAAATCCATGAAATCCTCAGCTGATCAACCCTCACAATAAACCTGATAATAGCCACAGTAACTTTGGTTATGAAACTCATGTTTAAAAAAAGGGCTTGAAAATGGGAGAGATATAGCAGTGACCACATGAAGGCCAATCCAGGGTAAGCTGGACAGCATGGTGTCACCTACCACAAGCTTGTGTACTTCAAGAACTGTTATCCCCTTTTCTACCCCTCTCTCAATGCCCTCAGGCAATGCCCCACATTGGGAGCCAAAATCTGTCTTGGTTTGAAAGACAGGTATGATCTAAAGAAAGGCAAGAGCCCCTTTTCTGCGATGCAGAGTGCAACCCCCCTCGCTTTTAATTAGTTTAGGTCCAAATCAGACGCTTTCAGGCAGGAGATATGGGGATAAGAATAACAGTTCTTTACTGGTATCTAACAAGGCAGAAAACAACAACAGCTATAAAAATTGGCAACAGAACAGAACTGTATAGCTCAGCTCCAGTCCCTTTTGGCCTCAGGCCGTCTCCCTGTGCTCAGTTACCGGTGCTGTGGGGGCAGGGCGGGTCCCGCGCAGTTGAAGAGGGGCTGGAGTGATGGCGGCGGAGGCCCAGAGGTGAGAGGGGATAGGAAAGTGACTCCCCCTCACGGTGTCAGTCGTGGTGCTCCGCAGGGTGTCCGGAGATAGTAGGGTGAGATGGGAGAGCAGCAGAGCGATGTCCAACGGCAGGGAGCGTGGATCTCAGTGCTGGGATGGCAGGGGAGATGCCAGAGCGGAGCCCAGGCTGTCTTCCCACTCCATGAGCCAAGCGAGAGAGAGTCCCCCTGCTCCAGAGCCCCCGTCCACCCTTCCTTTTCCGGTTCCCCCCTCTCCCCCTCCACCCACCCCCCTACGAGAGAACATTATCTGTCGTTTTAAGGTGTAGCCACAACTACTTAGCATAACAATGGGAGGAATTCCACAGAAAGAAAAAGGGGAGCAATTCAACCCCCAACAGCATAGGAAGCCTATTGCATATCTTTGAAAACTTTTAGACTCAGTTGCAAGGTGGTGGCCAACTTGCCTCCAAGCTATAGCGGCCACAACGATTCTTATAGAAGAGGCACAGAAACTAACACTGCAAGGAAAAATCACTGTGCACACAGCTCATGATCTTAAGACAGTATTGAGTCAAAGGGCTCAGCAATGGCTAAGTGATCCTAGAATCCTGACATATGAAGCTTTTCTAATAAATGCTTGTGATCTAGAATTAACTACATCCAAGAGCCTGAATCCTGCACAATTCCTCCTAGGGGAGCCTACCTCAGAGCTAGAGCGTGACTGTTTAGAGATCATAGACTTACAAACAAAAACAAGGGAAGACCTTGAAGACTTACCTCTACCATATGGGAGGGTGTTATTCACTGATGGATCATCCAGGGTAGTGGAGGGAAAAAGGATATCGGGATATGTGGTGGTTGAAGGTATTGAAAGGGAAAGTTTGAAAATCATAGAAAAGGAAAAATTACCTTCAAATTGGTCCACCCAATGTTGTGAAGTCTATGCTCTTAAAAGGGGACTAGATTTGTTGGAATGAGATGAGGGTACTATTTATACTGATTCGCAGTATGCCTTTGGGATAGTACACACATTTGGAAAAAATCTGGGAGGAAAGAGGTTATCTAAATTCCAAGGGAAAGGATTTAATACATAAAGACCTAATCAAGTCGGTATTAGAGTCCCTCATGAAGCCCAAGGAAATCGCGGTGGTGCATGTCAGAGGACATCAGAAAGGAGACACCTTTGAAGGAAGGTGCAACCAGGTAGCTGATCAATCTGCCAAATCAGCAGCCCAAAACCCGGGGAAGCCAATAAAAAAATTTAATTTAAATAACACACCAGCTGACAAAGTAAGAGTACCAATATACAGTGAGAATGAGCTGAGAGAAATAAAAAGGTTAGGATTACATCAAGGAAAGCAGGAGGAATGGTTAACACCAGACAGGCGGAAATTTTTTAATAAGGCCCTAGCTCGAAAAATGTTAGCAGAAATACATAACCTGATTCACTGGGGCACTCAGGGACTATGTGATCATTTTCTAAGAGAACATCTGTGTGTTGGTGTGTACAGTCTGGCAAAAGCAGTGACAGAGGGATGCCTAATATGCCAAAAAGTAAATCAAAAGACTATGAGGAAGACTAAACCAGGGGGAAGGGAGATAGCACTAAGACCTTTTCAGAGCATACAGATAGACTTTACAGAAATGCCCCCAGTACAAGGGTACAAACATTTACTTGTTATAGTTGATCACTTAACCCATTGGGTAGAAGCGTTCCGTACCAAGAAAGAGACAGCGCAAGTAGTGATACAAATATTATTAGAGCATATCATTCCCCGGTATGGGCTAGTGAATAACATCGATTCAGACCATGGCCCGCATTTCATAGCTCAAATTTTACATGATGTCATCAAAGCATTAGGTATCAAGTGGTGGCTGCATACACCTTGGCATCCCCAAAGTTCAGGGAGAGTGGAGAGGATGAATAAGACCCTCAAAAACGTGTTAACTAAATTGATCACAGAGACAGGAATGAATTGGCTCAAATGTCTGCCCCCAGCCCTTCTGCGAATTCGGATCTGACTGCGGTCGGACATAGGGGCTTCACCATATGAGATGATGTTTGGACTCCCCTTCTTACTAACCCCGTACAGCACCGGGGATTATTTAGAAGGAGAGGCAGCTACTCGAGAATATATAAAGACAATTGGAAAAACATTGACAGATCTTAAGAAAAGAGGGTATCTTCCTCAAATCTCCCCCTTGGACACTGATATGCACCAAATAAGACCTGGTGACTGGGTCTTAATTAAATCTTGGAATAACACCCCACTGACCCCTAAATTTGAAGGTCCATTCCAGGTTCTGCTCACCACTCACAACACAGTGCGAACACTGGAGAAGGGCTGGACACATGACCAGAGTAAAAGGACCATTGCCACCCTCAAGTAACCCATAAAACTCTGCAACACCATCAAAGACCTCCTCCGAGTGGGTTACCATTCGAGATCCAGACACGCTCAAGATAACTCTACAGAAGCAACCAAAAACCAGTTAAGGACCATAAGAAACCATAGAAGTTATAACTATTGTTAGAAGTTGTTATAAGTTGTTATTGTAAACTATCATAGAGTGTTAGTTGTTGTTATGCTGAGAGTTGAGGTTTTAAGAACACTTATCATTAGCACATAAAATTACAGATCTCCCATAGGGCACACCCCAAGAAAGCTAACTAAGATCAATGAAGAAGTGGGAGTAAGTAAGGGAAAACTCTACAATCCAGCCTAAGAACTCCCTGACCCAGGAGGCAAGACCAGGTGAAACCAGGGGGTAATCCATGCAGTCACCCACAAGCAAGATGGTTCATAATGGACTCCATGGAAGATTGATAATAGTCCAATTGATGGGTAAATGCGCAAAGGGAACTTGCTTGAAATGCTACTATCCCATCTATGACGGGGAGAATCTACCATCCCTCATAAGAGTTCACACCCACGTGAATCCCACATGTTTTGATATAACCCAATTATCTACCTGTCAGGAAGATGGGAAATAATATTGGATTGCTAGAAATGCTGCCACTTTTAAGCAGCGCTTGACTGGGGAATGCTCTATCAGAGTGTGGTTCTGTTTTGAAGAGTTAGATAATGCAGAAGGAGCCGCAGACTTAATAAAGGAGAAACCACTAGGTGTAAAAAGGGGTGAAATGGATAAACCCCTTGGTAAAATCTTATTCATTGATTTGATAGAAAGAATCAGCCATGAACTGAATATAACAAACTGTTGGGTATGTGGAAGTACGCAAATGTCTAATATATGGCCCTGGGAGGGAACAAGCCTAGCCCCTTCAGACATTATGAGGTGGAAATCAATGAAACAAGAACCTCCAAATGAAGGGGAAAGGAGAAGAGAACAATGGGATCTAAACTCAAAGGTAATTGGGGAGGAGTGCATAAGAAGAACAGGGAGAAGGTATAAAACATTTGTAGGGAAGATGGCTTGTAAAAGGTGCTTAGTGATAGAGGAATTAGAGCAAAAATGGATCCCTAGGGAGCCTGATAAATATTGGACCATTGGTAAGAAGGAAACAGGGTGCATCTATAATGAGGAGTATAGCCTACATGAATGTGCTGACAAAGGAATTAACCCTTTTTGGGGAATCAGAGAAATACCTAAATATTGGGAATACCCCGTTAATATCCAGACCACATCCTGGAAAGCCCCAAAACATTTATTCTGGATATATGGAGACAAGGCTTACACCCATCTGCCAGGAGATTGGGCGGGTAGTTGCACCATAGGGATCATCAAACCAGCCTTCTTCCTGCTCCCACGGGAATCGGGGAATCATCTAGGTGTACCTCTGTATGATAATTTGAAAGGAAATAATCGAAAAAGGAGAACTATAATTGATTTAAGTAGTACTCAAACATGGAAGGGCAAAATCTGGACACCCGAGGAAATAGTAAAAACATATGGACCAGCAACTTGGGCACAAGATGGATCATGGGGGTACCGAACTCCAATATTTATGCTGAATAGAATCATTAGGCTGCAAGCGGTGTTTGAGATAATACCAAACAAAACAGCCCTAGCCCTTGATCATATTAGTGATCAACTGGCACAGACGAGGGCAGTAGTCTATCAAGTCAGGTTGGCAGTAGATTACTTATTAGCCAACGAAGGTGGCATTTGTGGAAAATTTAATTCATCTGAATGTTGCCTTGAAATTGATGACAAGAGTGAGGTAATCAGAAACATCTCCAAAGAGATACGGAAAATTGCGTATGTAGGTACCCAAAAATGGAAGCCCCTAATTAATACAGATTGGTGGGAAAACTTCTGGTATTTTAGAGAAGCTTGGTGGAAAAATATAGTATTTATAGTAATAAGTGCATTTGCCAGTCTTCTACTTCTCCCCTGCCTACTCCCCTGCCTAATTCGGGTTATAACAACCACTGTTCAAGTGAACTTTCGGATTCCCGAATTGACCAGTCAGAAGCACACAAATATAATGATATTAGAATCCCAAGAAGAAGAGCTCAGTACAGCAAAAAGAATGTATAACCAATACCAAAAGTTAAGAAAAGTATATTCCCAAGAACCTGAAATAGTAAATTGATGCGGGCAAAAGCCAGATCAAAGAAATGGAGGGGGAATTGAAATAGATAAACCTAAAAAAAACCCAAAAAACCACTTGGGCTATGGCACTTGCCTGGTGCGGTATTATGTGTTGTGTTTTTGTTGTGTTGTATTGTTATTTACCGTTTGTTTTAAGCTGTTGTTGTTGAATCTGTACTCCCCAATTTCAGTCTCCTGTGTTCCGAGTTGTACACAACCCCCCCGGCAATTCCTGTATCCCCAGTTTCCCCTTACCTTCTGTCAAGCAAGGCCTCCGCTGCTCCCCACTTGCCCATCAAACTGATGACACTGCCTAATAAACCAACTGAGGGAGTCCCATGATTCTCAGCTCGAATGCGGAAGTTTGATTAACACCAAAAATTCCTAAAAGCAACGAGCAGGCATGAGATCTAAATCTATAAGAGGCACTGTTATGTGTGTGGAACATCAAACTCTGCACGTGTATAGTTTCCATCTTCCCACCATCACTTGGAGAGCACCACAAAAGGATGATACCCATAGAATATGCAAGCCAAAGTGAGTTCCTGGGAACCCCTGTGAGGAGGGAATCCCGACTCTGCAGCTTGAGCAGCAGATTCGACTCACACCTCCTCCTCAGTGGTGTCCAGTGGGAGCAGCGGTGGCGTGTGTAACCCCTCGAGTTCCCCAGCCACAGCTGATCTTCAATAAAAGAGCTGATAATAAAGGGCTTTCAAAAGGTGCTGGTTTCCTGGCCCTGTTTTTTTCAGGGTGGACCCTCCAGCACCGGCACCAAGAAGAGCTCTGGGAAGGAGATGGTGGAAGGGGATTTGTGACTCCAAGTCCCTGGGGAGGGGCTGTGGGAGTGTTGGGGTGGCAGCTGTGGGGTGCTCACCCTGCACTGTCACTTTGACCTGCACAGAGTTCATCCACTCCCAGCTTTCCATCCAGGCCCTGCAGTGGTAGTGGCCACTGTGCTGCAGCTTTAGATGGGACCGGGACAGCTCGGTCCCATTGTGGATTGTTCCCAGTTCCTTCCCGTTGTGATAGAAGGACACCAAGGTGACCGAATTGTCCTGCCGGCCCCGGCAGCGCAGTGTCACTGTGTCCCCCTCCAGCAGCGCCCGCTCCGGCACTTGCAGCTGGGGGACAAGTGGGGCTGGGGGACAGAGGGGACCTGTCACACCCGGTGTCACCGGGACACCCATTGGGTCACACCAGGGGTCGCAAATTGCAGCACGGGGGTCCACCCGCACTGGGATGCTCTGGGATGTCCCTAGAGTAGGGAACAGGCTCTGATCCCACCAGGGGGTGATCTATGGAGCTGAGACCATCCTGAGCCCTCGGAGTGCTGGGGGCTGCCAGGCTGGGGACACCCAAACCCCCCTCATCATTTGAGACTGTCACGGTGGGGCGGCGCCCTGTTCCACGTCTGTCACACTGGTAGGTGCCACTCTTGGAGACATGGAAGCTGTCGTGTCCCTTCTGCCACCAGAGCAGCCCGTCCTTGAACCAGATGGTGGCACCGGTGGTCCCCAAGCCCTGGCAGGTCAGTGTCACCCGGTCCCACAGCACCGCCGGCATCCAGGAGAGCTCCACGAGGAGCTGGGGGCTCTGGGCACCTGCGGGTGACAGGGGACACCAGCCTGCCAGGGCCACCACAGGACTGGGGACAGCGGGGCAGGGACATGGCATCCCCCGAGGACTCACCAGCCAGGCCGAGGGTCTGGGTTGGAAGGGAGAAGGGATAGGGCTGGGTGGGGTGGCCCTGCAGGGACAGCAGCATCTGGGGTACCTGGTGTGGTGTCTGTCCCCAAACTGTCCCCATGGGAACACTGGTGTAGCACGGAGGGTTGGAGCACAGGGACACCTCGGTCACCCTGGGCTGAGGCAGGACATGGGGACACTGTGGACACCCCATGTGTGCACAGGTCACCTCTACCAGCCCTACAGCACCTGTTCCCATGGCCACATCCCCATGGCCCTGTGCCCGTGATCCCATTCCCATGGCACCTGTCCCCATGGCCCATCTGCATGGGACATGGCCCTTGTCCCTGGGCCTGCATCCCTGTCTCCCTGTCCCCAGAGATGCCCCAGCCCCAAGGTTCCTTTTGCCACATCCTTGGCCCCACATCTTGATCACTCTGCTCCCATCCCACATCCCAGTTCCCCTCTTCCTGTCCCCTCTTCCTGTCCCCAGGGCCACCCCACGACTCTGGTCACACTGGGGTCCATGCCCATGCTTTGGCTCTGCTGGCCTTGGGGACCTCAGGGGACCCCGCAGCCCCCATGTGCCCCCTCTCCACCGCTCTCTGCCTCACCGGGGCCCATCCCCGGAGCGTCAGGCCCGTGCCCGGGGCACTCACCCCACAGGAGCAGCGCCACCTTCCCGGCCATCCCGCTGTCCCCGGCCATGGGCACTGGCTGTCACTCGCTGCTGTGGCCACCTGTCCCCTGGCTGGTGGCTCTTCCCATGAAGGGACAGGAAGCGAGGTCACGTCTCATCCCCACGTGTTGGTGGCCCTTGGTGGGGGCAGGATGGGGGAAAGGTCAAGACAGGAAAGGAGTAGGGGACAGGCTGGGGACATTATGGGATAGTCTAGCAACATGGTGGAGGATGTTGTTCCCCGGTGTAGGGGGCTCAGGGCATGTGGGGAAACAAGGATGGGTGTCCAGGACAGTGGGGGTCCAGGAGAATTGGGGTGCCTTGTCCTTGGGGATTTCTGTCTCAGAATTGGCATGTCCTGGGCACCTCTGTCCTGGGGGGCCCGGAGCATTCCTGCTGTCCCCAGTGGGGCCCTGGGAGCTCTGGGGTGCCCAAAGTTAAGGGGACTCCTACTACAACCTTGCCCTGATGATGGGAAATCCCAGGATACATTTGCTTGAAACACCTGATGCCCAATTGAATGAGACAAAATTATGCCTCCATAGAATAAAGGCAAAAATAATTTCCCTCACCATTTTTTTCACATTCAAAAATGAACTCAGCAAAAATCAATCTGACGAGGTATAAAATGATCTGATGTATAGAATCCTTTAAATCATTGCTCTCCCAAGAAGTTGCTCACAATACAAACACAAACAAATCACAAAGGAATGTGATTTTTGGTTCCCTTTAGGAGCCCATTAATGCATTCCACAGCAGCGTTTGGTCATAGATAACACAGAGTGTGGAATGTCCCTGGGTTTCCAATAGCTCCATGGGATTGTTCCCTGCCTGCTGGGCACCAACCCAGCCCATAAGAAAGGTTATTGTAGGCCCATAGTCAGGAACTCTTCCATTTTTCTCATTACCATACTGAAAATTGATTTACTTCCATGGATTCTGCTCGGAAAAGGGGAAAAACTCTGTCCATCCGTGGAGCAGGGCACAGCAATCTGTGGCAATGCCCGTGTGTTCCTCAGGGTCTGATTCCCTGGTAAATCCAGTGCAGCCTGCCCTCAATTCCCCTGCCTGGGCACTCCCTGCTCCTGCTGTGACACCCCTGTGCCCCAGAGCCACGGGTGGAGCCCCTGCTCGATATTTCCACACTTTTCCCTCTCTTCTGCTGTCCACATCCAGAACACAAACATTCTTTCTGGGAGGTTCCAGAGGGCTGCAGGTTTTGTTCAAGGAGGAGGGTCGTGGTCAGGTTGTTGAGCAGATCCTTGTGGGATTTGCAGCAGTTCTGGGGCTCACTCAGTGCCATGGGCACAGGGACCAAATGATCAATTGCTGCATTTCCGCACTGGTTCCCTCGCAGCTGCCCCTGCAGGGGGGGTTTCCAGCCAGCCCTGCTCTGAAAACCATCAAAGGCCCTCGCAGAGCCACTGCTTGGGCTCACCCTGGGTTTTGTGCTTCTTGCAGAGCTGAGCAAACCACAGCCACGCCTTTTCCCCCCCAGAATTCTCACCTTTGCAGCAGCTCGAGAGCTGCGAGAATCAAAGCCAAGGGGGCGGGGGGAGCCTCAGGTCCTGGCTGCCAGCTGGGGCTGGCCAGAGCAGGGCTGGCCAATGCCCATCCCTGTGCAGTGGGGCTGGGCCATGGCTGGGCCCCACACTTGGATGGCCACTGGCTTCAAGGAGGAGCAGTTTGGGAGCTCCTTCCTGCCTGGGGCTCCATTCCCGAGCTGCTCTTGCCAGCTCAGATCCTGCAGGGGATGAGGGAAAATGGAGAAGTGTGGAACAGGATTTGTCCCAAACCCCAATAAACCCAAAGTGTCCCAACCCCTCAGGACAGAAACCCCGTGGGGGGACTGTGGGGAGCAGGAGAGGGAGGGGGAAGGCCCCCAAGAGCTTCTCAAGTGTTTAATGTGCAGGGTCTCATCCATCTCCTGGTTGCCAGCACTGAGGCCCTGCAGGGCTTTTGGGTGTGGGGGTGGCTTTGGGTGTTTTTGGGGTGTCTGTGCCCTCCCTGACTGACACCAGCCCATGTCCATCCCCCTCCCCAGTCAGCTCTGCTGATACCCCTCCATAGAGACCCCTCACCCCCTTTTCTTCTTCCCTGGGGTCCCCCCACTCGTTTCCTGCCCATGTGCTCTCCCGGATTTCTGAGCCTGGAACTGGGGATGAGGGGCCATGGCACAAAATTGAGGAAAATGAGGGAAACAGAGAAATAAAGAGAGGAAAAAGTCAAGGGCAGGGGAGGTCAGAGAAGCAGACCTACCCAGGACCCCCATGTGATTCCTGCTCAGGAATCGAGCAGCCCAGGGGGTCAGGGCTGGGACCTGGGTTGTCCCAAAATCTGAGGCACCCAGGGAAGCAGCTGTGACCCACGGGGCTGCTCAGTCACTGCCCATCCCTGGCACCCTCATTCCCCTGGGATTCCATCCATGAAACACTCGTTCTTTGTGTCTCCCCTTCCCTGGGACAGGAATGGAGAAATGTCCCCCACTTTGCTGTGACCCCCATCCCAGTACTGCCATTCCCCAGGATCTCCATTCCCAAGGACCCTCAACCTAGTTGTTCCAGCCCCTGGGACCCCTCACTCCACTGGGGACCTTGATTCCCCCAGGACCCTCATTCCCCTGGCACCCTCATCCCTGGGATCAATCCCATGATCACAAATCCCTGGAGGCCACGTTGTTCTGGGACCCTCATCCCTGAGTCTGAAACCACCCAACCCTTGGGACCTCCATTCCCATGTTATTCCATCCCTGGCACTACAGTCTCCTGAACTTGGCCCCCTGCAATGGCTCAGCCTCCACAATCTGGCAACATCCTGTCACCACCAACTCCCACCATCACCCCCATGTGTCACAAGCTCCTCACCCAGCCCCCATCCTGTCCACACCCTGCCCCCACCAAGGGCCACCTACACATGAGAACGAGATGCCACCTCGCTTCCTGTCCCTTCATTGGAAGAGCCGCCAGCCAGGGGACAGGTGGCCACAGCAGCGAGTGACAGCCAGTGCCCATGGCCGGGGACAGCGGGATGGCCGGGAAGGTGGCGCTGCTCCTGTGGGGTGAGTGCCCCGGGCACGGGCCTGACGCTCCGGGGATGGGCCCCGGTGAGGCAGAGAGCGGTGGGGAGGGGGCACAGGGGGGCTGCGGGGTCCCCTGAGGTCCCCAAGGCCAGCAGAGCCAGGGCATGGGCATGGACCCCAGTGTGACCAGAGTCGTGGGGTGGCCCTGGGGACAGGAACAGGGGGACAGGAAGAGGGGAACTGGGATGTGGGGATGGGAACAGGGGGATCGAGATGTGGGGGACAAGCATGTGGCAAATGGAATCTTGCAGTTGGGGTAGCTATGGTGACAGGGAGACAGGGATGCAGGGACAGGGACAAGGGCCACGTCTCATGCAAATGGGGCATGGGGCAGGTTCCATCAGATTGGGATCATAGGCACAGGGCCATGGGGATGTGGCCATGGGGACAGGTGCTGTAGGGGCTGCTAGAGGTGACCTGTGCACACATGGGGTGTCCACAGTGTTCTCATGTCCTGCCACAGCCCAGGGTGACCGAGTTGTCTCTGTCCTCAAAACCTCCATGCTACACAAGCGTTACTGTGGGGACAGTTTGGGGACAGACACCACACCTGTTTTCACGAGTGCTGCTGTCCCTGCAGGGCCACCCCCAGCCAGCTGCCAGCCCTGTCCCTTCTCCCTTCCAGCCCAGACCCTCGACCTCGCTGGTGAATGCTGGGGAATGGCATGTCCCTGCCCCACTCTCCCCAGTCCTGTGGTGGCCCTGGCAGGCTGGTGTCCCCTGTCACCCGCAGGTGCCCAGAGCCCCCAGCTCCTGGTGGAGCCCCCCTGGACGCCGGCGGTGCTGTGGGACCGGGTGACACTGACCTGCCAGGGCTTGGGGACCACCGGTGACACCACCTGGTACAAGGACGGGCAGCTCTGGGGACTGCAGGGGCACGACCACGTCACTGTCACCGAGAGTGGCACCTACCAGTGTGACAGACCTGGCTCAGGGCACAGCCCCCCCGTGCACGTTGTAAACGGTGAGAGATCTTTGTTCCCCCATCCTGGCACCAGCGGGGACCCCGAGCGCTCTGGGTGAGCTCAGCTTCATGGGTCACACCTCTCGTGTGACCAGAACCCGTGCCCTGCACACGGGGACATCCCAGAGCATCGCTGGAGCATCCCCTGTGCACACCACTGCATCCCAGTGTGACGAGACCACCCTGTTGCAATGTGGGACCCCTGGTTCCTTCTGTGGCCATCGAGACCCTCCTGTCCCACAGCCACCCCAGTGCTGCAGGTGCCGGCGAGGGCGCTGCTGGAGGGGGACACGGTGACACTGCGCTGCCGGCTCAGGCAGAAGGAGCCAGTCCCTGTAGTGCGCTTCTACCGCGATGGGGAGCGTCAAATGTGGTGGCAGCACCGTGGGACCGAGCTGTCCCTGAGCACCCTGCAGCAGCAGCACAGCGGCCGCTACCGCTGCGGTGTCCAGAGGAGCTCCCGACCGTCACTGTGGGATGAGTCGGAGCCGGTGGCAGTGACAGTGCACGGTGAGCACCCCCACACCGCACAACTCAGCACCCCCAGAGCCCCACAGCGGACTCGGGGTCACGTCCCCCCGCCCCGTCTCTTTCCCTGAGCTCTTCCCAATGCTGGTGCTGGAGGGTCCCCCCGAGCTCACCAAGGCGTCCCCCCTCAATCTCAGCTGCCTCAGCACCCCCAGCCCCCTGCAGCCCCGAGCCCCCCTCCTGTACCGCTTCTACCGGCACAGGCAGTTGGTGGGTGGCCCGCAGGGGTCCCCGCAGCTCCTGGTGCCCGCCGTGGGGGTCTCCCACTCGGGGAATTACAGCTGCGAGGTGCGCTCCGAGGGGGGGGCTGTGTGGAAGAGCCACTACCAGTGCTGAGTCAGTGATTGTGACAGCGTGGCCAAGAGCCCTGCACTGAACATCACTGTCCTGGGTGAGCGGGACCCTTGGGCTGAGAGTGACCCCACCTACAGCATCCCCAACTCCACACATTCCCATTCCACCTCATCCCCCCATACCAGCCCCACCCCAGCTCAGCTCACAGCCCCTACCACTGGATGTCACAGACCAGGGCAACTGGGACCGTCAGGGTCCAGGCATTCTCACCCAGGACATCCAAGCCATGCATCCCTAAGCCCAGCTGTCACATCCCCCACTGCACACCAGGTCACATTCACCCTGCTGAGCATGACACTCCGAGGGCACTGAGACCCTTGGTATCGGGGTGATGCTCCCGTTGATGTGCATAATGGCACCCATCACATCCCACCCACGCCATTCTGTGCCCCCCACCAGGTGACGGCCATCCCTGCCCTTGGACACAGCATCCCTCATCCCACCCTCACCTCACCCTCATCCCATCCTCATCCCCCACCCCTCATCCATCACATGTCCTCATCCCACACCACATGATGACCCCCAGCACCACGGGGTCACTGTCCTGGGTGAAGGAGACCCTCTGTCCCCAGGTGCCACCATGCAGACTCCCTCATCCCCCCACACCGGGTGCCAGCCCCTCTCCCCGGCCTCAGCCCTGTCTGTGTCCCCGCAGTGCCCGTGGCCAATGCCACCATCACTCCTGGTCCCCCGGCACTCCAGGTGCACCCAGGTGACCCCGTGACCCTGCGCTGCTCGGTGCAGGTGGGCTCAGCCCCTGTCACCTTCACCTGGCTGCGCAATGGGTACGAGGTGGCCCGGGGTCCCCTCCTGGAGCTTGGGGCCATCCATGTGGGACATTTGGGCACCTACCAGTGCGTGGCCACCAACCAGCTGGGACAGGACGGGCACCGTGTGTTCTGGGCACTCAGCCCAGAGCTGGCCCTGGAGGTGACACCACAGGGAACCATTGGACAGCACTGGAAAACAGGTAGGGTCAGACCAGGTCAGTGCGATTGCAGGATCCCTGGCGTGACAGGTGACCCTGATGTGTCCCTTCTGTCCCCAGCAGTGGCTGCAGGCCTTGGCGGGTCTCTCCTGTTCCTGGTCCTGCTCGTGGCTGGAGCTGTGGGCTGGCACCGGTGGAACAACAGGGGTGGGTGACAATGGAGACAATGAGAGCCCTGAGGGCCTGGGAGGTCACCTAAATGTGGGGGTGATGTGGAGGAACCCACAACACCTGACTTGGGCAGTGCTGAGTGCTCAGGACCTTTGCTCAGAGTCCTGGAGAGTTTGGGGTGGTGTTGAAGGGACTTGTAGGGATTTTGGGGGTTTTTCAGAGATCTTGCAGGAATTTGGAGGTTGCTCCTCCCTGCCAGGCTTGAGCTTCTGGAGGCTCAGGAGATTCAGAGCACTGGGGTGGTTCAGGGGTTCTGGGGTGCATCAGGGATGCTCAGGGGTCCTGGGAAGAATTATGGGTGCAGTGGGGTTTGAGGATTCTGGAGAGGGGTCAGAGCCCTGGGGACCCCCAGTTACCCCTCCCCTCTTTCATTTGCAGCTGCCAGGAAGCAGCAGGAAAGTTGAGTGGGAGGCTTAAGCTACATTCTCTCCCTTCACCCCAACCCCCAAGACCTCCCATTGCCTCCCACATATCCCCTTGATTCCCTCAGGGCCTCCCCAGAGTCCCCGTCCCCCCGAGAGGAGGGGGAGGTGCTGTACACCCACGTCGTGATCACCAAGCAGACGGGGGTGAGTCCAGGCTGGGACACACGCTCAGGGACACGTCACCCATGGGTGTCCCCTTGCCCAGATGCCACAGCCAGTGTCTCTCACAGCGTCCCCCCATGCAGCCACACTCCAGGATCCACAGGTGACCTATGCGGAGCTGGCAGCAACTCATAGGTGACCATGGGAATGCGGGGACATCTCTGGGAATGGGCTGTGACACTCGGGGCATGACTGGGTACTGGGGGGCACTGGGGGACCTCACCCATGGGCAACCACCTGTGTGTGTCCCTCCCACTGCTCCCATAGGTGCCCAACATTCACGGATAGGTCTGACAAGTGAGTGGGCATGTGTGAGGTTGCACTGGGCCCCCAGAGCTCCCCATGCCCCCTGAAACCCGAAGGTCTTCTCCATCCCCTTTCCACTGCCACCAGTGTCTTCCCATTCCACATCTAAATGCTCCCAGAACCCTCCAACACTTCTCCATTATCTTCCCACAGTGCTCCCAACACCCCCAAGGGCTCCCTGTTTCCCCTCCCAGTGCCTCTCCATTGCTCCCAGTAGATCCAGGTGGTTCCCATTCTCTTTCCCAGTACCCCTGTACTCCCAGTGCCTCTGCAATGCCCCTCTCAGCACTCCCAGTAGACCCACGGCTCCTCATCTCTCCTCCTCATGCCCGGAGAACAGAGGACTCATTGCCCATTTATATGCACTGAAATGCAACTTTTTGGTTCAACTGGCAGAGATGGTGTTTCTTTGTTCAGATCTGTAGTGCTTTAGGAATGGGATTCTCCAATTTTAGTCTGCCACTAAAAAACAGTGCTCTGGATTCCCTTCTGCCGTGTCTCAAACCCCTCCTGTGCCATGTTCCCCACACCATGATGTCACAAAGGCCCTGGGGGGAGTCCCAGAGCCTCCCTCTTTCCCAGGGCAGTGGGGATCAGGCCATGGCACAGGGTGGGGTGTCAGGGACAGAAAAAGTTGGATGTCTCGAGACATTTTGGAACACCTGTGTGTGGCAGGGCTGGGTCAATGATTGCTTTTGGTGACACAGGGCCCTGTTTCAGTCAGCCTGTCAGCCATGGTGCTCTAGGGGCAGTGTGATGGTCTGCGAAACTCAGCTCCTGAGTGACTGAGGGACCAGGATTCCCACCTTGGCAGAGGGACCTTGGTGGCCCAAGGGCATAAAAAGCAGAGCATTAGGTGGCCAAGTGTCTGATCCTGTCTTTTCATGGAGGGTCTGCCACATCAACACTGGGGACCCAGGAGTGGGAAACTCTCTTGGTTTAAAAGAGAAACATCTGCCAAGGAAAGCAGGAATCTTCCTGGAATGGAAAAGGGAACCCGTCCCTCCAAATTGTTATAACTGTGAAAATGATGGGGCTTCCAGGCAAAAAATGTATGAAAAGGAATAACAGTTCATTGCTAGGAAATTTATAAAACAGAACAGAGCAAACAGCAACACGAGAACAGAAATTTCCAACCTGCTCAGGGCTGTTTGTTCATCTTTGGTGCAGTTCTGGCCACGACCAGCAGGGGGCGCTGCAGGGAGCAATCTCGGCCAGCAGGGGGCGCTGCAGGGAGCACTCCCGGCCAGCAGGGGGCGCTGCAGGGAGCAATCCCGGCCAGCAGGGGGCGCTGCAGGGAGCACTCCCGGCCAGCAGGGGGCGCTGCAGGGAGCAATCCCGGCCAGCAGGGGGCGCCCCGGTGCCGCTCGAACCCCTCAGGGGCCATGGCGGCCTCGGGCGGGAGGGACCAGGGGAAATCGCTCCTTTTGCAAACTCACGCTTTGCACCAATCGCTCCCGGCACCAGCACCGGCAGCGCCCGGGCAGAAGAGACGAAGGCAGCAGCTTGGATCCCAGTGCCCAGGGGCAGCGGAGCAGTGTCCCGGGGCCAGGCACACACCCTGCGCAACACCCGCCACCGCTCTCCCTGATCCCCAACGGAAGGAAGGCACCACCCAACCCCAGGCAGCTCTCAGATCCACAACAGCACTTCTCGGGCCTTTCCAGCACATCTCCTGAAAACCCACAGCCTTTCACTGCCTTTTCCTCCTCCAGCCCTGGCACAGCAGCTTTGGGAATGCTGAATTCCCCATGGATGTTGAGGAAAGCAGATGCTCCTTGCTGACACTGCCAGGGCTCCTCAGGGGCTCCACAGCTCGTTTGGAGCTGCTGCTCTTCCTGGGCCACTGCTGGTCCCGACACAGCAGCCATATGGGGACAAAGAGGAGAAGGAGGAGGAGTAGACCCTTAACAAGCTGTTCTAATTAGGGAAAAGGTTCCTGAAGTTCAGCTGTGCTGCTAAACCATTCCTGTGCACAAACACACAGCTCTGATGCCTCTTTGGCATACCTCTTTAGGGTATTTTGCGCTACTCTGGCAGCATTGGACATATTTTGGGGCTCAGATGCCCCCAGCTCTGCCCACAAGAAGCGTTTTTGCCTGCCAGGAAGGTTTCCTGCAGCTTCTCACCTTGGCCACTGCACAGGGTTGGGCATTGGCCAGCCCTGCTCTGGCCAGCCCCAGCTGGCAGCCAGGACCTGAGGCTCCCCCCGCCCCCTTGGCTTTGATTCTCACAGCTCTCGAGCTGCTGCAAAGGTGAGAATTCTGCGGGGGGGGGAAAAGGCGTGGCTGTGGTTTGCTCAGCCCTGCAAGAAGCACAAAACCCAGGGTGAGCCCAAGCAGTGGCTCTGCGAGGGCCTTTGATGGTTTTCAGAGCAGGGCAGGCTGGAAACCCCCCCTGCAGGGGCAGCTGTGAGGGAACCAGTGCAGAAATGCAGCAATTGATCATTTGGTGCCTGTGCCCAAGGCACTGAGAGAGCCCCAGAACTGCTGCAAATCCCACAAGGATCTGCTCAACAACCTGACCAGGACCCTCCTCCTCATCCTTCCTGCCTTGCTGTGGATGGGCAGTGGCTGGATCACCCCTCACCCACCAGTCTCTCTCTGCCCTCTGCACCTGAATGAGGAGAGAAAATTGAACAAAGGGTTCCTTGGTGTAGACAAGGACCAGGAGAGATCACTCAACAAATCCTGCCACGGGAGAAATAGGCTCAGAAACAGAGATATTAATTGAATTTATTGCTGACAAAATCAGAGCAGGATAAGGAGAAGTCAAATAACCCTTCTAAATACCTTCTCCCCAGCACAAACTCCTTCCCAGGCTCTCCCTCCTCCCTCCAGCAGCACAAGGAGATGGGAATAGGGCCCAAGCACTTCAGCATAGGTTGTTTCTACCGCTGCTCAGCCAAGGTGGGGTCCTCGCCTTCCACAGGAGACACTTCTCCAGGGAGTTCTCCAGCTGGAGTCCTTCCCATGGGCTGCAGCTCTGTCCCAAGTGCTCCAGGGGGCCTTCCCAGGGACCCCTTCGGGCACCCCATGCTCTGCCGGAGGCTCCTGCAGGGCTGTGGGGGGGGGTGGTCTCTGCTCCCCGGGGCACCCCACAGGCTGCTGGGGAATGTCCAGAGCAACTCGTACCCCTCCTTCCAACCTGCAGGGCTGTTCCTCTTGCAGTCTCGGGCTCCTCTTGGCTGCCCCAATTCCGTCTCTGCAGTTCCTTGCATTTGCCCTTCCCAGCTCTGGGAGCTTCTGCATCAACCCCTCCATCCTCCATCTGCTCCAGGACATCCTGTTGTTGGGGGTTGAATTGTTCCCTTTTCTTTCTGTGGAATTTTTCCCATTGTTATGCTAAGTATTTGTTGCTACACCTTAGTAGCAATAGTTTTCTCTCACATGGGGGTGGGGGACAGGGGGAGACTTGAAAAGGAAAGGTGGGACAGGGGCCTGGGCTCTCACTCTCGCTGTCTCGCTCACTTGTGGAGTCGAAGGAAGACAGCTGGGGCTCCTACCTAGCATCTTCCCTGCCATTCCAACGCTGGGAGCCACGTTCCCTGTTGTCAGACATCACTCTGCTATCTTCCCACCTCATCCTACTGCCTCTGGACACTCTGCCGAGCACCACGACCGACACCGTGAGGGGGGAGTCGCTCCTCCATCCCTCTCACCCCTGGGCTGCCACCACCATCACCCAGCCCTCTTCAGCTGCACAGGACCTGCCCTGCCCACAGCACCGATAACTGAACAGGGAGAGAGGGCCTTGACCAAAAGGAACTGGAACTGAGCTATACTGTTCTGTTTTGGTGTCCATTTTTATAGCTGTTGTTGTTTCTGTTGGCCTTGTTAGATATATTAGTAAAGAACTGTTATTCCTATCCCCATATCTTCTGCCTGAAAGCCCCTGATTTGAAACTAAAATAATTAGAAGGGAGGGGGTTGCACTCTCCATCTCAGAAAAAGGGCTTCTTGCCTTCCCTTAGTAAATACCTGTCTTTCAAACCAAGACAATCATTCAAGAGAAATGTTTCTAGGCTCAAGGGAAAATACAGGAGTCATTCAGAGATGATCATCCCCTGATGCCTCTGGAGTGGGCTGGATGTGGATGTCACCAACTCTTGCAATCCTAAAACAGAACCCAGAAGGTGACACAGGACCCAACGGAACAGGAGAGGGGACGTGCCCACATGATCTTTCTGTTTGCACTGCTGACCTACCTGTCACGATCCGCTATTAATGCAGAGCGGGGGTCGTGATGGTTCTTTTGATCTCAAAGGTGCAAACAGGCAAAATGCAGGGGACAAAATCAGTTTATTCAACAACAGAAAATCAGTTTAATCAACAACAGCAATGCATTTCATCAAATGCCAACAATTCAGTTACGGTAAAGGGGAGAGGTATAGGATAGGAAAAGGGGAAAGAAGGAAGGGATGGGAGGATAGCTACCAACAGACGAGACGGGCGTCCTCGCGGGTCAT
Organism: Acridotheres tristis; assembly: GCA_037013685.1. Lineage (NCBI taxonomy): Eukaryota > Metazoa > Chordata > Aves > Passeriformes > Sturnidae > Acridotheres > Acridotheres tristis. The sequence continues at coordinate 3,314,493 of CM072912.1, read as the reverse complement.
CCGATAGACGAGTCCTCGTCCGTGGGGAGATCTCAGGGGTCTTCATCAGTGGAGAGATCTCAAAGGGCCCTTTCCAGAGGGTCGCTCTTTTATAGTCCTTCTCCAAAGCGAGTGGCTTCTGGCCAAAAGGTGGGAAGATTTATGGACCATTGTGTGGTGCTGCAGGAGACAGGTACGGACAAGCAGTCCTCAGTTGGTACAACACAGTCTCTGGTTGGTGCCATGATAGCACAGTCCACTGAACACAATACACCAGCACACAGTCACAAACATCCACCTGGCCCAGCCAGTAAACCATTGTTGGGAGTCAGCCTGGGTGGGGGTCCTCGAGGTCCTTGCGACGGTCGGGAGGCAAAATCGAGGGGAACTTCGGACCGACCCTTACACCACCCCGTGACTCACGATCGTCGTCAAGAGCGCCCCTTTGTAGAGTTGTGGTGAAGTCTTCAGTTGTGGTGTCTTCAGGACTCGTCCGAGTTGGTAGCATATCCCGGAAAAAACAGAGACAGGAAAGTAGGAAAAAGATAAGGGACAGGATAAGGAAAAGGAGAAAAGGGAAAACAAAACACATTAGTTATGTTCAATTTTGTTGATTGCTAACGATTTCAAGCAATTTAATTCTTTAAATTTTTCAATTTTGATTAGAAATAAATCAATTTTTAAAGCAAGTTTTGATTAAACAATTCTAATTGCAATTTGAAGATAATTTTAGTTAAAATTATATTTTATCTTATTTGAAACCTTGTGTCAATAACCCTAGGGATGTCAACAGTAACCGATCTGGATACATCTGTCACAGATGCCAATTGTCTTAATCGTTTCGTTATTCTCCAAGTCATAATGTATAGAATTGCTGACAAAACAAAACCAATTAAAACTAAAATCAAAAGAACAATGGTGGGATGACACAGTTTGTTCAGGACACCTGTAGCAGTAGGTGACCACCCAAATAGAGTATCCCACCACCTGTGTTCAGCATCTGTCTTTACCCTTTCCAAAACACGATGTATTTTTTCCACATTGTGATGAACAGCTATTAGAGTTTTCTGTCCGTTTTTCTTGATCTTCTCCAAAATTTCGATCAGATCTTGGTGGAGCAACAATTGCTTCACCAGAGAGAGGTTCATTCCAATCGGAGTGGGCAATAGATGGTGGATCAGTGTGTAATTTGACTGCAAAAGATGGTGAGAAGTAACTGGGGCTACATAGGAAAAATCACATCCTGAAATCTTAGTAAAGTTACAGACACAAAAGTTTGAATGATTTTTAGTATTCACTACTAAATTTTCTATAAAAACACTATCACAAGCAGTTCTAAAGCATGCACATCCATTGCCTATATATACTAATACAGTTTCAGGAATCTCATTTGGATGAATTTCAAAATTACAAACATTCTGTTCTGTGTCCAAGCAGATATCTTGAGCTCTGATTGCATTACTTTCACAGATAAACCCTTGTTGTTCCCGGACAATGCAAGTTTCCAAATTGACAGTTTGCCACCTCCCACCAATTTGACGGGCCCATTCCCTATGCTCGAAAGGATAGAGAATAGCTCCATCATGGTTCAACCCCAATGCAATGATGGGGAATATTGAATGCACTGAAGCATTACGAATTGTCAGTACAAAGGCTGTGGCTGTGTTTGTGCTGGGATCATAGGTAAAATTTACTAAGTTCCACCAGGACTGGAATTCTTTTTCAAAATCAGTGGCACTGTCCCAGACTATTTTTCGGATTTCAGTGGGAAAAGTGCCTTCCTCACCTTCTCTTATAATTAAAGCAGCAACTGACTGTATCCACAACTGGGCCTGGATACAACTGAGAGCCAAAGAGATGTTATTTTGAGTAGTACCAAGTGCATCGATTATCAATTTGTGGTCATTTACATTTACCTTTTCCCAATTTGGTAATATGTTTGATAACAACCATTGTTGGGTCCCCAAAGCTGTTAAGGCTGTTTGCAGGGGCCGTTGTAATTTGGTTACATCTTCAGCTGTGGTAGCCAATTTATTCATTAGTACTTCCGAATCAATGCTATTCAAAATTCCCAATCCTGTTCCCACAACACCGGTTATGTCTCTTGCCATTCGTTTTTTAGCAGGATTTCGTTTCCGCAGCCAGGTTGTCCATCCCTCAAAAGAAGTTTGTAGAAAGGGTGAACAAGCTGGTTGGACTTCTGAGACATTATTTTGCATCAATAATTTGATTTGTTTGAGAGACCATGCCGGATTAAACAATATTTGTTGTTGGCCAGTTTTTCTAATTACATAAGGTCCAAATTGAAAAATCATAGGGCTCAGCACAACCGGTGGTTGGGTAGTAGGTGTTACAACATTAACATCAAGTTCTCCCCAGTATTTTGTATCATTTTTTCCACACATGATTTTATAGGAAAATTGTACAGCAGTTAGGTTTAGCCAACAGTCTTGATTTTGGGGTTTGCAATATAAAGTCCGGCCATGAGATCCTATGCCATAACTGTATGCAGGTTCGGTGAGGGATCCAGTTGCTAATTTACAAGTTATTGCAACATCATCACCTTGTGTCACCATGAAAGGAGGGAAAACCTTGTTTTTGTCATCCAACACTAAGGGGGTGCTTCTTCATGTCCCTCGGTGTTCTTCTGTGAAAACTAAACACAAACAGAGTCTGCCTCCAGGAGGCAGGAAATTAAAATGATGGAACTATCCAGTGTGTAGCGTGGACTGGAATTCTGTTAACTTCCCAATCATTTTGCTGCTGAAAAGGAGGCCACTCTGTACCTCCTTTAAACACAGCATAGGAGTCAGTGTAGATGTAAACAAGAGAGATATTCTGTACCTCAAGTTGGAAAACACTCCAAACGACTGTCAGCTCACCGGTCTGAGAGCTGCCTTCTCCCTCAGTAATAATTTGTTCACCAGCAGAAGTGGGGAGGGCTACTGCCCTGTATTTCCCCACCTTTCCCTCTCGTTTGGCAGAAGCATCAGTGAACCAAGAATTTGCTGATTGTTCAGGGGAGAAAGGAGTGGCTACTTTACTTACCAAGGCAGGTTTGTCATGGCTATTTGCCAAGCTCTCAGTTTCTTGTATTGCCAGATTTTTTACAGCTCTTTCTATCACTGAGAAGATGTTACAGTCATGTTTTATCTGGGCATACCACTTCCCAACTGAGGATCTTTGGGCCACCCCGTCAGGGGGAGGGGTCTCAATAGTGACTGTGATGTGTTTTCTCCAGAACACTAATAATTCTAGAGCCTGTTGGATCTCTTTCCTGGATTCAGGCAATTTAATTTGATCCAGGGAGGTTAGAGTATCAGGTGGAATACATATCATACTTCCTTTCCACCAAATTCCCCAAAACTTCACCTCCTGAGAAGGTTTTTGAATTTTCTCTGAGGAAATTTGCAAATCAGGGTTTTCCAAATGAGAGATTATTTTTTGTTGGGTATCCCCCACTACTTTTATTTCATTCCTTCCCACCAGAATACCATCAATGTATTGATAGACAGCTGTATTGTCAGGTTTGGGTATCTTTTCTAATTCCTGGGCTAAAGTGTGGTGGGCCGAAGTGGGGGAATGTTCAGACCCTTGGGAAAGCCCAGTGCAGGTGTACTGCTTTGGCTCAACTCCCAGAGCCTGTGGAGGAGATTGATTTGGTTCATTGTTCAGAACTTGTGGAGAAGTTTGCTCTGGTACACTGCCCAGAACCTGTGGAGAAGGTTGCTCGGGGGGTGCATCACTGATATAATCATATTCTATTTTAATCACAGGTTTCAAGTTGGGGCAGCAGTGTTCCCCACAATTTTTCATCAAAGTTAGGTCTTTTTGAGAGTGTATTGGATTAATGTGAACAGCTTCCTTCTCCTGTGTTTCTTTTGGTGTTACACCCTGCTTTGAATTTTTGTCCCGTTCTTCTCTTAAGGCAGCTTTTAACAAATTATTTTCATCTCGCAACAAATGGTTCTCATTCCTTTCTTGATCTAATTGTTTTTGCAAAATTTGAACAAGATTTTGTAGAGAGTCTATAATTGTTCTTTCCTCATTTCTGCGCTCAGAGCGAGTTTCTATAGCTGCCGTAAGACAAGCTCCCAAAACTGAGCAGAGCATGGTTTTATTTTTGCCCAGTTTGAACTTTGACTCATGTTGCAAAGAACATATTCTATCAATCACATTCTCTAGATTAAACCAATTATTGTTCGCCCATTCCTCCCCACCTTGGGACGGTCTGGCGCTATACTTAGCTAATAGAGCATAAAATGCAGCTTTATCTGTTACAGTGGAATTCTCAGTCATTTTGTGAAGGGATAAGTAAAAACCACAACAGGGAGGTCCAGCTTAAGTTACCACACACAACGAAACAGCTTCCGCTGTGTGCCCCCCTTCGCTTCCCTGTGTGGGTGAAGAGACCAAACTACTTGGGAGGTACTCCTTAGTTACAAAACACCAGGTTGTCTCTTCACTGCACCAAGTAGTCAAACATCATAAAAAACAACAACAACAACAGCAACAACAACAACAACAGTGTCCCGCCTTTTGCACCAGTAGATCTTTTGTGAAATTCTGACGACAGAACCCTCAAGCGAGTCTGGGGATGCTCCACACCAAGGTGTCTGCAGTCTGCGGGAAATCAGAAAAACCCCCCTTGCTTTCTAGACAGGCTCACCCATCCAAGGTGGCCAGCTAGGTGCGGCTGGAGTAAGACTTCCTTCCCCTGATACAGACTACAGACAACCTTGCATCCCTTCTGTCTGCCAGAAAATCCTGTCCGTGACGCCAATTTAATGTCACGATCCGCTATTAATGCAGAGCGGGGGTCGTGATGGTTCTTTTGATCTCAAAGGTGCAAACAGGCAAAATGCAGGGGACAAAATCAGTTTATTCAACAACAGAAAATCAGTTTAATCAACAACAGCAATGCATTTCATCAAATGCCAACAATTCAGTTACGGTAAAGGGGAGAGGTATAGGATAGGAAAAGGGGAAAGAAGGAAGGGATGGGAGGATAGCTACCAACAGACGAGACGGGCGTCCTCGCGGGTCATCCGATAGACGAGTCCTCGTCCGTGGGGAGATCTCAGGGGTCTTCATCAGTGGAGAGATCTCAAAGGGTCCTTTCCAGAGGGTCGCTCTTTTATAGTCCTTCTCCAAAGCGAGTGGCTTCTGGCCAAAAGGTGGGAAGATTTATGGACCATTGTGTGGTGCTGCAGGAGACAGGTACGGACAAGCAGTCCTCAGTTGGTACAACACAGTCTCTGGTTGGTGCCATGATAGCACAGTCCACTGAACACAATACACCAGCACACAGTCACGAGCATCCACCTGGCCCAGCCAGTAAACCATTGTTCGGAGTCAGCCTGGGTGGGGGTCCTCGAGGTCCTTGCGACGGTCGGGAGGCAAAATCGAGGGGAACTTCGGACCGACCCTTACACCTACCCAAGGAGAGTAAGAACCAGGTGCTTCTGCCACAAATGACAAGAACTTGCCCACCAGCTTTTCAGCCATAGGGGGCTGGGGGAAAAAGAGGACACATTAGAGACACACTGGGGGCACTGGGCTGGACTGGGAAGAAACGGGAAAGTGACGGGATCCTAGGGCAAGGAGCCTGTTGGAGCAATGGGGTGCAGGAGCTGCTGTGCTCCTGCCCAGAAGCACTGGGGTCCTGGCCAAGGGGCACAGATGGGGCAGGGGCTGCATCCTGGGCCATGCAGGGGATCCTGGGGTGACAAGGATGGGAAGGCAATGGGAGATCCTGGGCAAGGGGGTTCACTGACAAAACTCCAAAGGGCAGGGGTGTTCTATGGGGCATCAGTAGGGATGCACTGGGCTGTGCTGGGACAGACTGGGATGGCCTGGAGTGCAGTGGCCATGCAAGGGAAGCGTCTGACACTGGCAGAACTTGTGGTACCCACCAGCGGCATCTTCACGATCTCGACATTATCTAAATCCATCTGCAGAGAGATCAGGAGACCTCAGTGGTCACTGGGATGCCCCTGGTGCCAGCAAGGGATGGGCAGACTAAACTGTCCCCTAATTCTCTGACTGCATGCCCTCCAATCCCATCCCCCCACCTCTCCTCTCCCAGAGATCATTTTCAGTTCCTTGCAGGAGTGTCTGAGAAAGGAGAACAAACCATGGTTCTGGATTGGAACATGTGGGGCTGTGGGGCAACAAGGGTGCAGGGACCAAAGGGTAGGGGAGGGCGGGCAAAGGGATGGGAATTCAGGGCCTCCAAGGAGGTTGTGGTGAGGCAGGGGGGACCCAAAGACACTGAGCTGGAGTGAACTGGGGAGGCCAAGGGAATGGGCTGGGGATGTGGAAGGGGCCCTGTTTGGGATGCAGGGGAGAAAGGAATTCCAGTGTAGGTACATAGGAGTGAAACAGAGGGGGTTGGAGTGGACAGAAGAAATGGGACAGATGAGGAGAAAACTACAAGACTGGGAGAGGGTTTGGGAGTGGCAGGTGAATCTAGGAATGATGCCAGGAGACACCACTGCAGTAGTCAGGGAGAAAAGCAAGGGACTGAGGGGAAAAAAGGGAAAGGAATTGGGAATGATCAGTGGGAGGGCATTCATAGACCCTGAGAAGGACAAAAAGGAGGTCTCAGTGAGAAGATTTCAGAAGAAACCAAGAAGATGGGATGGGAGACTACAAAGGGCAGGATGTGAAGACAAAGTGACATTGTGGCCTCAGCCTTGGCCTGTGCCAGAGGGCACAGCAGGATGGAGAAGAGCAGGGCCACACTGAGCACAGGCGCCTTCATTTTCCTCTTGCACTGGCAGTGCTGGTAGAGGCAGCACCAGGTGAGGAGCACATTTATCCCTTCCAGGACTTCTCCCTGTGCCCTCCCTGACAGCCTCCAGGCCAAAGCCTGGCTTGGCACAGCCCCCAGCCATGGCAACAAGCCCAGCCTTGGCACAGAGTCCATCCCACCTGTGGCACGGATCCAGCCCCGTCACTCATCATCCCTCCAGCCTCCTGTATGGGGCAGCTGCCCTTGGAAGGGCCCAGGCACTTGAGGGAAGGGAGCTGGACACAGGTGAATCCCTACTCCAACACAATCCATCTTCCATCGGTCCCCCGAGTGTCGGGGGATTGTGATCACCTGCAGACGAGGCTGAGGCTTGGGGAATTACTCAGGTGTGACACTTCCCACATCCACAGCACTCCATTTCTCAACCCTGCAGGCACCAAACTGGTCCAGTCTCCAGCCACAGGGCATATTCCAGATGGGTATATCTCCTGCCCTGACCCTCACCCCGTCACACCTGTGGCCATTGTGCCCTCCCAGAGTACCTGGGTCCCACTCTGCACAGCTGCTCTACATGGGGGGTGCCAGGGACCCCATCTCCAACAGGGCTCCCATTCCAGCACCGTCCCTCACTGGGACTTGGCTGCAGCTCCCCAAGGCTCTTGTCCCCACACAGTGTCTCTGCAATGCCCTGGCCCTGGGCTTAGGCAAGCAGTGACCCAGAGTAGGATGTGCCCATCCCAAGAGATATGGGGGAGCAGGTGTTTGTCCCCAGGCAGCCACTGGGATCAAACTGGGCAAACAGAGGTGCCCAGTCAGGGGGAGGGATGTTGGTCCCCTGCCTGCATCTCTGATAAGCCCTGTTGACCCAGGGCCTGAGGCACCAGGAAGACATTCAGAATTTAGGGACATCCAAGGAGTGAAAATCCCCTCAGAAGTAGCTCCTGAGAACCGTCCATGGCTTCAGTTTTTGTTTGACTTTCCACAACATTAGTGAAGCCTTTTGCTTCTCTTTTCCACAGAGACACTGCAGATCCAACAAAAATGTGTTGTGGGCCAGTTGGGAAAATATTTAATGTGACTGCATTTCTGTAACTTGCCCAAGGGGCTGCAGGGAAGATTTTCCTGTGGATTGCGCCAGGAGTGAGAGACCAGAGTGTCCCCATCGGAGATTCTTGACCAGACGGACAAGTACTGTGATGCCATTCATGTGCCCATGTGGTCTTGGAATGGAATTGAGGAAGTGTCCACAGGGTCCTAATTGCACAACTTTGGCTGAGGACAGGTCCAGGTTTCCTTGGAGATCAGTTCCAGTCAGGGGGATGGCATTGGACAGCCACTGACCATGTGCCAGCTGCCCTGGGAGAACAAGCTGGACATGCACAGAGGCTCCAGCGTGGCCAGATTGGCCTTGCAGCTTCAGGGACATCATGGGAATGTCCCTGCCTCCCTCAAGGCTGTGTCTGAGCTGTGCAGAAGCTGTCCCCACAGCTGCTACCAGCATTTCAGGAATGAGGTATTTCCTCTCTTTGATTTTAACCAGTACTTCTGCATAAAAAATTTCCAACACAGTCCTCAGCACAGGAAAGACTCAGACTTCGTGGAGCAGTTCCAGAGGAGGCTGAGATGCTCCAAGTGTTGGAGCACCTCAGTGACATAGAAAGGCTGGGAGAGTCGGGGCTGTTCAGCCTAGAGCAGAAAAGGCCATGGGGAGTCCCCAGGGTGACCTTGCAGGTCTTCAAGGCACCTCACAGGAAACAAGGGGAGAGATGTGTTAGTAGGGCCTGTTGGAACTGGAGAAGGGGAAATGGTTTTCAAACTAAAACAGGATTAGTTCAGACTGGACAAAAGGAAGAAATTTTTGATGCTGAGGGTGATGAAACACTGGCACAGGTTTCCCAGAGAGCCAGTTGATGTCCCATCCCTGGAAACATTCTAGGCAGGGTTGGATGGGCTCTGAGCAACATGATGGAGCAAAAAATGTCTCTGCTCCCACCCCACAGGAGGCACTGTAGTGCCAGCTACCAGAGGGGTCGGTGTCTTGTAGGATGCAATTTGCCCCAAAGAGCAGAGAGAACACACAGCACTACAGTTGCCCGGAATGTCCACCCATGGAGATGGGAATATTCTGGACCAACTGGCTCAGGCCGTTTTGCCTCTTTGTAGATGGACACAAGTGTCAGAAGAGACTGAGAACCAGGAGGATGCACAGTGTTTTTGAGACTGCTTGGTTTCCTGAGGGCCTATAGTATCCCAGGCTCCCTTTGGTTCCATGTGGCCCCACAGTGTCACAAGAATCCCTGGACACCCCAAGGTCCTGAGGTATCCCAATGGATCCTTGGTTCCAACTGGCCTCTGGATTCCATGAGACCCCACAGTGTCACCGTGTCCCCCTGTTTCCACAAACCACAGTGTCACAATGGCCCCTGGGCATCTTTAGGCACCAGAGCCTCATAGTATCCCCTCAGTTCCACGAACTCCACAGTTTCACAATGTCCCCTTGGTTCCTGCAGTGTCACAAGGATTCCTGGGAACCATGAGACCCTGAGGTATCACAATGGATGGTCCCATGAAGCCCCACAGTTTCACAATCTCCTCTTGGTTTTACATCCACTCTCTTGATTCTACAAGACCCCAGAGTGTCACAGGAGCCCTGTGATCCCACGGGTCCCTGCAGTGTCACAATGTCCCCAGGAGGCCCCATAGTGTCACAGATGAGCACCACAGGAGTGGGCACAGCACCAGGGGAGGTTTGCCAGCAGCACCAGAACAAGAACAGCAGCCACAGTGGAACAACAGGGGAGCAGGGGAGGAGTGGATAAGGAGCAGTGGAACAGTGACAGATGAGCAGTGTTGGAGCAGCACTGGAGCAGTGGTGGAACAGTGGTGGCGGAGCAGAGCAGCACTGGAGCAGCCCTTGAGCAGCACTGGCGTAACCATGGGACACGTGGAACAGTGGTGGAACAGGAACCACAGCCATGGGACAGTGGTGGCACAGGCCGGGCAGCCGTGGAGTGACAGCTGAGATGCCAAAGCTGCGGGACACAGAGCGGCTCCGAGCGCTGTGTCCTGCAGGAGCCAGCCCTGCACACCAGAGCGATGCCTGTCAGGCTGACCCAGAGCGGGGGCAGCGCAGGAATTGCTGCTGGGCTCCGGGAGGTGCAGGTGAGTGCATTTAATGGTGACTTGGGGGTGTGATCCTTGTCACTGCAGCCACGTTTGGCAGTGCCAGCACCCTTCCAGTTCATCTGAAGTCATGAACTCAGGAGAAACTCAGGACAAAAGGAATCAAACTGGCTTCTCTACTGCAGGGAAACACTTCTTGGTAGAAGTTTAAGGATTTCTGATTTGGGAACCAAATGCGGTCAATTATTGGCCTGTGGTTGTTCTAATCCAGGAAGAATTTCCAAAGTACTGTGATTTGGTGTTAATAATTAGGAACATACCTCATCATCTGGATATTGCACATGGAGTACAGAGCTATTTGTGGTCGTTATGATCAAGAAAATAACTGGAATTATTTTCCTAATTTCACTCTTTCTTCCTTTCTCTGGGATTAAACCTCCACCATGCCCTGCAGGTCTGCTTTCCTTAATCTGATCTTCTGGATTTCGGATGTGACAAATGAGCAGTGGGAAGAGGAAGGATAATGGACTATTCAAAGTGCACACTCTGTTTTTGTAGCCTCTGGATTTCCAGTGTTTAGAAATTGTCATGTTTTAACTACCTGACCAAATCCCACATTTCTCACTTTTGTTCTGGCAGAAAACCTTCCTTTGGCCCTGTTTAGGAAGTGACCCTCAGAAACACCTCATTGCAATTGCTTTTTTGTTGGTTTTGCTAAGAGATAACAAGAAAATCATGACAAGGGGAAGGGATGAGGGAGAGGGAAGAAACAATTCCTTTCCTTTGTCTTCCTTGTGGAAAGTCTCCTCTAGAGGTTGTGCTGCAGCCAGAGACTTCCCAGGCCAAGGGCTGAGGGATGTAATTCAGCTGAGGCAGCAGAGGCATCTCCTCCCTGGTTTGGTAGCCCTGAGGCTGGGAGGGGACACAGGTGCCCCCTTTGCACCCCACAACCCTCTGGAATGGGGGATTCTCCCTGCCTCTGCCAGGTGCTTGTTATCCATCCCTGGCCTGGGTGCTCCTGCTCTGAGCTCCCTGCCATGGTCATTCCTAGTGGTGGGGAGCAGGAAGGAGGACTTCAGTGCCAGCCTGGGAGGTGCCAGCAGGATCAGAGATGTGTGGAGGTGACAATGGCAGAGGAACGGGATGTGCAGATGGACACAGGAAACAAGAGGTTTCCTCTGGGAGAAACCTCTTGGAAATGTGGGGGATTTCTATTTGCAAAATACACATGGACACAGACACACAGACCCCGACTGTAGCTTTGCTCAAAGGGTGTATTGATTATTCAGGTGAAATGGCCCAGGGCTCAAAGTGATCAGGGTGTTCCTCCAGGGATGATCATCTCCTCATGCCACTAGAAGGGATCAGGACACCACTGTCCCCACAACTTCTAATCCTCAAAGACAAAACCCAGAATGTTTCCTCTGGTGCCCAATGGGATATGACAGGGTCCTGGTTCCACCCCTCTCCCTGCCCCTGCAGGCACTGCTCACCTGGGCATCCAGAGAGGCAGCCAGGTGCTTCTGCCACAGAAGACCTGCCAGCTTTTCAGCCACAGAGGGCTGGAGAAAAAGGCAGCATTAGAGAGACACTGTGGGCACTGGGCTGGACTGAGAGGAAAGGGGAAAGCAGGGGAGTCCTCAGAGAAGGGGCCTGCAGGGAGCAATGGGGTGCAGGAGCTGCTGTGCTCCTGTCCAGAAGCACTGGGGTCCTAGCCAAGAGGCACAGCTGGGGCAGGGGCTGCATCCTGGGCCATCCACGGAACCCCTGGGGTGACAGGGATAGGAATGCAATGAGGGACCCTGGCCAAGGGGTTCCCTGAGAAAGATCCATAGAGCAGGGGTGCTGTCTAGGATGTCAGTAGGGCTGTGCTGGTACAGATTGGGATAGTCTGGAGTGTGGTGGCCATGCAAGGGAAGAGTCTGACACTGGCAGACTTCATGGTACCTACTGAAGGTGTCTTCAGGATCTTGAAATTGTCTAAATCCATCTGCAGAGTGATCAGGAGACCTCAGTGGTCACTGTGATGTCCCCAGTGCCAGCAAGGGATGAGGGGACATGATATTGACCGAATTTGGGCACTGAGGCGATGCACGGGGCCAAGGACGGGTGTGCAGGAGACTGGGGTGGCAGGGACTGGTTCCCATGGGAATGGGGGTCCTAAGAGTTGGGTCGATTCAAACTCAGGGATGAGGGTCCCAGGACAATGTGGCCTTCAGGGATTTGTGATCATGGGATGCATCCCAGGTATGGGGTGCCATGGGAATGGGGGTCCTGGGGGAATCATGGACCCCAAGGGAAGGGGTGTCCCAGAGGCTGGAACTACTAGGATGGAGGTCCTTGGAAATGGAGATCCTGAGGAATGGCAGTCCTGGGAAGAGGGTGCTAGGGAAGGGTGGACAAGGAATGGGGGTTCCATGGTTGGATTCCCAGGGGAATGGGGGTGCCAGGAAAGGGGAAGTGGCTGGGCAGGCCCGTGGGTCACAGCTCCTTCCCTGGGTGCCGCAGACTTTGGGGTGACCCAGGGCTCAGCCCTGCCCCCCTGGGGTGCTCGTTTCCTGGGCAGGCATCACATGGGGGTCCTGGGTAGCTCTGTCTCTGTGCCCTCCCCTGCCTTGACATTTTCCTGTCTTTATTTCTCTGTTTTCCTTGTTTTCCTCAATTTTGTGCCATACTCCCTCATTCCCAGTTCCTGGGTCAGAAATCCTGGGGAGCACCTAGGCAGAAACGGGCTGGGGGGACTCCAGGGAAAAAAAAGGGGGTGGGGGGTCTCCAGGGAGGGATGCGGAGGCTGTGGGGGATGGGAGTGTCTGGCTGAGACCCCCCCCAACACTTTCTCTCTCCCGCAGCAGAAGGAAGAGGCCGTTTGTGCTGAGAGTCACACGGGGGCGGGTTCTGTCCTGGGGGGCACATCCAGGAGGTCCTACCTGAGGGGATCCTGTTCTGGGGGTGACACGTTCTGGGGGGATTTTGCCCCAGTTGTGATAAATGTGATTCATGCTAATTAAGTTGTAACTATATTAACAAAATTGTATTTAGATCAATAGAAGACAATTGTTACAGAGTGAGGGGGGAGATGGGTGAGACAGGGCAAAGGACATCTTCCAGATGTTGGGAGTTGAAGAAGGAGGTTGGAAGAAAGTCAAACAAGAAGAGTAGAAGGACGTAGGTCTGACAAGCAGCATCTAGAAATAGAAAGTTTTGACCTTGAAATGGGCCAAAATGGGATGATTCCAAGCATGGGACTCAATTAAACTCTTGTAATGGAAAACATCTGCTCAGTCACATAGTGCGCCTGCGCTACCTGCGGGTCACACCTCGGTCACTGATGAAGACAATGAGCCTTCATCAGAAATAAGACCCCCAAAAGGATGAGAGACCCCCTAACCCATTAGTAGAGCATGTGCCGTACACATAGTGACATAGATTTTAGGAATAGAAACTAGGAGGAGTTTTCTAGAAACTTCTGTAGCCTACAGTATATAAGTGGGATTGTTAGCCTTGATGCTTTGGTATGTGAGGAATGGGAGCCACTCCCCGTACCCCCGGTCGGAGGGGGGCCCCTCCGCAGTCGGTTTTGTTCATGCTTTATACGAACCTCAATTATACTGAATTACTTACTGCCAAATTTTGTATATCCTTAAATATATGCACTTTGATTGTTTCATCTGCAATACTTTGTCATCTCCAATACTTTGACTGTATTCATTTGTTACTATTAAAAACTTCCTATTAAATTTAAACTTGTTGCTTGATAAATTGGAAAAATAGAACATCATTGATAACACAGTGGTGACACATCCCAGCAGGGGAGATCTTGTCCTGGGGCATGGGGCTTCTGGGCAGGGTCCCTGGACACATTCCCTGAGGAAGTCCCTGTCCAGGGTAGGGCACATCCTGCAGACCCCTGACCCGGGTGGGTGGGGGGCCCTGGCGACTCCCTCTGTCCTCAGTGGGGCACTGTGACCTCTGTGACCTCTGGGGTGCCCCAATTTGGGGTGTGACCCGCCCACTCTACACCCCCTCATTGGCTGCCCCCGCCCATCTGGGAGCCCTCCATCCCCATTTGGGAACCCTCACAGGTGCAGCACCTCGGCCCCATTGCACAGCCCACCAGGATCATTCTGTGGGGAAAAACCCCAGCGGGGCTGACTGGAGAGGGGGATGGACATGGGCTGGTGTCAGTCAGGGAGGGCACAGACACCCCAAAAACACCCAAAGCCACCCCCACACCCAAAAGCCCTGCAGGGCCTCAGTGCTGGCAACCAGGAGATGGATGAGACCCTCCACATGAAACACTTGAGAAGCTCTTGGGGGGCTTCCCCCTCTCTCTCCTGCTCCCCTCAATGCCCCCACGGGGTTTCTGTCCTGAGGCATTGGGACACTTTGAGTTTATTGGGTTTTGGGAGAAATCCTGTTCCAGACTTCTCCCTTCTCACTCGTCCCCTGCAGGATCTGAGCCAGCAAGAGCAGCTTGGGAATGGAGCCCCAGGCAGGAAGGAGCTCCCAAACTGCTCCTCCTTGAAGCCAGTGGCCATCCAAGTGTGGGGCCCAGCCATGGCCCAGCCCCACTGCACAGGGATGGGCATTGGCCAGCCCTGCTCTGGCCAGCCCCAGCTGGCAGCCAGGACCTGAGGCTCCCCCCGCCCCCTTGGCTTTGATTCTCGCAGCTCTCGAGCTGCTGCAAAGGTGAGAATTCTGCGGGGAAAAGGCGTGGCTGTGGTTTGCTCAGCTCTGCAAGAAGCACAAAACCCAGGGTGAGCCCAAGCAGTGGCTCTGCGAGGGCCTTTGATGGTTTTCAGAGCAGGGCAGGCTGGAAACCCCCCCTGCAGGGGCAGCTGTGAGGGAACCAGTGCGGAAATGCAGCAATTGATCATTTGGTCCCTGTGCCCAAGGCACTGAGTGAGCCCCAGAACTGCTGCAAATCCCACAAGGATCTGCTCAACAACCTGACCACGACCCTCCTCCTTGAACAAAACCTGCAGCCCTCTGGAACCTCCCAGAAAAATGTTTGTGTTCTGGATGTGGACAGCAGAAGAGAGGGAAAAGTGTGGAAATATCGAGCAGGGGCTCCACCCGTGGCTCTGGGGCACAGGGGTGTCACAGCAGGAGCAGGGAGTGCCCAGGCAGGGGAATTGAGGGCAGGCTGCACTGGATTTACCAGGGAATCAGACCCTGAGGAACACACGGGCATTGCCACAGATTGCTGTGCCCTGCTCCAAGGATGGACAGAGTTTTTCCCCTTTTCCGAGCAGAATCCATGGAAATAAATCAATTTTCAGTATGGTAATGAGAAAAATGGGAAGAGTTCGTGACTATGGCCCAAGAAAAGCTTTCCTTATGGGCTGGGTTGGTGTCGAGCAGGCAGGGAACAATCCCATGGAGCTGTTGGACACTCAGGGACATTCCACACTCTGTGTTATCTACGACCACAGGCTGCTGTGGGATGCATTAATGGGCTCCTAAAGGGAACAAAAAATCACATTCCTTTGTGATTTGTTTGTGTTCGTATTGTGAGCAACTTCTTGGGAGAGCAATGATTTAAAGGATTCTATACATCAGATAATTTTATACCTTGTCAGATTGATTTTTGCTGAGTTCATTTTTGAATGTGAAAAAAATGGTGAGGGAAATTATTTTTGCCTTTATTCTATGGAGGCATAATTTTTTCTCATTCAACTGGGCGTCAGGTGTTTCAAGCAAATGTATCCTGGGATTTCTCATCATCAGGGCAAGGTTGTAGAAGGAGTCCCCTTAACTTTGGGCACCCCAGAGCTCCCAGGGCCCCACTGGGGACAGCAGGAATGCTCCGGGCCCCCCAGGACAGAGGCGCCCAGGATGTGCCAGCTCTGTAACAGGAATCCCCAAGGACGGGGCACCCCAATTCGCCTGGACCCCCATTGTCCTGGACACCCATCCTTGGTTCCCCACATGCCCTGAGCCCCCTAAACCTGGGAACAACATCCTCCACCATGTTGCCAGACTATCCCATAATGTCCCCAGCCTGTCCCCTACTCCTTTCCTGTCTCCACCTTTCCCCCATCCTGCCCCCACCAAGGGCCACCTACACGTGGGGACGAGACGTGACCTCGCTTCCTGTCCCTTCATGGGAAGAGCCACCAGCCAGGGGACAGGTGGCCACAGCAGCGAGTGACAGCCAGTGCCCATGGCCGGGGACAGTGGGATGGCCGGGAAGGTGGCGCTGCTCCTGTGGGGTGAGTGCCCCGGGCACGGGCCTGACGCCCCGGGGATGGGCCCCGGTGAGGCAGAGAGCGGTGGGGAGGGGGCACAGGGGGGCTGCGGGGTCCCCTGAGGTCCCCAAGGCCAGCAGAGCCAGGGCATGGGCATGGACCCCAGTGTGACCAGAGTCGTGGGGTGGCCCTGGGGACAGGAACAGGGGGACAGGAAGAGGGGAACTGGGATGTGGGGATGGGAACAGGGGAATAGAGATGTGAGAACAAGGATGTATCAAAAGGAACCTTGGGGCTGGGGCAGCTGTGGGGACAGGGACAGGGAGACAGGGATGCAGGGACAGGGACAAGGGCCACGACCCATGCAGATGGGCCATGGGGACAGGTGCCATGGGAATGGGATCACAGGCACAGGGCCATGGGGATGTGGCCGCGGAGACAGGTGCTGTAGGGCTGGTAGAGGTGATCTGTGCACACATGGGGTGTCCACAGTGTCCCCATGTCCTGCCTCATGCCAGGGTGACCAAGGTGTCCCTGTGCTCAAACCCTCCGTGCTACACCAGTGTTCCCGTGGGGACAGTTTGGGGACAGACACCACATCAGATGCCCCAGGTGCTGCTGTCCATGCAGGGCCACCCCCAGCCAGCCCTCCAGAAACTGTCCCTACTGTTGTATGTCCCTACACTTTTGGCAGTCTTTCAGGATGAATGAGTTACAACTCTCCTATTGATAGTGTCTTATGTATAAACGATTTACAAGAGGGCTCTCAGCACAGAAAAGACTCAGAACTCATGGAGCTGTTCCAGGGGAGGACACCAAGACACTCCAAGAGCTGGAGCTCTCTGTGACAGAGAGCAGGGAGAGCTGGGGCTGTTCAGCCTGGAGAAGAAAAGGCTGTGGGGAGACCCCATTGTGACCTTTCAGGACCTCAGGCACCTCACAGGAAACAACAAACCTGCATTAATGCCACGGAATGTCAAACAAGAATCACAGCCATGGACAGCTCTCAGGAACCACTTCACTGTGGATTTTCCTTCCTGGAAGCCCAAGATATCTGAATGTCTTCCTGGTGCCTCAGGCCCTGGGTAAACAGAGCTTATCAGAGATGCAGGCAGTGAACCAACATCCCTCCCCCTGACTGGGCACCTCTGTTTGCCCAGTTTGATCCCAGTGGCTGCCTGGGGACAAACACCTGCTCCCCCATATCCCTTGGGATGGGCACATCCTGCTCTGGGTCACTGCTTGCCTAAGGCCAGGGCCAGGGCATTGCAGAGACACTGTGTGGGGACAAGAGCCTTGGGGAACTGCAGCCAAGTCCCAGGCAGGGACAGTGCTGGAATGGGAGCCCTGTTGGAGATGGGGTCCCTGGCACCCCCCATGTGGGGCAGCTGTGTAGAACAGGACCCAGGTGCTCTGGGAAGGTTTATTGGCTGCAGGTGTGACAGGAAGAGGGTCACCCCCAGGACAGGGGATATTCCCACCTGGACTCCACCCTGGGGCTGAAGATGGGACCAGTTCAAGGCATGCAGGGAAAGGGAAATAATGGGCTGGTGTGGTGTTAGGGGTTAGATTGTTCCCCTTTTTTTTCTGTGACTTCCTCCCATTGTTATGCTAAGTAGTTGTGGCTACACCTTAAAACACAGATAATATTCTCTCCTAGGGGGTGGGTGGAGGGGGAGGGGGGGAACCGGAAAAGGAAAGGTGGGAGAGGGGTCTGGGGTGGGGACTCTCTCTCGCTGGGCTCGTGGAGGGAGAGGACACCCCGTGCTTCGCTCTGGCATCTCCCCCTGACATCTCAGCGCTGAGATCCACGCTCCCTGCCTTTGACCTCGCTCTGCTGCTCTCCCATCTCACCCTACTATCTCCGGACACTCTGCGGAGCACCACGACCGACACCGTTGGGGGGGGGTCACTTTCCCATCCCCGCTCACCTCTGGGCCTCTGCCGCCATCACTCCAGCCCCTCTTCAACTGCGCGGGACCTGCCCTGCCCCCACAGCACCGGTAACTGAGCACAGGGAGACGGCCTGAGGCCAAAAGGGACTGGAGCGGAGCTAGACTGTTCTGTTCTGTTGCCAATTTTCTTATAGCTGTTGTTGTTTTCTGCCTTGTTAAATACCAGTAAAGAACTGTTATTCTTATCCCCATATCTCCTGCCTAAAAGCGTCTGATTTGGACCTAAAATAATTAAAAGGGAGGGGGGTTGCACTCTGCATTGCAGAAAAAGGGGCTCTTGCCTTTCCTTAAACCATACCTGTCTTTTCAAACCAAGACATGTGGATGTGGGAAATGCCACACCTGAGCAATTCCCCAAGCTTCAGCCTTGTCTTCAGCTGATCATCATTTCCCAGTGCTGCCCAGTGTCTCCAGTCACTGGAGATCCAAATCACCTGGCTATTTCCTAGGTTCGTGACACCGTTGTCCCATCATGTCCCAGTTTTCCGAGATTCTGGAGTCCTGTTGTCCCAAGAAGAGGGGTCAGCCCATCTCCTGTTTCCCCCTGGGGCAGGAGGGGGAACAGTGATGATTCTGCTCAGACACGCTGGTGTCAGCTCTGGGATATCTTGAAGGAAAAGCCCTTGGAGAGGACGGGAATTGGGAGATGGGGGGATGTGGCTCTGGAAGCTGTTGGAGGATGGATTGTGTTGGAGTGGGGGTGTTCTCCACAGGTGATCCAGCTGCCTACGGCTCCCTGCCCAACCCTCTTGGACCCCAGAGGTGTCTGGGCCCTTGCAGGGGCAGCTGGCCCATGCAGGAGGCTGGAGGGATGATGGCCAAGGGGGCTGGATGTGTGTTACAGGTGGGATGGACTCTGTGCCAGGGCTGGGATTGTGGCCAGGGCTGGGGACTGTGCCAAGCTGGGCTTTGGCCTGGGGACTTTTAGGGAGGGAGCAGGGAGGAGTCTTGGCAGGGCTAAAAGTGCTCCTGCCCTGCTGCAGCCTCAGGGAGCTCTGCCCAGTGTGAGAGGAAGATGAAGGTGTGCTGTGCTCAGTGTGGTCCTGCTCTTCTCCAATCAGCTGTTCCCCTGGAACAGGCTCTGATGCCGAGGTTCCCCCACATCCTGCCCTTTGTAGCCTCCCATCCCATCCTTTTGGTTTCCTCAGGCATCTCATTCCCAGCTTCTCTTCTTTGTTCCATTCAGGGTACCCAAATGCCCTCCTAGCAATCATTCCCAATGCCTTTCTTCCTTTTTCCTCCTCAATCCTTTGCCTTTCTCCATGGCCATTGCAGCAGTATCTTCTGATACCGTTCCCTCACTCACCCCCCACTTCCAAATCCTCCCCCAGTCCCATTGGTTTTGTCCTCAACCGTCCTATTTCTTCTTTTCCTACTAAGCCCCTCCCTTGCAGCCCCATGTCCCTACACTGCAATTCCTTTCTCCTTCCCTGCATGCCACACAGGGCCCCTTCTATACCCCTATTTCAATCCCTTGGGCTCTTCAGGTCACCCCAGTTCAGTGTCTTTGGGTCTCCCCCCACCTCAGACAGATCTCCCGGGAGGCCCTGAATTCCCATCCCTTTGCATCTGCCCTGCTCCCTGCACCCATGTCCTACCACAGCCCCGCAAGGTTAATCCAGACCAAGCCTTTGTTCTCCTTTCCCAGGTACTCCTCGAAGGAGCCCAAGATGATGTCCGGGCAGTAAGTGGGGTGCTGGGATTGGAGGGCATCCACTCAGGGAATTGGGGGGCAGTTTGCTTCCCCCATCCCTTGCTGGCACTGGAGACATCACAGTGACCACTGAGGTCTCCTGATCTTTCTGCAGATGGATTTAGACAATTTCAAGATCCTGAAGACAACTCTGGTGAGTACCACAAGTTCTGCCAGTGTCCAAACCTCCCCCTGCATGGCCACCACACTCCAGACCATCCCAGTCTGACCCAGCACAGCCCATTGCATCCCTACAGACAGCACCCCTGCCCCACGGATCTTTCTCAGGGAACCCCTTGGCCAGGGTGCCCCATCGCATTCCCATCCCTGTCACCACAGGATCCCCTGCATGGCCCAGGATGCAGCCCCTGCCCCAGCTGTGCCTCTTGGCCAGGACCCCAGTGCTTCTGGGCAGGAGCACAGCAGCTCCTGCACCCCATTGCTCCTGCAGGCCCCTTCCCCAAGGACCCCCCTCCTTTCCCCTACCATCCAGTCCAGCCCAGTGCATGTCTGTGCTTCTCTGTGTGTATTTGTCTGTATCTGGATTTCTGTTCTCCTGGCAAGTGAGGAAATCGGGTCGCTTCATGACCGGGCTCTGCTGTCTCCCACACAATCCCCCACATCCAGGTTGTTTGTTGCAGGTTATGTGGGCTCTGCTGGGGGCAGTTTGAGTGGGAGAGTGTGCATGCAGGCAGAGAAAAGAGCAGATGCTGGCTGTGATCACGATGGAGGTGGCATGGGTCCAAAACCAAAAAAAAGGTCTCCAAATAAATCTGGTTTTCAAAATATTTCTTTCTTCAAATAAAAATATACATATGTTTTTCATTTAAAAAAAAAGTGTTTTTTTATCAAAAATATTTCCTGATCTTGAAATTTGGTCTCTACTTGGATGGGGCTGCTAGTCTACCTGGCTATGGAGTGCTATGTGGCTGTGGGATTTCTCCAGGTCCGGAGATTGAGGAGGATGCCAGGTGACCCTGGCTCTGGGGGGTTCCTCAGCAGACAGGTGTGCCGTGCTCCGGGGCAGTGCTCGGGCACCAGGTGTACCCTGCTATCCAGTACCTCGTGGTGGCCAGGTCTGCCTGGCTCTGAGGCTGGGCTCGGCCAGGGATGGCAGGG
This sequence comes from Acridotheres tristis, assembly GCA_037013685.1. Classification (NCBI taxonomy): domain Eukaryota; kingdom Metazoa; phylum Chordata; class Aves; order Passeriformes; family Sturnidae; genus Acridotheres; species Acridotheres tristis. Next base: position 3,293,676 of record CM072912.1, on the reverse strand, counting down.
TGGGGCAACCCCATGGCTCCAGGCACAGGGCGAACTGCACTACCCAGCTCAGATGGGACTTAGCTGAATTTCGGCATGGCAGACCAGTTTTCCCCGGCCATCCTGGAAGTTTGCCAGGCGATTCGTTGTTTTCATTGCCCCCAGTTACATCATCCCAGTGCTCGCACCACCCCAGGGAAGCCTCCAAGCATGACTGGCACATGACATTGCCCTGGCAGAGGGGCAGTGAAAATGTCTTGGCTGTGAGCAGCAGAGCAGAGAGAAAGCAACAGGCCCAAGCAGCTGCTGCCATGGGGGCACAAACTCCGGTGCCCAGGAAGGTCCCAGAGTGACCATAAGGGTTTGCAGATGGACACAGAGCAGATGTAGAACATGTTGGGGAGAAAAGAATATTCTGTTCCAAGGAAGAGGCAGAGAAAAAATTCCTGTGCAGCCCATTCCCCACAGGAGGTGGCACTGGTGTCCCAGAGGGAATTAGCCATGGCTCTAGGGACAGTGCTGCAGATGGAGCCCTGGCGGAGCCGAGGGAGGTTGAGAGGAAGAAGTCCCTCGGGGTGTGCAGTTGGTGGTCGCAGACTCCTGTGGGGATGATGAGGCTGTTGCCCAGGAGGGCAGCCAAGGAGATGCCCAGGAAGAGCCCCAAGTGCAGGAGCTGCAGCTCTGGCGGTTCTGCCAGGAGGCCAGGAGGAGGAATTGGGTGCTGGAGCTGCTGTGGGACATCTGGTGCCTCCTGTCACATGGATGTGTGCTTTTTTCGAAAACCAAACAAAAAAAAAAAACCCACATATATTTTTTTATTTCCCCCACCCTACAACAACACAATTCCACTCCCCAACTACTCCTTTTCTTTTCCATTTTCCCCTTCCCGAGTTTTTTTCCTCATCCAACAAACCCTCCCCACAATCAAAATTCTCTCCTTTTCCTTTATTTTCCATTCTCAAATTTTTCTCCTTTTATTTCCCTAATTCATCCTTCCCAACAGATGTGTGCAAAAGACAGGCTGGACTTTTCAGGGGAAAACCTGCTTCATTCTTTGGAGAAATGCCCCACCCTGCCTCTGTGCCTTCAGTCCTGCCTGTGTGCAGCTCCCTTTGCCTGGAGCTGTGCTTGGCACCGGCTGAGGCTGCCAGGAGAGCTGGGCATTTGCTCTGGGCTCTGCAGAAGTCCCTTCTGTCCTGCAGCAACTGGGAAACAGCAGCACAGGGGAATTCCAGTGAAATCTGCTCCTGATAGAACGAAGCTTTCCATCATTGTTGTTCCCATCTCCCCCCACAAGCACAGAGATTCAAAGCGTTTGTGTTGTTCCTTTTGTTCGACTTCCCCACCACGGCAGAGGGGTGGTTTGAAGGCAGCTTTGGGTTGCGTTCCTGCTGTCCTGGCAGTGAAATACTGTGCAGAGGGCTCAGAGGTGTCTTCTCCATGGGGCTCACAGGTAACACCGAGATGCTGTGGGGGAGCTGTGCCCTGCCTGAGGGCAGACTCAGCCCAGCAGGGGCCCTGGCAAAGGGAGGAATGTCCCAAAGATGGCATCTTGTGCTCAGTGCCAGCCCCGCAGCCCAGCATTGCCCAGAGCCTGCAGGCTGGGTGGGACAAAGGCAGCAGAGCCTCATGGGGAAACGCCTCCAAATGCCTGCGTGTTCTTGCAGAGGGAAGCACAGCACGCACCGCGGATCACTCAGCAGCTTCTCCTCCGCAGCATTCAGGGTGCCAATGAGGAGACTCTGGCAGAAACCTGCCAGTGTTGAGGGCAGAAGCTCTGCTGGGTGAGAGATGAGACCAGGGGAATTGTCTGGGGAAGGCTTCTCAAGGGCAGAGGATGGCAGGGAGGTCCATGAGTCGCTGATCCCGCAGCATTTGTGTTCGCAGTCCCCCTCCCTCTCTTCCCCTCTGGGGCTGCTGTCCGAGCTGCCCGTGCTGGGAGCTCTTCTCTGTCCCTCTTTCCCTGCCCTGTCACCCCACCTCACCTGCTGGGTGCTCGGCTCTGCTTTGCAGCCCCTTCCAAAGGCCGGACACTGCCGGGGAGAAGCTGCCTGTGGGCAGGAACAGAGGGGATGAGACACAGACCCTGAGGCAGCTGCAAAGGGGCTGCTGCTCTCTGCACACTTGTGCCTGGGCAAGGTACTTGCTGAGGTCCTCATCAACTTCAGCGTGGTGGAATAAAAGCCTCATCCCTTTCCTCACACACACAGCCTTGTTCCCATTTCCATCGAGGTGAACAAGTGAAAATCCCCAGCACAGATTGAGGAAAGAACAGGTGTCAGCAGCACAGGGCTGCCCTGACCCTGCTCATGTCGAGGGCCTCACAGAGACATCGAGGATATGAACAAGAGCTCCGTGAGTTCTGAGCCTCAAAGCACCTCCTGTACAGGTAGAAGGACCTTTCCCTGCTGAGGTCCCTCCTTCTTTGGCCCCCCTTCTCCTGCCATGGCTCTCAGGCTGAGCGCTGAGCCCAGCAGGTGCTGATCCATGAGCAGGCGCTCAGTGCTCAGGGCTGCAGGGACACGGCTCTGGGGACAGCCCTGGACACCCGGGCTGGGCACCCCTGCCTTCCCAACCAGAAGCCACCCTTAGGAGCAGGGAGGTGTCCTGCCCTGACCTGCTGGTGCTTCTGCCAGGGAGCCCCTGCTCCAGAAAACATTGCTCTCCTCTGCAGCCAAGAACCAGTAGAGCCTCTGAGATACATCCCAGCCACGGGCTGTGCCTGCTCTTGAGGAGCCCTCCAGGATCCTCCCCTGCCTTTCCCTGCATCTGCCTGCTTCCCAGGATAAGGGTCTGTTCGGGGTTTCCTGCCCCAGTGAGGTTTCAGGTGTCTTCCCACTGTCCAGACCTGTTCAGCATTGCCCCTGTCTCCTTTGCCCTTGTCCCCTGCAGGCCATGCCCCAGCCCTGCTGTCTCTGCAGAGGAGCTGCTCCTGTGCAGAGCTGTCTCTGGGCAGTGCTGCCGTGCTGCCCTCAGCTCCCCCTGTGCCAGGAGCCTGGCCCAGCTGTGGAGAAAAGCATCAGCTCCAAGTGTTCCTGTCCCTGCCCCACCTCAGCTCTCCTAAGAGATCCCTGGGGCTCCAGGGCTGATAGTTCCTGACAGGCAGTGGGCTCAGCCCTGGGGAATGCACTTGGAAGTTGACTAAAGGAGTATCAAATTATCCCTCTTTAAGTTAGTGGTCATTGATATCTTCCTCTTTGACTCCACTCCTGAAACAATTCCTGAAGACTTGAAGACAATACTGGTAGAGGTGTGGTTCCTTCAGGCTTTCTGCACTTCAATGAGCACTATGGGACATTTGGTGCTGAGTCCATGAACCTCAAAACCCCAGAGGAGACTTCAAAAATGTCCAAGGAAAGAGTCAATCAAAGACCCAAGACACTTTTCAAGGCCCAAGATAATGTTCCACTCACCACTGGCTTTTTGCTGTGGTCAGATGGGCTTGGTGAAGGCTGGGTGAGACTTCCTGAGCAATGCTTTGCCCTCCAGGCACTGATCAGCTCTTGGCACAGAAACAGGGAGTGCAATGTTGCCATTGCTGCCCTGTCAGGGCCCCAGTGGACACCTGCTGTTCTTGGACCCAACAGCAACCCTAAGAGACAAGGATCCTCTGAGGTCCTGGCAAAGCCAAACAACTCTTTAACCTTATCCATCCTCAAAGCTTCACAAAAGCCCACGGGCTCCAGGATCAGTTCCTGATGGACCCAGTCTGGAGGCTGTCCCTGCCAGTGATGAATGGAGCCTCAGGGCCAGTCCCATGAGGGGTCTTTGGCCACTCCTTCCCAGGGAGACTGTCCTGGGCCTCCAGCACAGACAGGCTGTGGTATCCTGCAGTCTCTCCAGAAATAAGGACTGGTTCTGCCCCTTTGGAATGGGGGTTTCTGAGCACATTCTGCACCAGTGTCCACCAGAGACACATCCTTGATGCTGCTTTGGGACTGCTGTGCCAGGCCACTGATCTCACCCGTGCCAGGAGCCCGGAGTGCCCCTTCCAGATGCTGGGATGGACACAGGGCCTCTGTTTCTGCTTAGGGAAGGGATCTGTGGGGTTTGTTCCTGCCAAGCACAAGTGCCTCGAGCAAGGTGGCAAGTCAGAGCAGCCCTTCTGCTCTGCCCCACACACACTGGAGCAGGAGTTCTCCCGCAGAAATGCTTTGGGGCCTTTGGGTTTCCTTCCAGGTTCTGCAGTGAAGCTTCCCCACTGCAGGGAGTTTCTCTATTGCTCCTGTCCAAACCTCTGTGCTGCAGAAAAAACCAGGGGGTGACACATGGTCTGTGCCACTGGTGCCTTTCCCTGGAGCAGGCAAAGTCCGGCTCTTTGATGCTGAGACAGTGGTTGAGAGGAGAGGGGAAACTCATCCTACCCTAACCCTACATGGAGCACATGTAGGGACAGTTTCTGCACAGTTCAGACACAGCCCCGAGGGAAGCAGGAACCTTCTCATGGCGTCTCCAAAGCTGGGGGCCAGTCCAACTGCACTGGGAACCTCCATGTGTGTCCAGCTCATTGTCCCCAGGCTGTTGGCACGAGGTCAGTTGCTGTCCAGTTCCATCCCCCTGACTGGCACTGATCTCCAAGGAAGCCTGGACCTCTCCTTGGCCAGTGTTCTGCAATTAGAACCCTGCAGACACTTCCTCAATTCCTCTCCAAGGTGACCTCAGCACACCAATGACATCACAGCACTTGTCCAACTGGTCAAGAATCCCCCACAGAGACATTCTGCTCCCTCCTCCATAGGCACAAAGCAACAACACTCCAGAGGAAAATCTTCCCTGTGGGCACTGTGGCTCCTTGTCCAGAACAAACAGTCAAGGCAGTGGTCTGAAATGTTTTCCTAGCTGGCCTAATCTCTCATGGATCCACAGTGTGGCTGTGGAAAGAGAGAAGCAGAAGCCTTCACTAATGCCCTGGAATGTCAAACAGCAATCACAGCCATGGACAGCTCTCAGGAACCACTTCACTGTGGCTTTTTCCTTCTTGGAACCTGGACAGGCATCTGCATACTCCTGGGAAAATAAAAACAAGAACAGGGACACTGGGATGCCCTGTGGCTCAGGCAAGACTCCCATGGGCTTCACAACTCAAACATTTGAGCCCCACTGTGCTCCTCCTCAAAATATGAGGGTCAGTTCCCAAACAGGGACACAGCAGGGTTTTATGCCAGGGCAAAAGTTAGAAGAGTGGAATGTGGGGAATAGTTTAAAAAGCAGAAGTTTCAAAACCCGTGAATTTCAGAGGTTAAAACAAGTTTGAAGTTTTTATGGTCCATTATTCTCTGCCTTCCCACTGTTCATTTGGCACATCCCAACTCCAGAGAAGATGATGGAAATCACACCTGCAGGAAGAGTTGGAATTCATTCCCAGAGAGAGGAGGGAAGAAGGAGAAAGGATTCCAATTGTTTTCTTGATCATTATGACCAAAAAAAGCTCTTCACTCAGTTTGCAACATCCCGATGGTGAGGTATGTTCCTCATTTTTCAAGCCAAATTACAGTAATTTGGAAACTGTCCCTGGTTTAAAACAAAATCACAGGCCAATAATTGACCGCATTTGGTTCCCAAATCAGAAATCCTTAAACTTCTACCAAGAAGTGTTTCCCTGCAGTAGAGAAGCCAGTTTGATTCCTTTTGTCCTGAGTTTCTCCTGAGTTCATGACTTCAGATGAACTGGAAGGGTGCTGGCACTGCCAAACGTGGCTGCAGTGACAAGGATCACACCCCCAAGTCACCATTAAATGCACTCACCCGCACCTCCCGGAGCCCAGCAGCAATTCCTGCGCTGCCCCCGCTCTGGGTCAGCCTGACAGGCATCGCTCTGGTGTGCAGGGCTGGCTCCTGCAGGACACAGCGCTCGGAGCCGCTCTGTGTCCCGCAGCTTTGGCATCTCAGCTGTCACTCCACGGCTGCCCGGCCTGTGCCACCACTGTCCCATGGCTGTGGTTCCTGTTCCACCACTGTTCCACGTGTCCCATGGTTACGCCAGTGCTGCTCAAGGGCTGCTCCAGTGCTGCTCTGGTGCTGTTCCAGCACAGTTGCTCTGCTCCGCCACCACTGTTCCACCACTGCTCCAGTGCTGCTCCAACACTGCTCATCTGTCACTGTTCCACTGCTCCTTATCCACTCCTCCCCTGCTCCCCTGTTGTTCCACTGTGGCTGCTGTTCTTGTTCTGGTGCTGCTGGCAAACCTCCCCTGGTGCTGTGCCCACTCCTGTGGTGCTCATCTGTGACACTATGGGGCCTCCTGGGGACATTGTGACACTGCAGGGACCCGTGGGATCACAGGGCTCCTGTGACACTCTGGGGTCTTGTAGAATCAAGAGAGTGGATGTAAAACCAAGAGGAGATTGTGAAACTGTGGGGCTTCATGGGACCATCCATTGTGATACCTCAGGGTCTCATGGTTCCCAGGAATCCTTGTGACACTGCAGGAACCAAGGGGACATTGTGAAACTGTGGAGTTCATGGAACTGAGGGGATACTATGAGGCTCTGGTGCCTAAAGATGCCCAGGGGCCATTGTGACACTGTGGTTTGTGGAAACAGGGGGACACGGTGACACTGTGGGGTCTCATGGAATCCAGAGGCCAGTTGGAACCAAGGATCCATTGGGATACCTCAGGACCTTGGGGTGTCCAGGGATTCTTGTGACACTGTGGGGCCACATGGAACCAAAGGGAGCCTGGGATACTATAGGCCCTCAGGAAACCAAGCAGTCTCAAAAACACTGTGCATCCTCCTGGTTCTCAGTCTCTTCTGACACTTGTGTCCATCTACAAAGAGGCAAAACGGCCTGAGCCAGTTGGTCCAGAATATTCCCATCTCCATGGGTGGACATTCCGGGCAACTGTAGTGCTGTGTGTTCTCTCTGCTCTTTGGGGCAAATTGCATCCTACAAGACACCGACCCCTCTGGTAGCTGGCACTACAGTGCCTCCTGTGGGGTGGGAGCAGAGACATTTTTTGCTCCATCATGTTGCTCAGAGCCCATCCAACCCTGCCTAGAATGTTTCCAGGGATGGGACATCAACTGGCTCTCTGGGAAACCTGTGCCAGTGTTTCATCACCCTCAGCATCAAAAATTTCTTCCTTTTGTCCAGTCTGAACTAATCCTGTTTTAGTTTGAAAACCATTTCCCCTTCTCCAGTTCCAACAGGCCCTACTAACACATCTCTCCCCTTGTTTCCTGTGAGGTGCCTTGAAGACCTGCAAGGTCACCCTGGGGACTCCCCATGGCCTTTTCTGCTCTAGGCTGAACAGCCCCGACTCTCCCAGCCTTTCTATGTCACTGAGGTGCTCCAACACTTGGAGCATCTCAGCCTCCTCTGGAACTGCTCCACGAAGTCTGAGTCTTTCCTGTGCTGAGGACTGTGTTGGAAATTTTTTATGCAGAAGTACTGGTTAAAATCAAAGAGAGGAAATACCTCATTCCTGAAATGCTGGTAGCAGCTGTAGGGACAGCTTCTGCACAGCTCAGACACAGCCTTGAGGGAGGCAGGGACATTCCCATGATGTCCCTGAAGCTGCAAGGCCAATCTGGCCACGCTGGAGCCTCTGTGCATGTCCAGCTTGTTCTCCCAGGGCAGCTGGCACATGGTCAGTGGCTGTCCAATGCCATCCCCCTGACTGGAACTGATCTCCAAGGAAACCTGGACCTGTCCTCAGCCAAAGTTGTGCAATTAGGACCCTGTGGACACTTCCTCAATTCCATTCCAAGACCACATGGGCACATGAATGGCATCACAGTACTTGTCCGTCTGGTCAAGAATCTCCGATGGGGACACTCTGGTCTCTCACTCCTGGCGCAATCCACAGGAAAATCTTCCCTGCAGCCCCTTGGGCAAGTTACAGAAATGCAGTCACATTAAATATTTTCCCAACTGGCCCACAACACATTTTTGTTGGATCTGCAGTGTCTCTGTGGAAAAGAGAAGCAAAAGGCTTCACTAATGTTGTGGAAAGTCAAACAAAAACTGAAGCCATGGACGGTTCTCAGGAGCTACTTCTGAGGGGATTTTCACTCCTTGGATGTCCCTAAATTCTGAATGTCTTCCTGGTGCCTCAGGCCCTGGGTCAACAGGGCTTATCAGAGATGCAGGCAGGGGACCAACATCCCTCCCCCTGACTGGGCACCTCTGTTTGCCCAGTTTGATCCCAGTGGCTGCCTGGGGACAAACACCTGCTCCCCCATATCTCTTGGGATGGGCACATCCTGCTCTGGGTCACTGCTTGCCTAAGCCCAGGGCCAGGGCATTGCAGAGACACTGTGTGGGGACAAGAGCCTTGGGGAGCTGCAGCCAAGTCCCAGTGAGGGACGGTGCTGGAATGGGAGCCCTGTTGGAGATGGGGTCCCTGGCACCCCCCATGTAGAGCAGCTGTGCAGAGTGGGACCCAGGTACTCTGGGAGGGCACAATGGCCACAGGTGTGACGGGGTGAGGGTCAGGGCAGGAGATATACCCATCTGGAATATGCCCTGTGGCTGGAGACTGGACCAGTTTGGTGCCTGCAGGGTTGAGAAATGGAGTGCTGTGGATGTGGGAAGTGTCACACCTGAGTAATTCCCCAAGCCTCAGCCTCGTCTGCAGGTGATCACAATCCCCCGACACTCGGGGGACCGATGGAAGATGGATTGTGTTGGAGTAGGGATTCACCTGTGTCCAGCTCCCTTCCCTCAAGTGCCTGGGCCCTTCCAAGGGCAGCTGCCCCATGCAGGAGGCTGGAGGGATGATGGGTGACGGGGCTGGATCCGTGCCACAGGTGGGATGGACTCTGTGCCAAGGCTGGGCTTGTTGCCATGGCTGGGGGCTGTGCCAAGCCAGGCTTTGGCCTGGAGGCTGTCAGGGAGGGCACAGGGAGAAGTCCTGGAAGGGATAAATGTGCTCCTCACCTGGTGCTGCCTCTACCAGCACTGCCAGTGCAAGAGGAAAATGAAGGCGCCTGTGCTCAGTGTGGCCCTGCTCTTCTCCATCCTGCTGTGCCCTCTGGCACAGGCCAAGGCTGAGGCCACAATGTCACTTTGTCTTCACATCCTGCCCTTTGTAGTCTCCCATCCCATCTTCTTGGTTTCTTCTGAAATCTTCTCACTGAGACCTCCTTTTTGTCCTTCTCAGGGTCTATGAATGCCCTCCCACTGATCATTCCCAATTCCTTTCCCTTTTTTCCCCTCAGTCCCTTGCTTTTCTCCCTGACTACTGCAGTGGTGTCTCCTGGCATCATTCCTAGATTCACCTGCCACTCCCAAACCCTCTCCCAGTCTTGTAGTTTTCTCCTCATCTGTCCCATTTCTTCTGTCCACTCCAACCCCCTCTGTTTCACTCCTATGTACCTACACTGGAATTCCTTTCTCCCCTGGAATTCCTTTCTCCCCTGCATCCCAAACAGGGCCCCTTCCACATCCCCAGCCCATTCCCTTGGCCTCCCCAGTTCACTCCAGCTCAGTGTCTTTGGGTCCCCCCTGCCTCACCACAACCTCCTTGGAGGCCCTGAATTCCCATCCCTTTGCCCGCCCTCCCCTACCCTTTGGTCCCTGCACCCTTGTTGCCCCACAGCCCCACATGTTCCAATCCAGAACCATGGTTTGTTCTCCTTTCTCAGACACTCCTGCAAGGAACTGAAAATGATCTCTGGGAGAGGAGAGGTGGGGGGATGGGATTGGAGGGCATGCAGTCAGGGAATTAGGGGACAGTTTAGTCTGCCCATCCCTTGCTGGCACCAGGGGCATCCCAGTGACCACTGAGGTCTCCTGATCTCTCTGCAGATGGATTTAGATAATGTCGAGATCGTGAAGATGCCGCTGGTGGGTACCACAAGTTCTGCCAGTGTCAGACGCTTCCCTTGCATGGCCACTGCACTCCAGGCCATCCCAGTCTGTCCCAGCACAGCCCAGTGCATCCCTACTGATGCCCCATAGAACACCCCTGCCCTTTGGAGTTTTGTCAGTGAACCCCCTTGCCCAGGATCTCCCATTGCCTTCCCATCCTTGTCACCCCAGGATCCCCTGCATGGCCCAGGATGCAGCCCCTGCCCCATCTGTGCCCCTTGGCCAGGACCCCAGTGCTTCTGGGCAGGAGCACAGCAGCTCCTGCATCCCATTGCTCCCTGCAGGTCTTCTCAAGGACCCTCTTCCTTTCCCCCTTTCTTCCCAGTCCAGCCCAGCGCCCCTCAGTGTGTCTCTGAGTCCTTTTTGTCCTCAGCCCCCTGTGGCTGAAAAGCTGGTGGGTTGTGTGTGACAGAAGTTCCTGACTGCCTCTGTGGATGCCTAGGTGAGCAGTGCCTGCAGAGAGAGGGGTGGGGATAAGGATTTTCTCATGTCCACTGGACACGGAAGGGTCATGTTTGACCCTGTCTTTTAGGATTGGAAGTCTTGGTGACTCCCATGTCCTGTCCCTCTCCAGCAGCATGAGGAGATGATCTTCCCTGGAGGATGCCTGTGATCCCCTTGGGGCCCAGGGCCATTTCCCTTAAATGATCAATGAACTCCTTCAGCAAAGCTATGCCATGTCTCTGTGTTTATGTGTGTGTTTCTCTGTCCATTTGTCTCTGCCTCTGTCTGTTTCTCTGTGAACATCTCTGTGTCCCAGGGGCAGGATTTGGCTGTCTGTCCTCTGCTGCCCCTGTGCGTTCCCTGCAGCCAGCGACACAAAAAGACCAATCCTAAAGCTGGGCAAGTCAGGCCAGCTTCGTGACCATTTCCTCCACATTTACATGATTCCTCTCTGCTCTCCCCCAAGATGTTTGGTGTTTTGGAAACTGAGTGAGGCCCGGCTGTGGGTGGTTTCAGTGGGTGAGTGTGTGGGCAGGCTGAGTATAGGTTAGAGGCTCCTCAGGAGCATGGCAGGGAGTGGTCTGGATGCAGAAGAATAAGTAATAAAATTTTTCTTAAATATATTTCTTGTTTAAACAAAAAGAAGAAAACAATTTAAAAAAAAAGTTTCTTGTTTGAAATATTTATTGATTTTGAAATTGGCTTCGTGGGTGCAATGGGGCTGCTAGTTCCATCTGATTCCAGGGCACTAGAGGGTTCCCCTGGGGGAGGTTTGAATAAGAAAGAAAGGTCTACCTGGCTCAGACAGGTCTCTCGGTGGCCAGGTGTATCCAGCTGCAGGGCAGCCCTCAGGGGGAAGGTCTAGCCAGCTCCAAATGCAAGAGCAGCTGCGAGCCATGGCCAGAGATGTGAGCATGTGAGCCCAGCAGTGTGTGGGGAAAGGATGAGCAGGTCTAGCCGTGTTCTAGGGGGCAGTCGGCTAGCAGGTGTAGGTGGCTGTGAAACAGTGCTCGGTGGGCAGGTGTAGGCGGCTCTGTGCAGACAAATGAGGATACTGAGATCCAGAGCAAGGGTGGGCGGGTTTGTCCTGAGTCTGCAAGCAGACAAAGGTGGAGAAAAGAGCGGGACAGCAGAGCGGCTTGTAGGCAAAAGGGTTAACAAGTGTACCCCGTTTGAATGACAGCAGTTGACGGCCTGGTCTAGCCCTTTCCAAAACAGCTTTCAGCAAGCAGATCTAGCCCGCTCTGGCGCGGCTGCGGGAGGCCAGGTCTACCCTGCTCTGGTGGGATGGGCAGATTTCAGCAGGAACTGGGCAGACCTGTTGTCCCCACTGGGCCTGGAAGTTCACCAAGAGCTTGCTGTTTGTGGCTGCCTCCAGCTGTGCCACACATCCAGTTGCTGGCGCAAGAAAAGTGCTGCCTACGCAGGGAAGAGTGGAGTGACTTTGTCCAGGTTCCCATCCTACCCAGCTTACTGGGACAGGCAAGTCCAGAGGTGATGGGAGAGCTGCTCCCTGGCCGAGGCGAGGTGAGGCGGTGTGATGATTGATAAAAGATTCATGTGAATCACAAAAGTATTGGCGTTTGTATAAACCAGAATACTAAGGTCTGAAATGAAGCATGGACACTAGATAAAGGAAATTATATGATTAAATCACTCTGTTTTAAATCACCATGTTATGTTATGTTACGCTATGTTTTCCACATAAGTTGTAGCGACTACCAGCTTGCAAAATCAGACTTCCTGATAGCCCTTCCTGCCTTTGTCTGATCAATGCTGCCTTATCTCAAGGACCAGACTTCCAGAACTTCGCTGGTGCTTATCTACAAGGACCAGATGGCTATCTGTGACTGACTGTCGCCGGAGACTTTGTGAATTTGAATATGGATGTTTATTGGACCACCACTGCTTACCTGGCAAAATTATGACAGCAAAAATACAAAACTTATTGATTACAATGAGAAACTATAGTATAAGAAGAGGCTGCAAACCAAGGTTCGATGGAGCGTGGAGTGGGTGGTCACCCCTCCCGTTCCCCAGCGCTGCTTGATCCATCTATATCAAATAAAGCAATCTAAATTTTGCTGAATATCAAGACTTTTGTTTCTCTTTTATGACAAGGGGGATTGAGAACCACGGAGCTTAGGGGCTTTTGGGGAGTCTTGAGGGGGCTGAGCGTCCCTTGGTGAGGACGTCATGAGGAGGGTGTGAGACTCCCAGCCCTTGAAGGGAATTTGGAGGGTCCTGAGGACAGGGGCCTGAGCCCAGACTGAGCCCCCACACCCCTCACTGGGAATTTTGGGGGGATCTTACAGGAGCCTCTAAAGGGGCAACCCTTGGATTTCAATATGGGGTCCCTGCTGGGGAGGCCAGAGGGGCATTTTTAGGGATAAACCTCTTGGATTCCAACCTGGAGACACTCCCTCCCCATTCCTGGATCTTGTGTTTTCCAGCTGCTGCTTTTTGACACCCAAAATTGTAAATTTGATCCCATGGGAATATTCCTGATACTTCTGCTGTGTGGAAACTCATCTTCCCCCTCAAAACAAAAAATCCTTAAGCTTTGTGGCTGTTTTTGGCCAGAAATCCCTCAAATCCCAGAGTGGGTGTTGGTTTTCAGGGATCCCTCTGGATCTTCCTCCTGTTGTTGCACTTTGTTCTGGGTTGGCAAAGTCTGATTACTGATTAATTCCAGGGATTTCTGAGCTGCAGGAAAGTTTTGCTGCCAGCTCTGGAAGTCTAAGGGGTGTGAAGAGTTCTCAGGACCTGCCCGTGGCTAGTGAATCCCACATAAATCCCAGCTGGTATTTGGGTCTGTCCCAGCTGACCCAAATTCCTGATTCTTTGGTTTTTCCATGTAGGAGAAGCTCTGGGACTGGGGGGAATTCTGCACATGGATGAGCCAACTGGGGGAGCAGCATTCCCAGGCCAAGGGGGGAGGGGTTTTGGGCATTGGGAGGAAATTTCCCCTCATTTTTCAGTGTTTAAAATGCTGGGAATGGCCAAAACAGCCCCTTGGGTCTGGCCCCAAGGCCCCAGGCATCCTTGGCACTGATTCTCTGAGGAGAGGGGATTTGAGGGAGCCCAAAGGACATTGCTGGGCTTTGGCAGAGCTGCTGTGGAGACAGAGGGAATACAACTGCCATGGCCTGATCCCAACTGCCCTGAAAAAGGGGGAGGCTCCAGGATCCCCCCAGGGCCTTTGTGACACCATGGTGTGGGGAACATGGCACAGGAGGGGTTTGGGAAAGGTGACACCAGAATCCAGATCCTCCTGAAGGCCGCTTTGGCCGTCAGAGAAATGAAGACCCAGGGCTCTGCCAGGTTCCTGTGGTGGAGGAATTGTGCTGGGGGAAGTGCTCAGGGTTTATTCCTTGTCAGGGGCTTTCCCTGAAAATCATTTCTTCTGTGACCCTTTGAATCCTGACCCTTGTTGCTGTTGCTGTTGGTTTTGTTCTCTCGTTGCTGTTTGCAGGAAATTGTTCTTCTCTCAGCCCTTTGGGACCTTTGCCTTGTGCCTCCACGGGCAGGAGGAGGGACAGAAGCCCCTGTATTTTAGTGGCAGACTAAAATTGGATAATCCCATTCCTAAAGCCCGACAGAGCTGAACAAAGAAACACCATCTCTGCCAGTTGAACCAAAAAGCTGCATTTTGGTGCCAGTAAGAGGGAAACAAGTCCTGTGTTCCGCTGGCACTGGGAGGAGAGACGAGGAGCTGTGGGTGTACTGGGAGTGCTGAGAGGGGGAAGGGGAGCACTGGGTGCCCTGTGCAGCCCCCCCCCCGACTCGTGATCATCACCTGGGCAGGATGGGAAACCACGGGAGCCATGGGATGGGGACTCCCAGTGTCCCCAGTGTCACGGCACTCTCTCCTAGATGTCACTGGTGTCCTGCAGTTGCCTGTGGGGTCCTGGCAGCTCCATGGGGGTCACCTGGGGATCCCTGGGGGTCACAGTGGGGGGAGCCCTGTAAGAGACATCGATTCTGGGGACCTGACTTGGGGTGAGACTCATGGGTGCCATGTCCATGTCCCCACACATCCCCCATACTCATCCCCTGCCCACTTGGTGTCCAGCACCTCCCCCTCCTCCAGGGGAGCTGGGGGCTCCAGGGGGACCTGCGGGGATAAAGGGGTGTGGAGGGGTGTCTGAGGAGGGGGGAACAGAAGGTCGTGGCTGGAGCCCCCACTCACCTGTCCTGGGATTTCAAGGCAGCTGCAAGAAAAAGGAGAGGAGGTGATCATGGGGTCCCCTAAGCCTCCAAACCCACCTGGGACCTTTAAATGCCCATTGGACCCCTGAGCCCCCACCAGACATGGATTTCTACTGCACTCCCAGACCCCTGCACCCAAAAACAGCACTGGGGAACCTCAGAACACCGGAGCCACCCAGGTACTCCAAACCCTCCTAGGATCCCCGAACTACCGCGGGACCCCTGAATCTTTGCAGGGCCCCTGAGCACCCCTCAAGCCCACAAGAGCCCCAAGAATGGAACTCAGAGAACCCTCAAAACTCCTCCAGTATCTCTGAAGACCTCTCAATATCCCTGCACTACTCTCCAACACCTCTTTAAGGCCCCCAGGAGCTCTCAGTGACATTCCAATATTCCATAAGGCCCTTCCTGGGACACCCCAGGAGCCTCCAAAATGCCCCCAGACCTGTGAGCACACCAAGCAAAGGTCAATGGGGACTCAGCTTCCCCCAGCTCAGGGACTCTGGGTAATGCCCAATGGCCCCCCCACTCTGGGGGACTTCCCCCCACTTCCTATAGGACCTCGTCCACCTCCATTGTCACCCACCCCGGCGGTGCCACCAGCGACAGCCCCCGATGACAGCCAGGAGCAGGAACAGGTACAGGAGGGTCCTGCCGACATTCACAGCCACTGCTGGGGACAGAGGGGGACACACCGGGGTCACCCTGAATCCTGGGGGTCCTGAACACCCCGGTGACCCCATGTGACCCCACCTGTGATCCAGTGTCCCTGTCGTGTCACCTTCAGGGCCAGCTCTGGGCTGAGTGCCCGGAACACGCAGTGCCCGTCCTGTCCCAGCTGGTTGGTGGCCACGCACTGGTAGGTGCCCGAATGTCCCACATCGACGGCCCCAAGCTCCAGGAGGGGACCCCGGGCCACCGCCTGCCCATTGCGCAGCCAGGTGAAGGTGACAGGGGCTGAGCCCACCTGCACCGAGCAGCGCAGGGTCACGGGGTCACCTGGGCGCACCTGGAGTGCCGGGGGACCGGGGGTGATGGTGGCATTGGCCACGGGCACTGCGGGGACACAGACAGGGCTGAGGCCGGGGGGAGGGGCGGGCACCGGCATGGGGGATGAGGGAGTCTGCATGGTGGCACGTGGAGACAGAGGGTCTCCTTCACCCAGGACAGTGACCCCGTGGTGCTGGGGGTCATCATGTGATGTGGGATGAGGTCATGTGATGGGTGAGGGGTGGGGGATGAGGATGGGATGAGGGTGAGGTGAGGGTGGGATGAGGGATGCTGTGTCCAAGGGCAGGGATGGCCGTCACCTGGTGGGGGACACGGAATGGCGTGGGTGGGATGTGATGGGTGCCATGAGGCACATCAACGGGGGCATCACCCCAATGCCAAGGGTATCAGTGCCCTGGGAGGGTCACACTCAGCAGGGTGAATGTGACTTGGTGTGCAGTGGGGGATGTGACAGCTGGGCTTAGGGATGCAGGGCTTGGATGTGCTGGGTGGGGATCCCTGAAGCCAGACGGTCCCAGTTGCCCTGGTCTGTGACACCCAGTGCTGGGGGCTGTGAGCTGGGCTGGGATGGGGATGATGTGGGGGGATGAGGTGGGATGGGAATGTGTGGAATTGGGAATGCTGTGGGTGGGGTCACTCTCAGCCCGAGGGTCCCGCTCACCCAGGACAGTGACATTCAACGCGGGGCTCTCGGCCACGCTGTCACCATCACTGATCCTGCACTGGCAGTGGCCGCTGTCATTGTCCCCAACGTGCTGCAGCTCCAGGCGAGGGCCGGTGCCCAGTGGCACCCCAGAGCCCCCCATGTGCCAGGAAAAGGACAGGGGACGTGTCCCCGTGGCCACCGCACAGCTCTGCACCAGGCGATCCCCCAGTGCCACCTGTCCCTCGGGGGGCTGCACCGACAGTGACACCTCCGGGATTGGGACCCCTGCGAGGGGACAGTGAGGGATTGGGGACATGGGAGGAGTGGGGAACAGCAGGGAGCAGTGAGGGACTCAGGGAGGGGGAGGATCAGAGAGGGATGAGGGGTTCCCAGTAGGAAGAAGGGCGCACAAAGTCGTGGGGGAAGCTTTGAAAGGGATGGAATGGGCCCCAGGCAAAGATGGAAGATTAAGTGAGGAGACATAAGGAGGGGGTTCAAGGGAACCACAGGGAAGATTTTGGTAACCCAGACAGGGATGATGGGAACTGGAGGACAGTTGCGGAAAATGGAGGAGCCTCAATGAGGAATGCAGGAAGCAGGGAAGAAGGTTGGGGAACCCAGGAGGAGAGCTGGGAAGGCAGGGCGGCACGTAGAGGGTTGAGCAGGGATGGGAGACCTGGGAGGGCAGTGGGGGCTCCCCGTGCCCATCCCCGCACTCACTGCGCACCGTGACGCCGAGCCGGGCGCTGCTCTTCCGCACGGCCCCCCCCTCGGAGCGCACCTCGCAGCTGTAATTCCCCGAGTGGGAGACCCCCACGGCGGGCACCAGGAGCTGGGGGGACCCCTGCGGGCCCCCCACCAACTGCCCGTGCCGGTAGAAGCGGTACAGGAGGGGGGCTGGGGGCCGCAGGGGGCTGGGGGTGCTGAGGCAGCTGAGATTGAGGGGGGACCCCTCGGGGAGCTCGGGGGGACCCTCCAGCACCGGCACCGAGAAGAGCTCTGGGAAGGAGATGGGAGGGGGACGTGACCCCG
Organism: Acridotheres tristis; assembly: GCA_037013685.1. Taxonomy (NCBI): domain Eukaryota; kingdom Metazoa; phylum Chordata; class Aves; order Passeriformes; family Sturnidae; genus Acridotheres; species Acridotheres tristis. Next base: position 3,276,536 of record CM072912.1, on the reverse strand, counting down.
AGTCCGCTGTGGGGCTCTGGGGGTGCTGAGTTGTGCGGTGTGGGGGTGCTCACCGTGCACTGTCACTGCCACCGGCTCCGACTCATCCCACAGTGACGGTCGGGAGCTCCTCTGGACACCGCAGCGGTAGCGGCCGCTGTTCTGCAGCCGCAGGGGGGACAGGGACAGCTCGGTCCCACGGTGCTGCCACCACAGACGCTCCCCATCGCGGTAGAAGTGCACTACAGGGACTGGCTCCTTCTGCCTGAGCCGGCAGCGCAGTGTCACCGTGTCCCCCTCCAGCAGCGCCCTCGCTGGCACCTGCAGCACTGGGGTGACTGTGGGACAGGAGGGTCTCGATGGCCACAGAAGGAACCAGGGGTCCCACATTGCAACAGGGTGGTCTCGTCACACTGGGATGCAGTGGTGTGCACAGGGGATGCTCCAGCGATGCTCTGGGATGTCCCCGTGTGCAGGGCACGGGCTCTGGTCACACGAGAGGTGTGACCCATGAAGCTGAGCTCACCCAGAGCCATCGGGGTTCCCGCAGGTGCCAGGATGAGGGAACAAAGAGTTCTCACCATTTACAATGTCCACGGGGGGGCTGGGGCCTGAGCCAGGTCTGTCACATGTGTAGGTGCCACTCTCGGTGACCAGGAAGAGGTCGTGCCCCTGCAGCCCCCAGAGCTGCCCGTCCTTGAACCAGATGGTGGCACCAGCGGTCCCCGAGCCCTGGCAGGTCAGTGTCACCCGGTCCCACAGCACCGCCGGCGTCCAGGGGGGCTCCACCAGGAGCTGGGGGCTCTGGGCACCTGCGGGGGACAGGGGACACCAGCCTGCCAGGGCCACCACGGGGCTGGGGACAGCGGGGTAGGGACATGGCATCCCCCGAGGACTCACCAGCGAGGCTGAGGGTCTGGGCTGGAAGGGAGAAGGGACAGGGCTGGCTGGGGGTGGCCCAGGGATAGCAGCACCTGGGGCAGCTGGTGTGGTGTCTGTCCCCAAAGTGTCCCCACGGGAACACTGGTGTAGCACGGAGGGTTTGAGCACAGGGACACCTCGGTCACCCTGGGATGGGGTAGGACATGGGGACATTGTGGACACCCCATGTGTGCACAGGTCACCTCCCCCAGCCCTACAGCACCTGTCCCCATGGCCAGATCCCCATGGCCCTGTGCCCGTGATCCCATTCCCATGGCACCTGTCCCCACGGCCCATCTGCATGGGTCGTGGCCCATGTCCCTGGCCCTGCATCCCTGTCTTCCTGTCTTCCTGTCTCCCTGTCTCCCTGTCCCTGTCCCCACAGCTGCCCAGACCCAAGGTCCCTTCTGCCACATCCTTGTTCCCACATCTCAATGCCCCTGTTCCCATCCCCACATCCCAGTTCCACTCTTCCTGTCTTCCTCTTCCTGTCCCCAGGGCCACCCCACGACTCTGGTCACACTGAGGAGCCACTGGCTCTGTCCCCCACTGGCTCTGCTGGCCTTGGGGACCTCAGGGGACCCCGCAGCCCCCATGTGCCCCCTCCCCACTGCTCTCTTCCTCACTGGGGCCCATCCCCGCGGCGTCAGGCCCGTGCCCGGGGCACTCACCCCACAGGAGCAGCGCCACCTTCCCGGCCATCCCGCTGTCCCCGGCCATGGGCACTGGCTATCACTCGCTGCTGTGGCCACCTGTCCCCGGGCTGGTGGCTCTTCCCATGAAGGGACAGGAAGCGAGGTCACGTCTTGTCCTCATGTGTAGGTGGCCCTTGGTGGGGGCAGGGTGAGGACAGGATGGGGGCAGGGTGGCAACCCTGTGGAAATGGTGGTGATGGTGGCACATGGTGAGGACTGGATGTTGCCAGAATTTGGTGGCGCGGGGAGGCAAGGATTGGTGTCCAGGGCACTGGAGTGCCAGGGATGGGGTCCCATGGGAATGGGGTCCCAAGGTTTGGGTGCATTCAGACTCAGGAATGAGGGTCCAGGTATTTGTGATCACGGGATGTGTCCCAGAAATGGGGGTGCCAGGGGAAAGGGGGTCCTCGGGGAATCATGGTTCCTAAGGGAATTGGGGTCTCAGGAATGGAATTACTGGGCTAGAGGTCCGTGGGAACGGTAGTCTTGGGATGGGGATGCCAGATAAGGGTAACAAAAGGAAAGGGGGTCCCATGGTTTGGTTCCCAGGGGTGGGGGGGTGCCAGGAAACGGGAAGTGGCAGGGCAGGGCTGTGGGTCACAGCTCCTTCCCTGGGTGCCTCAGATTTTGGGCCTAGCACTGCCCCTCTGGGGTGATAATTTCCTGGGCAGGCATCACATGGGGGTCCTGGGTAGGTCTGCTTCTCTGACCTCCCCTGCCCTTAACTTTTTCCTCTCTTTATTTCTCTGTTTTCCTCATTTTCCTCAATTTTGTGCCATGCTCCCTCATCCCCAGTTCCTGGCTCAGAAATCCTGGGGAGCACCTGGGCTGGGAACATGTTGGGGGGACCCCAGGGAGGGAGAAAAGGGGGTGGGGGGTCTGCAGGGAGGGGTGGGAAGGCCGGGGGGGATGGGGGTGTCCGGCTGAGCCCCCCCAACACTTTCACTTTCTCTCTCCTGCAGCAGAAGGAAGAGGCCGTTTGTGCTGAGAGTCACACGGGGGCGGGTTCTGTCCTGGGGGGCACATCCAGGGGGTCTTGCCTGAGGGGATCCTGTTCTGGGGGTGAAACGTTCTGGGTGGATTTTGTCCCAGTGGTGACACATCCCAGCAGGGGAGATCCTGTCCTGGGGGATGGGGGTTCTGGGCAGGGTCCCTGGACACATTCCTTGAGGAAGGTTGTTGAGCACATTGTTGTCATCTTTGTAGCAGTTCTGGGGCTCTCTCAGTGCCTTGGGCACAGGGACCAAATGATCAATTGCTGCATTTCCGCACTGGTTCCCTTGCAGCTGCCCCTGCAGGGGGAGTTTCCAGCCAGCCCTGCTCTGAAAACCATCAAAGGCCCTCGCAGAGCCACTGCTTGGGCTCACTCTGGGTTTTGTGCTTCTTGCAGAGCTGAGCAAACCACAGCCACACCTTTTCCCCCCCAGAATTCTCACCTTTGCACCAGCTCGAGAGCTGCGAGAATCAAAGCCAAGGGGGCGGGGGGAGCCTCAGGTCCTGGCTGCCAGCTGGGGCTGGCCAGAGCAGGGCTGGCCAATGCCCATCCCTGTGCAGTGGTGCTGGGCCATGGCTGGGCCCCACACTTGGATGGCCACTGGCTTCAAGGAGGAGCAGTTTGGGAGCTCCTTCCTGCCTGGGGCTCCATTCCCAAGCTGCTCTTGCTGGCTCAGATCCTGCAGGGGACGAGTGAGAAGGGAGAAGTCTGGAACAGGATTTCTCCCAAAACCCAATAAACTCAAAGTGTCCCAATGCCTCAGGACAGAAACCATGTGGGAGGGGTGGGGAGCAGGAGAGGGAGGGGGAGGCCCCCCAAGAGCTTCTCAAGTGTTTCATGTGGAGGGTCTCATCCATCTCCTGGTTGCCAGTACTGAGGCCCTGCAGGGCTTTTGGGTGTGGGGGTGGCTTTGGGTGTTTTTGGGGTGTCTGTGCCCTCCCTGACTGACACCAGCCCATGTCCATCCCCCTCTCCAGTCAGCCCCGCTGTTTTTTTTCCCCACAGAATGATCCTGGTGGGCTGTGCAATGGGGCCGAGGTGCTGCACCTGTGAGGGTTCCCAAATGGGGATGGAGGGCTCCCAGATGGGCGGGGGCAGCCAATGAGGGGGTGTAGAGTGGGCGGGTCACACCCCAAATTGGGGCACCCCAGAGGTCACAGAGGTCACAGTGCCCCACTGAGGACAGAGGGGGTTGCCAGGGCCTGTCACGATCCGCTATTAATGCAGAGCGGGGGTCGTGATGGTTCTTTTGATCTCAAAGGTGCAAACAGGCAAAATGCAGGGGACAAAATCAGTTTATTCAACAACAAAAAATCAGTTTAATCAACAACAGCAATGCATTTCATCAAATGCCAACAATTCAGTTACGGTAAAGGGGAGAGGTATAGGAAACAAAGTATAGGCAAAGGGGAAGGAAAGGAAGGGATGGGAAAATAGCTACCAACAGATGAGACGGGCGTCCTCACGGGTCATCCGATGGACGAGTCTTCGTCCGTGGGGAGATCTCAGGGGTCTTCTCCAGGGGGTCTTCATCAGTGGAGAGATCTCAAAGGGTCTTTCCCAGAGGGTCGCTCTTTTATAGTCCTTCTCCAAAGCGAGTGGCTTCTGGCCAAGAGGTGGGAAGATTTATGGACCATTGTGTGGTGCTGCAGGAGACAGGTACGGACAAGCAGTCCTCAGTTGGTACAACACAGTCTCTGGTTGGTGCCATGACAGCACAGTCCACTGAACACAATACACCAGCACACAGTCACGAGCATCCACCTTGGCCCGGCCAGGAAACCATTGTTCGGAGTCAGCCTGGGTGGGGGTCCTCGAGGTCTCCTTGCGACGGTCAGGAGGCAAAATCGAGGGGAACTTCGGACCGACCCTTACACCACCCCGTGACTCACGATCGTCGTCAAGAGCGCCCCTTTGTAGAGTTGTGGTGAAGTCTTCAGTTGTGGTGTCTTCAGGACTCGTCCGAGTTGGTAGCATATCCCGGAAAAACAGAGACAGGAAAGTAGGAAAAAGATAAGGGACAGGATAAGGAAAAGGAGAAAAGGGAAAACAAAACACATTAGTTATGTCAAATATTGTTGATTGCTAACGATTTCAAACAATTTGTTCAATTCTTTAAATTTTTCAATTTTGATTAGAAATAAATCAATTTTTAAAGCAAGTTTTGATTAAACAATTTTAATTGCAATTTGAAGATAATTTTAGTTAAAATCATATTTTATCTTATTTGAAACCTTGTGTCAATAACCCTAGGGATGTCAACAGTAACCGATCTGGATACATCTGTCACAGATGCCAATTGTCTTAATCGTTTCGTTATTCTCCAAGTCATAATGTATAGAATTGCTGACAAAACAAAACCAATTAAAACTAAAATCAAAAGAACAATGGTGGGATGACACAGTTTGTTCAGGACACCTGTAGCAGTAGGTGACCACCCAAATAGAGTATCCCACCACCTGTGTTCAGCATCTGTCTTTACCCTTTCCAAAACACGATGTATTTTTTCCACATTGTGATGAACAGCTATTAGAGTTTTCTGTCCGTTTTTCTTGATCTTCTCCAAAATTTCGATCAGATCTTGGTGGAGCAACAATTGCTTCACCAGAGAGAGGTTCATTCCAATCGGAGTGGGCAATAGATGGTGGATCAGTGTGTAATTTGACTGCAAAAGATGGTGAGAAGTAACTGGGGCTACATAGGAAAAATCACATCCTGAAATCTTAGTAAAGTTACAGACACAAAAGTTTGAATGATTTTTAGTATTCACTACTAAATTTTCTATAAAAACACTATCACAAGCAGTTCTAAAGCATGCACATCCATTGCCTATATATACTAATACAGTTTCAGGAATCTCATTTGGATGAATTTCAAAATTACAAACATTCTGTTCTGTGTCCAAGCAGATATCTTGAGCTCTGATTGCATTACTTTCACAGATAAACCCTTGTTGTTCCCGGACAATGCAAGTTTCCAAATTGACAGTCTGCCACCTCCCACCAATTTGACGGGCCCATTCCCTATGCTCGAAAGGATAGAGAATAGCTCCATCATGATTCAACCCCAATGCAATGATGGGGAATATTGAATGCACTGAAGCATTACGAATTGTCAGTACAAAGGCTGTGGCTGTGTTTGTGCTGGGGTCATAGGTAAAATTTACTAAGTTCCACCAGGACTGGAATTCTTTTTCAAAATCAGTGGCACTGTCCCAGACTATTTTTCGGATTTCAGTGGGAAAAGTGCCTTCCTCACCTTCTCTTATAATTAAAGCAGCAACTGACTGTATCCACAACTGGGCCTGGATACAACTGAGAGCCAAAGAGATGTTATTTTGAGTAGTACCAAGTGCATCGATTATCAATTTGTGGTCATTTACGTTTACCTTTTCCCAGCTTGGCAATATGTTTGATAACAACCATTGTTGGGTTCCCAAAGCTGTTAAGGCTGTTTGCAGGGGCCGTTGTAATTTGGTTACATCTTCAGCTGTGGTAGCCAATTTATTCATTAGTACCTCCGAATCAATGCTATTCAAAATTCCCAATCCTGTTCCCACAACACCGGTTATGTCTCTTGCCATTCATTTTTTTAGCAGGATTTCGCTTCTGCAGCCAGGTTGTCCATCCCTCAAAAGAAGTTTGTAGAAAGGGTGAACAAGCTGGTTGGACTTCTGAGATATTATTTTGCATCAGCAATTTGATTTGTTTGAGAGACCATGCCGGATTAAACAATATTTGTTGTTGGCCAGTTTTTCTAATTACATAAGGTCCAGATTGAAAAATCATAGGGCTCAGCACAACCGGTGGTTGGGTAGTAGGTGTTACAACATTAATATCAAGTTCTCCCCAGTATTTTGTATCATTTTTTTCCACACATGATTTTATAGGAAAATTGTACAGCAGTTAGGTTTAGCCAACAGTCTTGATTTTGGGTTCTGCAATATAAAGTCCGGCCATGAGGTCCTATGCCATAACTGTATGCAGGTTCGGTGAGGGATCCAGTTGCTAATTTACAAGTTATTGCGACATCATCACCTTGTGTCACCATGAAAGGAGGGAAAACCTTGTTTTTGTCATCCAACACTAAGGGGGTGCTTCTTCATGTCCCTCGGTGTTCTTCTGTGAAAACTAAACACAAACAGAGTCTGCCTCCAGGAGGCAGGAGATTAAAATGATGGAACTATCCAGTGTGTAGCGTGGACTGGAATTCTGTTAACTTCCCAATCATTTTGCTGCTGAAAAGGGGGCCACTCTGTACCTCCTTTAAACACAGAAAATGGAAGCCACTCTGTACCTCCTTTAAACACAGCATAGGAGTCAGTGTAGATGTAAACAAGAGAGATATTCTGTACCTCAAGTTGGAAAACACTCCAAACAACTGTCAGCTCACCGGTCTGAGAGCTGCCTTCTCCCTCAGTAATAATTTGTTCACCAGCAGAAGTGGGGAGGGCTACTGCCCTGTATTTCCCCACCTTTCCCTCTCGTTTGGCAGAAGCATCAGTGAACCAAGAATTTGCTGATTGTTCAGGGGAGAAAGGAGTGGCTACTTTACTTACCAAGGCAGGTTTGTCATGGCTATTTGCCAAGCTCTCAGTTTCTTGTATTGCCAGGTTTTTCACAGCTCTTTCTATCACTGAGAAGATGTTACAGTCATGTTTTATCTGGGCATACCACTTCCCAACTGAGGATCTTTGGGCCACCCCGTCAGGGGGAGGGGTCTCAATAGTGACTGTGATGTGTTTTCTCCAGAACACTAATAATTCTAGAGCCTGTTGGATCTCTTTCCTGGATTCAGGCAATTTAATTTGATCCAGGGAGGTTAGAGTATCAGGTGGAATACATATCATACTTCCTTTCCACCAAATTCCCCAAAACTTCACCTCCTGAGAAGGTTTTTGAATTTTCTCTGAGGAAATTTGCAAATCAGGGTTTTCCAAATGAGAGATTATTTTTTGTTGGGTATCCCCCACTACTTTTATTTCATTCCTTCCCACCAGAATACCATCAATGTATTGATAGACAGCTGTATTGTCAGGTTTGGGTATCTTTTCTAATTCCTGGGCTAAAGTGTGGTGGGCCGAAGTGGGGGAATGTCCAGACCCTTGGGAAAGCCCAGTGCAGGTGTACTGCTTTGGCTCAACTCCCAGAGCCTGTGGAGGAGATTGATTTGGTTCATTGTTCAAGACTTGTGGAGAAGTTTGCTCTGGTACACTGCCCAGAACCTGTGGAGAAGGTTGCTCGGGGGGTGCATCACTGATATAATCATATTCTATTTTAATCACAGGTTTCAAGTTGGGGCAGCAGTGTTCCCCACAATTTTTCATCAAAATTGGGTCTTTTTGAGAGTGTATTGGATTAATGTGAACAGCTTCCTTCTCCTGTGTTTCTTTTGGTGTTACACCCTGCGTTGAATTTTTGGCACATTCTTCTCTTAAGGCAGCTTTTAACAAATTATTTTCATCTCGCAACAAATGGTTCTCATTCCTTTCTTGATCTAATTGTTTTTGCAAAATTTGAACAAGATTTTGTAGAGAGTCTATAATTGTTCTTTCCTCATTTCTGCGCTCAGAGCGAGTTTCTATAGCTGCCGTAAGACAAGCTCCCAAAACTGAGCAGAGCATGGTTTTATTTTTGCCCAGTTTGAACTTTGACTCATGTTGCAAAGAATATATTCTATCAATCACATTCTCTAGATTAAACCAATTATTGTTCGCCCATTCCTCCCCACCTTGGGACGGTCTGGCGCTATACTTAGCTAATAGAGCATAAAATGCAGCTTTATCTGTTACAGTGGAATTCTCAGTCATTTTGTGAAGGGATAAGTAAAAACCACAACAGGGAGGTCCAGCTTAAGTTACCACACACAACGAAACAGCTTCCGCTGTGTGCCCCCCTTCGCTTCCCTGTGTGGGTGAAGAGACCAAACTACTTGGGAGGTACTCCTTAGTTACAAAACACCAGGTTGTCTCTTCACTGCACCAAGTAGTCAAACATCATAAAAAACAACAACAACAACAGCAACAACAACAACAACAGTGTCCCGCCTTTTGCACCAGTAGATCTTTTGTGAAATTCTGACGACAGAGCCCTCAAGCGAGTCTGGGGATGCTCCACACCAAGGTGTCTGCAGTCTGCGGGAAATCAGAAAAACCCCCCTTGCTTTCTAGACAGGCTCACCCATCCAAGGTGGCCAGCTAGGTGCGGCTGGAGTAAGACTTCCTTCCCCTGCTACAGACTACACACAACCTTGCATCCCTTCTGTCTGCCAGAAAATCCTGTCCGTGACGCCAATTTAATGTCACGATCCGCTATTAATGCAGAGCGGGGGTCGTGATGGTTCTTTTGATCTCAAAGGTGCAAACAGGCAAAATGCAGGGGACAAAATCAGTTTATTCAACAACAGAAAATCAGTTTAATCAACAACAGCAATGCATTTCATCAAATGCCAACAATTCAGTTACGGTAAAGGGGAGAGGTATAGGAAACAAAGTATAGGGAAAGGGGAAGGAAAGGAAGGGATGGGAGAATAGCTACCAACAGACGAGACGGGCGTCCTCGCGGGTCATCCGATAGACGAGTCTTCGTCCGTGGGGAGATCTCAGGGGTCTTCTCCAGGGGGTCTTCATCAGTGGAGAGATCTCAAAGGGTCTTTCCCAGAGGGTCGCTCTTTTATAGTCCTTCTCCAAAGCGAGTGGCCTCTGGCCAAGAGGTGGGAAGATTTATGGACCATTGTGTGGTGCTGCAGGAGACAGGTACGGACAAGCAGTCCTCAGTTGGTACAACACAACCTCTGGTTGGTGCCACAACAGCACAGTCCAGTGAACACAATACACCAGCACACAGTCACGAGCATCCACCTTGGCCCAGCCAGGAAACCATTGTTGGGAGTCAGCCTGGGTGGGGGTCCTCGAGGTCCTTGCGACGGTCGGGAGGCAAAATCGAGGGGAACTTCGGACCGACCCTTACAGGGCCCCCCACCCACCCGGGACAGGGGTCTGCAGGATGTGCCCTACCCTGGACAGGGACTTCCTCAGGGAATGTGTCCAGGGACCCTGCCCAGAACCCCCATCCCCCAGGACAGGATCTCCCCTGCTGGGATGTGTCACCACTGGGACAAAATCCACCCAGAACATGTCACCCCCAGAACAGGATCCCCTCAGGCAGGACCCCCTGGATGTGCCCCCCAGGACAGAACCCGCCCCCGTGTGACTCTCAGCACAAACGGCCTCTTCCTTCTGCTGCAGGAGAGAGAAAGTGAAAGTGTTGGGGGGACTCAGCTGGACACCCCCAGCCCCCCCGGCCTTCCCACCCCTCCCTGCAGACCTCCCACTCCCTTTTCTCCTTCCCTGGGGTTCCCCCAACTCGTTCTCTGCCTAGGTGCTCCCCAGGATTTCTGAGCCAGGAACTGGGGATGAGGGGGCATGGCACAAAAGGGAGGAAAATGAGGAAAACAGAGAAATAAAGAGGAAAATGTCAAAGGCAGGGGAGGGCACAGAAGCAGACACTTAGGACCCCCATGTGATGCCTGCCCAGCAAACGAGAACCCCAGGGGGGCAGGGCTGGGCCCTGGGTCACCCCAAAATCTGAGGCACCCAGGGAAGGAGCTGTGACCCACGGGCCTGCCCAGCCACTGCCCATCCCTGGGACCCCCATTCCCCTGGGAACCCAACCATGGGACCCCCATACTTTATGTCTCCTCTTCCCTGAGATGAGAATGGAGAAATGTTCCCCCTTCCCTGGGATCTCCATTCCAAGACTGCCATTTCCCAGGATCTCCATTTCCAAGGACCCCCATTCTGGTAGTTTCAGCCTCTTCCCTTGGAGACAATTATTCCTCCAGGACCCCCATTCCCATGGCACCCCAATCCCTGGCATCCATCCCAGGATCACAAATCTCTGGAGGTCATGTTGTTCTGGGACCCTCATCCCTGAGTCTGAATTCACCCTGTCCCTGGTTATTTTGGGGGTTTCTGTGAGACCCCGAGACTGCCTCAGCAGTCCTCAGCAACAGGACATGCTTTCAAGCCTTGCCCAGATAGAATCTGGTGTGCAGAATAGAATCTTGGTCTGCACCTCAAGCCAGCAGAGTGAAGAGACCAGAACATGAAGAGAGGCACAATTCCATCGTTTATTCTATGAAGGTATCCAGTCTAGCATATTCAACGGTTGGGGTTTCTAAGGGGTTTTTACACCCTTTGGGGGTTTACATTTTGCACCAATTACCAAGGGAGTTCTGAATGCTAATCAATCCACGAAGGACTTTAGATTTAAAACTAGCCTATTAATACAAACGGAAAATGAACCACTAATATTACAGAAAGATAACACAGGGGTCTACTAAGGGGGACTGAATGCCTTTTGGTATTTGTCACTAAGCAAGCAGTTTCTTATCTTTACGGTATTGTCTTCCATGGGGACTGTTCCAGGGACACAGAGAGGTTTTCTGCTCTGGGAATGTTTTCTGCTCCCTCCACAACTCCTCTCTCTGTATTTACTAAAAAGGCACTTCCAGCAACTTTCTTAAAACATTGAACAAAGCATGCAAATATAACTAATACAATGACGATTACAATTAAAATCCATAAAAGCCCCTTGACCAAAGATGCAGCTCACGCCGTCAGTCCCCATTGTCCGAACAGGTTATTGAGCCAGTCTGGGGTGATTTCTACTTTCAAATCCTTCACGAGGTCCCTCAGCTTCTGGATGTTTGCCTGGATGGATGTTGAAGGTGATGAGAGATTGAAGCAGCACATCCCTTCAAAGTCTTCACAGCCATGTCCGTGGGCAAGCAGCAGGAAGTCAATTGCAGCTCGGTTTTGCAGGGATGCATGTCTCATGGTTTCTTCATCCTTTAAAAGATCACTCAAGGCGGCAGATGTAACATTGGCTTGCTTACTGAGCCAACACCCCAAATGAGTAATTTCACCAAGGGCTTTTGCTGCAGCCACCAATGGTAAGAACAGGGAAAAAGCAGCCCTTGTGGGTTTGCTCCAGTTGTACAATTTAGAGTCACAACTGTCATCAAATTCAGTGTAAGATTTTTTTTGCATTTTGATTCACTCTCCTTTTTCCAATTATGTAATAAGGTAATGTTGGGGGTGAAGGTAGAAAGTTTGCCAAGGCTACAGAGTCCCCCCTGAAGGCGAGAGGGGATTCCAGCCCAAACCTGATCACCACAGATAAGAAACATTCCACGGGGTAATATTTTGGGGTGGAGAGAGGATTCAGAAAGAACATGAATGGTGTAATTGCACCAATCTGGATAATTGTAGGCTTTTTTGATGGGTGATATGTCTTTTCTGTATGTGTTTCGAATTTGACTCAATCCAGGCCAATTTTCCTTTGGACTTTTGTAGTAAAATTTGACACAATATGCTGCTTTGGAGGACTCCAGCAAATCTAATTCTTGGGGTTCCTCGGGAGCATTTGGCAGTATTTTTGTCCAATGGTCCTGTTATGAATGATGTTCTATTTTTCCAATTTATCAAGCAACAAGATTAAATTTAATAGTAAATTTTTAATAGCAACAAAATGAATACAATCAAAGTATTGGAGATGACAATTAAAGTATTGGAGATGAATACAATCAAAGTGCATATATTTAAGGATATACAAAATTTGGCAGTAAGTAATTCAGTATAATTGAGGTTCGTATAAAGCATAAGCAAAACTGACCAAGGAGGGCCCCCCCTCTGACTGGGGGGTACGGGGAGTGGCTCGCCATTCCTCACGTACCAAAGCATCAAGGCTAACAATCCCACTTATATACTGTAGGCTACAGAAGTTTCTAGAAAACTCCTCCTAGTTTCTATTCCTAAAATCTACGTCACTGTGTGTACGGCACATGCTCTACTAATGGGTTAGGGGGTCTCTCATCCTTTTGAGGGTCTTATTTCCGATGAAGGCTCATCGTCTTCATCAGTGACCGAGGTGTGACCTGCAGGTAGCACAGGCGCACTATGTGACTGAGCAGATGTTTTCCATTACAAGACTTTAATTGAGTCCCATGCTTGGAATCATCCCATTTTGACCCATTTCAAGGTCAAAACTTTCTATTTCTGGATGCTGCTTGTCAGACCTACGTCCTTCTACTATTCTTGTTTGACTGTCTTCCAACCTCCTTCTTCGACTCCCAACATCTGGAAGATGTCTTTTGCCCTGTCTCACCCATCTCCCCCCTCACTCTGTAACAATTGTCTTCTAAATACAATTTTGTTAATATAGTTACAATTTAATTAGCACAAATCACATTTATCACAATTTCCTCCATTTCTTTTTTTGATCATATTGATTTGTGCTCTAAAAAGTTGCTACTTGGTATTGTCTGTTTCTTCATACTAGCCCCCAATTTTTCTAACATTTCTCATGTGGCATCCAGCTTTTTGCACTCCTTTTCAAATTTGGTTAACATTTCTCATGCCAGGGTATTCTCTTTGCATTCAGTCACCATTTTCTCGATCTCTCTCTCTCCCTCAAGTCACAGTGGATTGTGCTTTCAGTGCCATCAAGGAATTTAATTTCCCTTTTGCTGTTGATTCTAGATCCATGGGCATGGCTGTAAGTTGCATTCCTTGAATTACTGAGTGGACTAGTCTGATTAGACAGGTTATCATGCAACGTAGAAACGATAATTCTAAAACAGAACATAATAGCATGAATCACAATTTTTTCCACCACACGTCCCCAGAAAGTTTATCCCACCAATCAGCTTTCTGGATAGAATTCCATTTTTGAAGTGGCACATATGCCACTCTTTTAATTTCATCAGCAAACTTTGTGATGGCCTCCCCATGATCATCTATTTCCATACAGCACTCAGATTCATTAAACCTCCCACAAACTTCTCCTTCTTCTGCCAATAGTCTAGATCAATTTCTTGCATCAAATCTGCAAAAAGGTTTTTATTTGAAGTTGGCAAATCCCAGTCACCATAGTGCTGTTTCAATTGTTTATACACCTCATTCAGTTCCCTTAACTCTTTCCCTCTGATCTTTTCCTATCCTTTTTTGTTTCTTTTTGTTTTTCAACTTCCATTCTCATATTTTTCATTGTTAGGATGATTCACCCATTAAATCTAAAATTTCTTCTTACTCAATAGAATCTTGGACTTTTCACACAATTTTCTAAAAAGCTGGTACAATCGTAACACGCAATATTAACATGTGAATGTGCCACAAAAACTGATTCCATCTTATCCTTGACCCACAGGGATCAGGAATAGTTTGTTTCTTTACTGCTGGCTCTTGCGTTGCTTGTCATCTTGTAATTTGTTCCTGCATGGCCTGTTCTTTTCTGCTCCATGCTGTCTTATGGTTTTAGCCAGTTGCCAGGGGTATTGTAGTAAGCACAATGAAAAGAATCCTGAGGAATTTTAACTTTCTACTTGTCTCAAGACTCCTTGGGTTGCATCCAAGGGCTGAGATGTCCATCTTCTCGGTAGCAAAGTTTTTATCCTGGGATTTGTTTCTCTTTGATACCCTTGGCCTCATAAGGTTCGTATGAGCCATTTTAACTTTTCCAATCCAAAGATGGCACAAAGCATTTGTAGTTGTCCTGGTTCAGGGCAAATTTGGGAGGAAACCTCTGAATGAGGTCCCTCAGGAAAGGGGGGGGGGGGAATTGGAGAGAAGTGGAAAAAAAAAGAACTGTTTATTTAACAGGCAACACACCTCCCAGCGCAACAATGACAATATTAAACAGTAAAACCTTTCGCCGTTCCGAGGAGATGACAGATTCACCAGAGTTCTTTCCGTGGCTGCCCGGCTCACTCAGTCTGTTCTCAGTCCCTCTGGTGCTGGGGAATGCGCGGCCCAGGCCGGGCCTGGTGGGCCACAGGTGTGAGCTCTTGGTGCTCTTCTGGGCTTTTAGTCCAAAACAGGTTCAAACAGTTCCAGGAAAACAGGAAAAAAAAAAACAATTCAGGGGTCTTCTTTGCCTCAGCTAGTCAGCCAGGAAAAAAAAACCCAAGAGCAAAGGAGAGCTCTCTTTCTCCCGCTGTCCACCGCAGACAACACAGTCCGAGAGCAGGAATGCGGGGGAGCCCGTGCAATCTCTGATAACAAACTCTGCACTTCTTTCCTCTGTCCTTCCACTCCTGGAACCAGTCTTAAAGTTGCAGAATTTAATACTCAACACCAACAGAACTGACGATTTTGGGGATATAGGCATCATACAGTCACCCCAAGACAGTAGTTCTGCAGCACTGCCTTATCTCTCTCCCTAGATTGATCAGCTATTTTTCCTAATCCACTAAAGCTCCAGAGATATGCCAACTAAAACAAGATTTGTTTTCACATGACTTGTCTCAAAGGTGTTCCAAAAATCACTAAAAAATCTTTTTAAAGTCAGCTATTTACATAGACAACGTAAACAAACCAATTGTCTCTCTTTTTCTTTTACTCTAGTTACTCTTCACCACAAATTAAAACAACAGGTACAAATAACACAAATTTATGGACAACACTTTAAGCCATGGTTAGTACATTCCCAGTGTGTTAATTGTTTTTTGACCCTCTTAATAACAGGTGTTACCAGTCTCTTTTTCTGGAGTTGTAGTTCTTCAAATAAATCAGTTAATGTTGACTGTTGGAGGCTCTTGGAGAAATTTTTCAATCCTCTGGGGCTGTTCCCATTGATCAAGGAGGTGTCAAATTCTTTCCCATCAGCGCTGTTCTGCCTCCAGGCTCAACGAGGTTGCAGTTGGCAGCCAATTCAGGATGTCCAGACTTTGATAATGCACCTCTCAAAACAACTTTAAACTGGTATTTTAAACAGCATTGCCATAAAATAACATTTTTTATCACACATACAAAAACCACATCCCCCCTTGGTCCCAAAGTACAGCAGTTCTATGCCAACTTCATGTAGACTGTAGCCTTTTGGCACTCAGTACCCTCCTTAGCTTCACCATGGATTCATTACCATTTTCTTGAGTAATTTGTTTCCTAATTTCAAATATTCTTATACACCCATAAAATTTTAGAAAAAATGGTCACAAAGTGCTCTCGTGCCCCAGTGAATCCCCCCATGCGAGCTGCCTGGGATCTGTTGGGCAAAATGTCCCGGCCCTGCTCTTCTACTGTCACAGAGAAGAATCCATCCTTCTTCCAGGGTTACCCCCAGCTTCTTCACAGCCTCCACTTCTGCCAAGGAAAAGCATGGTGCCCCACCCTGTGCTTTTGCTTCCCGAAAAGCCACACTCACACTGTTCTTTTCTCCCAGGGCTCCCCCGCTTCATCGTCAGCCAAAATGTTTCCTCTTATTTTATGATGCTTGTATCCCCAAATAGTCTGTTCAGTTGGTGTTGAATATTGAATTCTGCAGCTTTAAGACTGATTCCAGGAATGAAAGAGAGGAGAAAAAGTGCAGAATTAGTTAACAGAAACTACAATGACTTCCCCAAATTCCTGCTCACAGACCTAGTTGTCTGCAGTGGACAGCGGGAGAGAACTCTCTTTTGCATTTTGGTTATTTTTTTTTTTTTTTTTTTTTTTTCCTAACCAATTAAAGCAAAAAAGTTCCCTGGAGTGTGTTTTTCCTCTTTTTTTTTCCCTTGAATTACACAATCCTGCTCTGGACTAAAAACCCCAGAAAGCACTGGAAGCTCACTCCTGTAGCCCACCAAGCCTGGCCTGGGCTGTGGCATTTCCCAGCACTGAAGGAACTGATACCAGACTAAGTTAGTCAAGCTGCAACTCATAAAAAACCCTCTTTTGAATCTGTCATCTCTTCGAAACAACAAGACGTTTTGCTGTTTAATATTCTTCATTTTTATACTAAAAAGTGTTTTGCCTGTTAAATAAACAGTTATTTTCCCCACTTGTCTCTGACGAAATATTTTTATATGTCGTTTTCTTATGACAATAGAAACAAATGGGTCCTGTACCCCTAGAAACAGGACAAGAATTTTGTAAATGTCCTTTTTTGTGACAAGAAAAACACATGGGTTTCGTGTCCTCAGAAGTAGGTCCTGATTTTTCTTTCTTCTTTTTATTCTTTCCTGATAAATTCTCTGTGTTTGTGGCTGCTTGTATTTCTTGGACTGCTGCCATTAGAATCCTGGCTTTTATTATTTTTTTCCTCATCTCTCCGAACATACACTTCGTGTGCTTCCTTTAACAACTCCTGAAGCCCCCTATCCTGCCAATTTTCTAATTTCTCCAGCTTTTTCCTGATGTCTCTCCAGGACTTAGCTACAAATTGTGTTTTCAAAAGGACCTGCCCTGCTGCTGTATTAGGGTTTATGCCTGAGTATAATTGCAAATTCTTTCTTAGTCTCTCTAACCATTCTGCCAGGCACTCATCTTTCCCTTGGTGCTTACTCAGAGATTTCCCTATATTTTGTCCCCTGGGCACTGCCGGCAGCTGCAGCACAAGAAGCTCTGTGGGACAGGAAGGACCTGCCACATCTGGGGAGTCTGGGGGTTCCCAAAGGCCTTGGGAGGCACCAGGGGTCCCCCATTGCATTGAGGGGATCTCAGTGCACTGGGATGCTCTGGGATGTCCCCGTGTGCACGGGACAGGCTCTCAGCACATGGGGGGTGTGACCCAGGAAAGGAGCCCACCCAGAGCTGTCGGGGACCCCAAGGGTGCCAGGGCACACATCTCCCGTCACCGTTTAACACCCTCACGGGGAGGCTGAGCCCACTGCCGAGTCTGCCACACGTGTAGGTGCCGCTCTCGTTGACAACGAAGCGTTTGGGTCCCTTCTGCCACCAGAACCACTCGCCCTTGTACCAGGTGGTGTCACCAGCGGTCCCCGAGCCTTGGCAGGTCAGTGTCACCCGGTCCCACAGCACCACCTGTGTCCAGGGGGGCTCGACCAGGATCTGGGGGCTCTGGGCACCTGCAGATGACAGGGGACACCAGCCTGCCAGGGCCACCACGGGGCTGGGGACAGCGGGGCAGGGACATGGCATCCCCCGAGGACTCACCAGCGAGGCCGAGGGTCTGGGCTGGAAGGGAGAAGGGACAGGGCTGGCTGGGGATAGCAATGTGGGGACAGGAGCACGGGGACACAGAGTTTGGTATCTGTCCCCAAACTGTGCTTGTGTGGCATGGATCCCTCAAGGACAGGGACGCTGAATGCACCCCATGCTCCAGCAGGACACAGGGGCAGTGGGGATAGCCAGGAGTTGGGGACGCCATGGCCACGTCCTGCTGGCACAGGTCATCTCCATCAGCCCCATAATGCCTCCCTAAATCCCTGTCCCACCATTATTGTCTCCACGTTCTTGTCCCCCTCTCCTGTCCCCATGGCCACCCCATTACCCCGGTCACCTCCTAGATTGTCTCTGCTGGCCTTGGGGACCTCAGGGGACCCCGCAGCCCCCCTGTGCCCCCTCCCCACCGCTCTCTGCCTCACCGGGGCCCATCCCCGGGGCGTCAGGCCCGTGCCCGGGGCACTCACCCCACAGGAGCAGCGCCACCTTCCTGGCCATCCCGCTGTCCCCGGCCATGGGCACTGGCTGTCACTCGCTGCTGTGTCCCCCTGTCCCCTGGCTGGTGGCTCTTCCCATGAAGGGACAGGAAGCGAGGTCACGTCTCGTCCCCACATGTTGGTGGCCCTTGGTGGGGGCAGGGTGTGGACAGGATGGGGACAGGGTGGGGACCTTGTGGGACATAGGGGGGATGGTGGGACATGATGGGAACAGGATGTTGACCGAATTTGGAGGCTGAGGTGGTGCAGGGGAACAAGGTTTGGTCTCCAGGGTACTGGGGTGCCAGGGATGGGGTCCCATGGGAATGGGGGTCCCAAGGGTTGGGTGGATTCAAACTCAGGGATGGGAATCCCAGATCAACGTGGCCTCCAGGGATTTGTGATCATGGGATGGATCCCAGGGATTGGGGTGTCAGGGGAATGGGGATCCTGGGGGAATCATGGTCCCCAAGGGAAGGGGGGTCCCAGAGGCTGGAACTACCAGGATGAGGGTCCTTGGGAATGGAGATCCTGGGGAATGGCAGTCATGGCATGGGGGTCCCAGGGAAGAGGGGACAGAAGGAATGGTTGTCCCATGGTTGGGTTCCCAGGGGAATGGGGGTGCCAGGGATGGGCAGTGCCTGGGTAGGCCCCATGGGTCACCACTCCTACCCTGGGTGCCTCAGATTTTGGGGTGACCCAGGGCCCAACGTTGCCCCCCTGGAGTGATCGTTTCCTGGGCAGGCATCACATGGGGGTCCTGAGCAGCTCTGCTTTTGTGCCCTCCCCACCCTTGACTTTTTCCTCTCTTTATTTCTCTGGTTTCCTTATTTTCCCTACTCTTGTGCCATGCCTCACCCCTCCCAGTTCTTGGCTCAGAAATCCTGGGGAGCAGCTGGGCAGAGAATGGGTTGGAGGGGAATCCAGGCAGGGAGAAAAGGGGGTGGGGGGTCTCCAGGGAGGGGTGGGGAGGCTGTGGGGGATGGGGGTGTCCAGCTGTGCCCCCCAACACTTTCACTTTCTCTCTCCTGCAGCAGAAGGAAGAGGCTGTTTGTGCTGAGAGTCACACAGGGGGGAGTTCTGTCCTGGGGGGCACATCCAGGGGTTCCTGTCCTGAGGGGATCCTGTTCTGGGGGTGACACGTTCTGGGCAGATTTTGTTCCAGTGGTGACACATCCCAGCAGGGGAGATCCTGTCCTGGGGGATGGCGGTTCTGGGCAGGGTTCCTGGACACATTCCCTGAGGAAGTCCCTGTCCAGGGTAGGGCACATCCTGCAGACCCCTGCCCCGGGCACGGGGGTCCCTGCCAGCCCCCTCTGTCCTCAGTGGGGCACTGTGACCTCTGTGACCTCTGGGGTGCCCCAATTTGGGGTGTGACCCGGCCACTCTGCACCCCCTCATTGGCTGCCCCCACCCATCTGGGAGCCCTCAATCCCCATTTGGGAACCCTCACAGGTGCAGCACCTCAGCCCCATTGCACAGCCCACCAAGATCATTCTGTGGGGGAAAAACCCCAGCAGGGCTGAGTGGGGAGAGAAGGACACGGGCTGGTGCCAGTCAGGGAGGGCACAGACACCCCAAAAACACCCAAAGCCCACCCTCATACCCAAAACCCCTGCAGGGTCTCAGTGCTGGCAACCAGGAGATGGATGAGACCCTGCACATGGAACACTTGTGAAGCTCTTGGGGGGCTTCCCCCTCCCTCTCCTGCTCCCCAAAATCCCCTGCATGACAGTTCTAATCCTGAGGGCTTAGGAGCTTTGGGTTTATTGGGTTTTGGGAGAAATTCTAGAAATTCTGTTCCAGACTTCTCCATTTTCTCAGATCCCTGCAGGATCTGAGCCAGCAAGAGCAGCTTGGGAATGGAGCTCCAGGCAGGAAGGAGCTCCCAAACTGCTCCTCCTTGAAGCCAGTGGCCATCCAAGTGTGGGGCCCAGCCATGGCCCAGCCCAGGGCACAGGGATGGGCATTGGCCAGCCCTGCTCTGGCCAGCCCCAGGTGGCAGCCAGGACCTGAGGCTCCCCCTGCCCCCTTGGCTTTGATTCTCGCAGCTTTCGAGCTGCTGCAAAGGTGAGAATTCTGTGGGGGAAAAAGGCGTGGCTGTGGTTTGCTCAGCCCTGCAAGAAGCACAAAACCCGGTGTGAGCCCCAGCAGTGGCTCTGCCAGGGCCTTTGATGGTTTTCAGAGCAGGGCTGGCTGGAAACCACCCCTGCAGGGGCAGCTGCGAGGGAACCAGTCCGGAAATGCAGCAATTGATCATTTGGTCCCTGTGCCCAAGGGACTGAGAGAGCCCCAGAACTGCTGCAAATCCCACAAGGATCTGCTCAACCTGACCGGGACCCTCCTCCTTGAACAAAACCTGCAGCCCTCTGGAACCTCCCAGAAAGAATGTTTGTATTCTGGATGTGGACAGTAGGAGAGAGGGAAAAGTGTGGAAATATCGAGCAGGGGCTCCACCCGTGGCTCTGGGGCACAGGGGTGTCACAGCAGGAGCAGGGAGTGCCCAGGCAGGGGAATTGAGGGCAGGCTGCACTGGATTTACCAGGGAATCAGACCCTGAGGGACACACTGGCATTGCCACAGATTGCTGTGCCCTGCTCCAAGGATGGACAGAGTTTCTCCCCTCTTGGGAGCAGAATCCATGGGAAGTAAATCAAGTTTGAGAGTGGGAATGAGAAAAATGGGAAGATTTCTTGACTATGGCCCAAGAAAAGCCTTCCTTATGGGCTGGGTTGGTGTCTAGCAGGCAGGGAACAATCCCATGGAGCTGTTAGACACTCAGGGACATTCCACACTCTGTGTTATCCACATGGAGATGCTGCTGTGGTATGCACCAATGGGCTCCTAAAGGGAACCAACAAATCTCATTGCTTTGTGATTTGTGTTTGTTTTGTGAGCGACTTGTGGTGAGAGCAATGATTCAAAGGTTTCTATAAACCAGATCATTTTATAGCTTGTCCAATTGATTTTTGCTGAGTTCATTTTTGGTTCGGAAAAAAATGGTGAGGGGAAAAAATTGTTGCCTTTATTCGATGGTTTATAATTTTGTCTCCAGGAACTGGGAATCAGGGAATTCAAGCAAATGTATCCTGGAATTTCCCATCATTAGGACAAGGTTGTAACCGGTGTCCCCTTAAATTTGGGCACCCCAGAGGTTCCAGGGCCTCGCTGGGGACAGCAGGAATGATCAGGGCCCCCAGCACAGAGGTGCCCAGGATGTGCCACCTCTGGCACAGGAATCCCCAAGGACAGGGCACCCCAATTCCCCTGGGACCCCAAACATGGGAATCCCCATCCGTCATGTCTTCCCTTCCTTGGCACCCCCATCCCTGGGATCCATCCCATGATCACAAATCCCTGGAGACCACGTTGTTCTGGGACCCTCATCCCTGAGTCTGAAACCACCAAACCCTTGGGACCCCCATTCCCATGGGACCCCATCCCTGGCACCCCAATCCCCTGGACACCCAATCCTTGTTCCCCTGCACCGCCTCAGCCTCAAAATTGTGGAAACAGCCTGTCCCCACCATCACCCTCATGTGTCACTAGGTCCTCATCCTGTCCACACCCTGCTCCGACCAGAGGCCACCAACATGTGGGGACAAGACATGACCTCGCCTCCTGTCCCTTCATGGGAAGAGCCGCCAGCCAGGGGACAGGTGGCCACAGCAGCGAGTGACAGCCAGTGCCCATGGCCGGGGACAGCGGGATGGCCGGGAAGGTGGCGCTGCTCCTGTGGGGTGAGTGCCCCGGGCACGGGCCTGACGCCCCGGGGATGGGCCCCGGTGAGGCAGAGAGCGGTGGGGAGGGGGCACAGGGGGGCTGCGGGGTCCCCTGAGGTCCCCAAGGCCAGCAGAGCCAGGAGGGGACAGAGGCAGTGGCCCTCAGTGTGAGCGGACATGTGGGGACAGGAATGTGAGGACAGGAATGTGGGGTCAGGGATGTGGGGACGGGAATGTGGGGACGGGAATGTGGGGACAGGGATCTGGGGTTTGACTCCACGGGGCTGGGGCAGCTGTGGGGA
>CM072912.1:3155015-3254403 GCA_037013685.1 Acridotheres tristis | reverse complement strand
CACTGGTGTAGCACACAGGTTTTGAAGAAAGGGTCACCTCGGTCACCCTGGCCTGGGGTAGGACATGGGGACACTGTGGACACCCCATGTGTGCACAGGTCACCTCCCCCAGCCCTACAGCACCTGTCCCCACGGCCACATCCCCATGGCCCTGTGCCCGTGATCCCATTCCCATGGCACCTGTCCCCATGGCCCATCTGCATGGGACGTGGCCCTTGTCCCTGTCCCTGCATCCCTGTCTCCCTGCATCCATGTCACCCTGTCCCAGTCCCCACACCTGCTCCAGCCCCAAGGTTCCTTTTGCCACATCCTTGTCCCCACATCTCGATCCCCCTGTTCCCATCCCCACATCCCAGTTCCCCTCTTCCTGTCCCCAGGGCCACCCCACGACTCTGGTCACACTGGGGTCCATGCCCATGCCCTGGCTCTGCTGGCCTTGGGGACCTCAGGGGACCCCGCAGCCCCCCTGTGCCCCCTCCCCACCGCTCTCTGCCTCACCGGGGCCCATCCCCGGGGCGTCAGGCCCGTGCCCGGGGCACTCACCCCACAGGAGCAGCGCCACCTTCCCGGCCATCCCGCTGTCCCCGGCCATGGGCACTGGCTGTCACTCGCTGCTGTGGCCACCTGTCCCCTGGCTGGCGGCTCTTCCCATGAAGGGACAGGAAGCGAGGTCACGTCTTGTCCCCACGTGTTGGTGGCCCTTGGTGGGGGCAGGGTGTGGGAAAGGTGAAGACAGGAAAGGAGTAGGGGACACGCTGGGGACATTATGGGATAGTCTGGCAACATGGTGGGAGATGGTGTTCCCAGGAGTTGGGAGCTCAGGGCATGTGGAGAACCAAGGATGGGTGTCCAGGACAGTGGGGGTCCAGGGTGTCACGATCCGCTATTAATGCAGAGCGGGGGTCGTGATGGTTCTTTTGATCTTAAAGGTGCAAACAGGCAAAATACAGAGGAAAAAATCAGTTTATTCAACAGCAGAAAAATCAGTTTATTCAACAACAGCAATGCGTTTCATCAAATGCCCACAATTCAGTTACGGTAAAGGGGAGAGGTATAGGAAACAAAGTATAGGGAAAGGGGAAGGAAAGAAGGGGATGGGAAAATAGCTACCAACAGACGAGACGGGCGTCCTCACGGCTCATCCGATGGACGAGTCTTCGTCCGTGGGGAGATCTCAGGGGTCTTCTCCAGGGGGTCACTCTTTTATAGTCCTTCTCCAAAGCGAGTGGCCTCTGGCCAAGAGGTGGGAAGATTTATGGACCATTGTGTGGTGCTGCAGGAGACAGGTACGGTCAGGCAGTCCTCAGTTGGTACAACACAACCTCTGGTTGGTGCCATGACAGCACAGTCCAGTGAACACAATACACCAGCACACAGTCACGAGCATCCACCTTGGCCTGGCCAGGAAACCATTGTTCAGAGTCAGCCTGGGTGGGGGTCCTCGAGGTCTCCTTGCGACGGTCAGGAGGCAAAATCGAGGGAAACTTCAGACCGACCCTTACACAGGGGAATTGAGATCTCCATGCCTAGGGGGATTCAGGGATGGGAGTCCTCTGGGAACATGGTGCCCAGGGATTTGTGATCATGGCATGTGGGTCCCAGGGTAGGGAGTGCAGGGGGGAAAAAGGCACCCTCGGGAATGGGGGTTCTGGGGTAGAAGCATCCCATGGGATGGGATCAAGACAATGGTGGTGCTGGACAATGGGAGTGCTGAGATGGGGGTCCCCAGGGAGGAGCGACCAAGGGAATGGGGATGCCAGGGATGCCAGGGTTGGGTTCCCAGGGGAATGGGGGTGCCATAGTTGGGTTCCCAGGGAAGTGAGAATCCCAGCAATGGGCAGTGGCTGGGTGGGCAGCAAGGTCACAGCTCCTTCATGGGGTGTCTCAGATTTTGAGGGGACTCAGAAGCCAGCACAGCTCCCACAGGGTGCTCATGGCCAGGAGGGAACCCCAGGCTTTTCATGGGAGGCTCTGGCTCTCTGCCTCACACACCCCTGGGCTTTTTCCCATCCCCTCATTTCCTGGCTCAGCCATCCCAGGGAAAACTTGAGCAGGAAACAGGTGGGGGATCCCAGGAAGGGGAAAAGGAGGCTGGGGGGTGCAGGCAGAGATTGGGGGGCTGTGAGGGTTGGGGCTCTCTGGCTGTGTTCCCCCAATATATTAATTTTCTCTTTCCTGAGCAGAAGGAAGAGGCCGTTTATGCTGAGGCCAGGACATGGATTCTGTCCTGGGAGGGCACATCCAGAGAGGGATCCTGCCCTTACAGAAAAGGGCTCCTCTGGGGTGGATGCCTGGGTCTTGTCCCAGGGTCTTGTCCCAGGGAGGTCCTAGTTCTGGGGGTGGCAGCTGCTCTTGCAGGCACAGATCCTGCAGGGAAGGAGCAAGAATGGAGAAGTCTGGAATCCCCCAGAGCCACCATCCCCCAGGACAGCATCACTTCCTTCTGCTGCACGAGACAGAAAATGAAAGTATTGGGGGACAAAGCTGGACACCCCCATTCCCCAGAGCCCCCCACCCCTCCCTGTAGACCCCCTACCCCCTTTTCTCCCAGCCTGGGGTTTCCCCAACCCATTTCCTGCTGAGGTGCCCCCCAGGATCATCAAGTCACGAACTGGAGGGTTGTGAAATTGAGGAATTAAAAGAAGGAAATTCAAATGAAGACAGGAAAAAGCCCCTGAGTGGTGGGACGGGCACCTGGGTGGTAAGGAGGCACAGACCCAGAGACCCATGGAATCCACCGTTGGGGTTTAGGTGACCCCCCAAACCAGGGGCACCCCGGGAGACAGCACTGGGCCTTGGGTCACCCCAAACTCTGAGGCATCCAGGGAAGGAACTGTGACCCACGGGCCTGCCCAGCAGCTGCCCATCCCTGGCACTTCCATTCCCCTGGCACTCCAATCAAGGGACCCCCTTCATTATGTCCTTTCTCCCTGGGACCCCATCCCAGGACTGCCATTTCCCACGATCTCCATGGCCCAGGACCCCCGTTCCCAAGGAACCCTCTCCCCAAAATTCCATCCCCTACAACCCCCCTTCCTGCAGAACCTTGATTATCCCAGGACCCTCCATTTCACTGGGGCCCCCTCATTCTCCCAGCACCATCATCCCTCGGACCCCCATCCATGACCCCAAATCCCTGGAGCCCAAATTCCCCTGGGACTCCGATCCCTGAGTCCCCTTACCCTGGTGACTCCCCCTCCTCAGGACCCCCATTCCCCTAGACACCCATTCCTGGCTCCCCACTCCCTCTGAGCCCTCCACTCCTGGGAACTCCATTTCCCACCTTGTGCCACCCAGCCTTGTCCCCATTCTGCCCACAGCCTGTCCCCAGCTTGTGGCCACCCTGCCCCCACCAAAGGCCACCTACACAATGAGATGAGACCTGACCTCGCTTCCTTCCCCTTCATGAGAGGAGCCGCCAGCCAGGGGACAGGTGGCCACAGCAGCGAGTGACAGCCAGTGCCCATGGCCGGGGACAGCGGGATGGCCGGGAAGGTGGCGCTGCTCCTGTGGGGTGAGTGCCCCGGGCACGGGCCTGACGCCCCGGGGATGGGCCCCGGTGAGGCAGAGAGCGGTGGGGAGGGGGCACAGGGGGGCTGCGGGGTCCCCTGAGGTCCCCAAGGCCAGCAGAGACAATCTGTGAGGTGACCGGGGTAATGGAGTGGCCATGGGGACAGTAGTGGGGGACAAGAACGTGGAGACAATAATGGTGGGACAGGGATTTAGGGAGGCATTATGGGGCTGATGGAGATGACCTGTGCCAGCAGGACGTGGCCATGGCGTCCCCAATTCCAGGCTGTCCACACTGCCCCTGTGTCCTGCTGGAGCATGGGGTGCATTCAGCGTCCCAGTCCTTGAGGGATCCATGCCACACAAGCACAGTTTGGGGACAGACACCAAACTCTGTGTCCCCGTGCTCCTGTCCCCACATTGCTATCCCCAGCCAGCCCTGTCCCTTCTCCCTTCCAGCCCAGACCCTCGGCCTCGCTGGTGAGTCCTCGGGGGATGCCATGTCCCTGCCCCGCTGTCCCCAGCCCCGTGGTGGCCCTGCCAGGCTGGTGTCCCCTGTCACCTGCAGGCGTCCAGAGCCCCCAGATCCTGGTGGAGCCCCCCTGGACGCCGGCGGTGCTGTGGGACCGGGTGACACTGACCTGCCAGGGCTCGGGGACCGCCGGTGCCACCACCTGGTACAAGGGCGGGTGGCTCTGGTGGCAGAAGGGACCCAAACGCTTCGTTGTCAACGAGAGTGGCACCTACACGTGTGGCAGACCCGGCAGTGGGCTCAGCCTCCCCGTGAGGGTGTTAAATGGTGAGGGGGGATGTGTGCCCTGGCACCCTTGGGGTCCCCGACAGCTCTGGGTGGGCTCCTTTCCTGGGTCACACCCCCCATGTGCTGAGAGCCTGTCCCCTGCACACGGGGACATCCCAGAGCATCCCAGTGCACTGAGAGCCCCTCAATGCAATGGGGGACCCCTGGTGCCTCCCAAGGCCTTTGGGAACCCCCAGACTCCCCAGATGTGACAGGTCCTTCCTGTCCCACAGAGCGTCTTGTGCTGCAGCTGCCGGCACGGGCGCTGCTGGAGGGGGACACGGTGACACTGCGCTGCCGGGGCTGGCACGATGGCACAGTCACTGGAGTACGATTTTACCATGGGGACAGGGATCTGGGCTGGGCCCTCTGCGGGACCCAGCTGTCCCTGTCCCCCCTGCAGCTGCACCACAGTGGCCGCTACCGCTGCGGGGGCTGGGTGAACTCTGGGCCATCACCGTGCTGGGAGAAGTCAGCCCCAGTGACAGTGACAGTACATGGTGAATGTGGCAATGGGGACGGGAAACCCCCAAATCCTCCCAGCTTTCACCCACCAGTGCCTGGGTCCCTCAGCCTTCCTTTCATCCCTCCCTGGCTCACCCAGACCTTCCCATGTCCGTCTCGGGTCCCTCCATCTCTGTCCGGGTCCTTCTCCAGGTCCCCCCATCCCTACCTGGCATCCTATATCCCTTCTGAGTTCCCAGCTCCATCCTCTGCTCTCCCTTCCCTACCCAGCTTGCTTCCACCCCTCCCTACTTCCCTCCAGTCCCTCCCTGGGCTCCTCCCGCCCCTCTCTGAGCCACCCCACATCCCCCCGGGGTCTCCTCTGTCCTATCTCGTGTCCCTCATCCCTGCCTGCCTCAACCCCACCCGTCCCTGGGTTCACTTCTCCCTCAATGGGGTCCACTCCACATATGTTTCACCCCTCCCATGTCCCCAGTCCCTCCTGTGTCCCCTCGCAGGGGTCCCGCCCTCGGGGGTGTCGCTGTCGGTGCAGCCCCCTCGGGGCACAGGTGGCATTGGGGACTGCCTGGTGCTGAGCTGTGCCGTGGCCATGGAGACAGGTCCCCTGTTCTTTTCCTGGCACCGGGGGGGTTCGGGGACACCACTGGGCACTGGCTCCAACGTGGAGGTGTGGCACGTTGGGGACAATGACAGTGGCTACTACCAGTGGAGACAACATGGCCAAGAGTGTCCCCCTGAAAGTCACCATCCTGGGTGAGCAGGACCCTCGGGCTGGGAGTGACCTCATCCACAGCATTCACATCCCACCCATCTCACCCTTATCCCCCCCTCGGGGTCCTCTCCCCTACTGGGTGCCAGCCCCTCCCCCCGGCCTCAGCCCTGTCTGTGTCCCCGCAGTGCCCGTGGCCAATGCCACCATCACCCCCGGTCCCCCGGCACTCCAGGTGCGCCCAGGTGACCCCGTGACCCTGCGCTGCTCGGTGCAGGTGGGCTCAGCCCCTGTCACCTTCACCTGGCTGCACCACGGGCACGAGGTGGCCCGGGGTCCCCTCCTGGAGCTTGGGGCCGTCGATGTGGGACATTCGGGCACCTACCAGTGCGTGGCCACCAACCAGCTGGGACAGGACGGGCACCGCGTGTTCCGGGCACTCAGCCCAGAGCTGGCCCTGGAGGTGACACCACAGGGAACCACTGGACACCACTGGAACACAGGTGGGGTCACACGGGGTCCTAATTGGGTCTGAGACCCTCGGATCATTGATGACCCAGGTTCACCCCTCGCTCTGTCCCTGCCAGTGACACAAACGGAACAGGGCACAGGAATGGAACTCCTGAGGTCACTGGGATTGGTAAAAAACCTCTGGGGTGACCCCAGTGACCCCAGTCTGTCCCCCTCTATTTCCTGCAGTGGCTGCAGTGGTCCTTGGGTCCTTGTTGTTCCTGGTCCTGCTCATGGGCATCATTGTGGCCTTTCACTGGTGGATCCACATGCGTGGGTGACAATGGGGGACATGGGTCCTGGAGAGTGGTGGGAAGGCGCTCAGAGAAGGGGGGGTGGCACCCACAGCCCCTCACTTGGGAGGGGCTGAGCTCCCAGTGACCTTGGCTCAGGGCCCTGGGGTGTGTGGGGAGGTGCTGAAGGGTCGTGCAGGGATGTTGGGGGTCCTATCAGGGATTTTTGGGGAATTCAGAGTGCCCTTCCCTGCCAGGTTTGGGGTTCTGGGAGGTCAGGATGTTGGGGAAGTGGTGTGGTTCAGGGATTCTGAGGTGACCTGAAGGGAATTGAGGTTATGGTGGGGGTTCAGGATTCCTGAGGGTGGATGGGGAATCAAAGTCACCCCTCCAGTTTTCCTTTGCAGCTGCCAGGAAGCACCAGCAAAGGTGAGTGCAGGCTCCAACCGTGATTTGGGTTTTCCCCAAACTCCCAGGACCTCCCATTCCCTTCCACACACCCCCTTGTTCCCACAGGGCCCCCCCGCTGAAGGATCCTCAGGCGACCTACATGGAGCTGCAGGGGCCACATGGGCAACCATGGGATCCCAGTGACATCTATGACAATCTACAACAAAAGTTGTGACTCTCTGGGAAGCCAGAGGCACTGGGTGACACGGGGTGCTCCCTCCATGGCTCCTGTGGTTGCCCGTCCTTCCAAGGGAGGTGGTCATGAGTCAGGAGGAGGCTACACAGGGCACCCTGTGCTCCCCATTTCCTCTCCCAGTACCCCCAGGGGCTCCCCCATCCCCTTGCCCGTACCTGCAGGGACTCCCCACCCCCCATCCCAGCGCTCCAAGTACCCTCAGTGACTTCCCCATTCTCTGGCCACAGTGCTCGCAGTACACCCAGGGGTTCCCCATCCCCCCTCCCACACCCCCTGTCCCATCCCGCTCTCAAAGGGGGAGTCGGCGAGGATTCTTTCTGATCGATTTCTCAGACGAAAATGAAGCACAAATGCGGCAATATCATATCTGAGAAGTGTTTATTGATAAAGGAGGGGAAGTGTTCTCACCAACGGGCACAGATGAGAGAGCAGAGAGGGAAACAGCGAGACAGAGAGAGAAACAGAAGACAGGGACAGTGTTACTGCAAGAACCCCAGGTGCTCTGTTGCCATCAGCTCGGCAGGTGCAGTGTGCGTGTTGAAATCCACAGCGAGCCCACGTGGCTTTTGTGAGTGCCTGGGTGCGATTTCCAAGCGGCGGCACCTGCGTGTCTCTGGTTTGGCCAACGATGGCCATGGGCTGGTGATGCAGCACTGGTGGCCATGGGCTGGTGCTGCAGCACTGGTGGCCATGGGCTGGTGATGCAGCACTGGTGGCCATGGGCTGGTGATGCAGCACTGGTGGCCATGGGCTGGTGATGCAGCACTGGTGGCCATGGGCTGGTGCTGCAGCACTGGTGGCCATGGGCTGGCTGCTGTGGGCTGCTGCTGCAGGTTGGTGCTGCAGGGCTTGTGCAGCTCCTGGCTGTGGGCAACACGGGAAACACGGCAGAGGGGGTGGGTGCGTGCAGGCTTCTTGATAAGTCCTTTTTTAAGTTTCCAGACAGGACTGTTTTGGCAGTCCTGCCCCTGTTCAGGTCATGAAAGCTGCACGGTGGTTTGATAATTTCTCTTCTGACTGGGCCTCATTTTCCTGGCGCCAAGTGATGTCTGGTCAATTGAATAGATCCCTACTTTGAACCTGCTGATGATGAAAACACATGCATATCTTCTCTTTAAATTAGTGAACCAATTATGCGCTGTCATTGTACATTCAATTGAGGGGCTTTATCTAAAAATCGTTTAACAAGTTTTTATATATAAATTTTGCATTGCTCAGACTTCTTTAGAAGCTAATTCCCCTTTCTTTTTGTTTTAAAAGCGGTATGCATGACTCTTGCTAAGAACATGAAGAGAATAACAAAACAATATGTCTAGTGAGACCAGAAACTTACAGCAGTCAGGAATAATTCAGATATAACAATCCAAAACATTTCCAATAACAGACATAATTAATCACACATGTGAAATTAGATGATTACCAAGCACTAAAACATTGTGCTATCATCCCAGTGTCTGCAAGAGCTGATAAACCTCAAATCAGTGAAGAACTGGATAATCATCTCTGGAAAACGATTCCCAAGCTCACTTGAAAAATAGGCCCAGCTCTCATATTGATAGGGTCAAATTGCCAAGTCAAAGTGACTCGAGAGTTGTTTTGATACAGAAAACATCTGAGTGTGTTGGCAGTTTCCCATCCAGGTAGAGCCAGGGCATGGCCAGAGTCCTGGCTCTAATTGGAAAAGAATTCCCTGATATAATTTAAAAAACAGGACTCTTAAGAGTAGAAATTATGAGTACATTGAGAATATGAGAATATTCAGAATATTGAAAATTGAGAACAAATTGAAAAGATGAGAATTTTTGAGTAAAGGTCTTGGGGTGAAAGACTAATCAAACCCATCCAATAGGTGGTTCCCTCCAAAGATTTCCTCAGGATAGAGATGTGTCAAAAGCAGCAAACTGCTGGAGTGCTTCTGTAAGAAATAATTGGGATTGCATCTGTGCTCTGTCCTCTCTCACAATAACCACAAGATCATCAGTTTAGAGGAGGTTTTCAACAAAGCTCAGATACTGTTTCTTGGAACTCTTAAAAGACTGACAATCATGAGACAAGAGAGAGGTAGCCTGGATAAAGGAGATGCATATGCAACTAGAGGAGAAAAAGAAAAGATCCTGACAATGACACGTGTCTCATAGAGAATTACACCATGAGATGTTAAAACATATGAAAAAGCCAGCTATAAATCCAACATTAATATCTTAGGAATTATGCCTTTTACAAAATCGGTAAATTCACACCATGCAATCCATAGGGTTGCAGCAGACCTTAGATTTGAGATAGAAATTAATCAAGACACAAACTCTTGTTTAACAACATGAAAAGGTCCCGGTTTATTCTTAATTATCACTTGAGTAGAACAAAAAGCACACTTAAGAGAACTCAGTGAATCAGTATTAATACCGAACATAACATGATCTAAATAAAACTGGAACAGAATGTTGTCTAAATTTAGTGATGCTGAAACTTAAGAGAAATGAAACTTAACAGAATGAACCTAATAGAACTTAGCCTTAGTCAATCTTAACAGAACGTAACTGGACATTACAATACTGGACCTTAACAGGAATAGAAACCAACATCTATTACAAGTTATAGACATAACTTACTCTAATGCTAGTAATACAAAAAGGCACTAGAAGGTTCGAACAATCTGTGAACAGGATGATTTTACTGGAGGGATTAAAATGGATGTGATAAGTATCTTGTGATTCTATGTCGTTTGGATTTGAGCATAGATCATGATAATTGCAATTATTAAGTATAGCTCTTATTAGGATTTTTCAAAGTACAGTTTTAATCATTCTTAAATTACTAAGGAGGTGTACATAATCAAAATGTTGACACATCTGTTATGGCAATAAGGATTTTCAGTCTGGGCTTAAATATTGATTGCTGTTCTACTAACATTTAATTAAAAACATTTGTAAAGAAAGAGTCCCCCGAATTAAGGAGGCAGAAACATTATCCGCCTGTAAATATTGTTGGGTATATAAATTTCCAATTTTTATACTAAAAGCCAATACCATTATAATGTGCCACAGTGCACATACTTTTAAATTCCTCCAGTAAAACAATAAAAATCATTCCTTCCCCCCTTTTATTTTATTTTTTTTTCTTTTTTCTGATAGAAGGGATTTGCAGACACAGTCGCCTGTGGGCTGTGGTAAAGAGAGGCAGCTCAGAAGTCGGGCAGCAGACGGCGGGGGGGCAGCTCCGGGCCCCGCGGGGAAAACGGAGCCGCCCCGAGAGCGGGGGCAGAGGGGGACAGGGAAAAAGAAACTTTTGCTGTATGGCATCTATATTCGTAGGGGTTGCATCCCTACATTTGGAACGAGCAGGTGGCGCTGGAAGCCGTGCGGACCCGCCACGGCACCGAGCCCGAACCGAGCCCGGCACAGCCCCCCGGGGCTGCTGCACCCCCAAGGACACGCGGGGGAAAAAGAGGAGGGGAAAAGGCAGTAAAAACAAACCCTAAAACTGCACACAGGAGCGGGAAAAAACACCGGGAAACGAACGCAGAACAAGGCTAAAAAGGCACAAAGCACCCACACCCCCAACCCCGCCCCAGCAGAGCCGCCGGCTCCGCCAAAAGCCGCGCCCCGAGACCACGAGAGAATGCGAGCGGCGCCCCCAGCTCCGGAAAGGAGCCGTGCCGCAGGAAATGCCGCCCGGCCCCCGCAGCTCCGGAGCCCGCACACTGCCCGCAAAGCCGCGGCCAGGCGCAGCCGGGGCTTCGGGGGGCTCTGGAGCACAGCACTCACCCGGACGCTGCTGCGCCACGGCCGCGGCTCCCCAGAGGGCGGGAGCGGCTGCCCCGCGCTATCGGGGGGAACTAAACCGCGCCCCGGCTGTTGTGCAGGCGCACGCAATGGAATTCCGGATCCCGGCTTCTTTGTCCCTCTCCATGCATCTTCACGTGGCTGGATTAAAAGCAGTTTCAAAAGCGACTATCACATTTTCTAGTAGTTTTTTCAACATGACAAACGGACTTAAAAGGTAATCTTTCCATCATTCGTGGGCAAAGGGAACAGAAACAGAGCCACAGACACGGGGGGCACCGTTCGAAAGTTTTCCGGCACCCTAGGGGGGCCGTCGAGAGCCGCAGCAGCAAGCGGCAAGCCGTCTGTAATTTTTTCTTTTTTTATACCATGTCGGTAGCGATTTTGTGGCTGCCATGTCATCCCCTATGGCCTCTGTCTCCCCGGCTCGCTGGCCCTATCTCTCCCACGATTCCAGATCGCGGCTCCGCGGTTGCTTTGCTCATGTGTTCCCCGGTTCTTCAGACCGTGCCTCGCGTCGCCTTGGACGCTTTTTTTTTTTTTTTTTTTTTTTTTTCCGGCTCTCGTCTGTTCCCTCACCACGGTTCTTGAGACCGCTGTCCCCACGACTCGCTCGGCCGTGCTCCCACGCTCAAGGGCGTGATAGATTTTCCGGTTCGTGACTTTTTCTTGTTTCTTGCTGTCCTGCGGCTGGCTGTAGCCGTAGCCTTTCGCTACTTTATATATTTCATTTCTGAGTCCCTTGGTTTCTTTGACCCATCGCTTACGGCATCCCAGAGTTATTTCCCACTCGAGGGTGTCGAAAACACTCCTGGGGATGGCAAAAACTCCTCTCTCCTGAGCCCATCACAACAGTCTTTTGAAGACCTGCGGGTCATACTTAACTGCTCTCTTAGAGAGAATAAGCTGGAGGACATTCAGCGTGGCCTGTTCTTCTTTTGACAGTGCCTTTCCCATCCTTCCCGCCCCTGCCGCTCACCTTTTCCCAATGTAGCCTGTGCAGTGTGCATATTTTTCCCGGAGCCTTTCTCCCGAGCCTTCTTTCTCCTGCACTCCTTGGAGCCGCCCTCCGGCTCCCCCAGCACGGTCCTGTAGCGGCGATCTCCGACCGAGCCCCCGCCTTTTCACCCTGCAGAGCCACCTGCAGAGTCCAAAGGGGCCGATGCTCTGCTTCATTATCACCGTGTTAATCACATCGTGGAGTCACCAACATGCAGGAACTCAGGACTTCTGAACAGCTAAGCAATGGGATTAAGCAGAAGCCACTTTATTGTTTACATTATGCACTACTTATACATTCTAAACGCAGTACTTGATTTGAAATGAATGGGGCAGTAGACCTGCTCCTTTGTAAGGCCTTGATTAAAAGTCAGGTTTGGGTGGGGAACGCAAAGGGCTGTGCACACCGCTGCTCTTCCCCCGGATGATGTGAAGGAGCAGAAGTACAGCTTTGTCTTTGGGCAGAGCTGGGCCTTCCATTCTCACAGGGTCTGTAAGAAGACAAGTGTGCCTCATAGTCAAGGAAGATCATGTTAGTTGGTGCTATTTAGGTCATGGCAATGGAACAAAACAACTCTGGATGGTAAATTCGTTCTCTGCACTAATTTCCTGACCTGGAAACACTATTCTCAGTTCCAGATGTTATTTGGGCTCGTTGTTTTAGGCGTTTTTAACTCTGAATAGTGTCCCATGAACACATGCGGTTGCACCTCGTTTAAATGGGAACGGGGAGGTGGGCGTGGATACCAAGTGTAGGTACGGGAACTGGGAAGGGACAAACAACTAGGAGCATTATGGCTGGGCATGGATACAAGGTAGGTACCGGGAAAAGGAAAGGACAGACAGCTGGGGACATTTACAGTTTACAAAAACATAAAGCATTAACAAACAAACAGTTAACATAAAAAACAACAACCTCCTAGAGACAAACTTGCATCTGGGAATTTATTCCCCACATGATTGGTGCCTCTATTTTGTCCACGTGCTCTACTTGCACCTTGCAGGAAATAGGATTGGTTACAGTCCAGTGCTTCCAAGCCCTTCTTTATCTTAGTTCTTACAATCTTGGTATTCTGTTTTTCAGCCTCTTCTTTCCCAGTGTCACAGCATGTTTCTCATAGCTGTCACTGGGGTCCCAGCAGCTCCCTGTGGTCACCTGGAGGGATGTGGCGGGGGGAGGTCCTGAGAGAGACTCTGGGGTTGGGGACCTGGGTGGGGGTCACACTCGTGAGTCACTGCCCCCCCCGTACTCACCCCCTGCCCACTTGGAGCCCACAGCATGGGGGTCCAGCGCCGCCTCCTCCTCCAGGGAGTCCTGTAGGGATAAGGGGAGGTCTGGATGGTGTCTGGGGAGGAGGTAAAGGGGAGTCCCAGCCAGAGCCTCACACTGACCTGTCCCGGGGCTTCCTGGCAGCTGCAAGGAAAAGGGGAGGGGGTGACCATGGGGACCCTGGGACCCCTTCCTGGGACCTAAGCAGCTCCAACCACCCAAAGATCAAACCCCCAAATTCCCATGGAGCCCCAATTCCCACCATACCCCTGATTCCCCCCAGACACTCCAAGCATCCCTGAATTTCCCAGAACTTCTGCACCACCACAGTGCCCCCAACGCCCCCCGTGCCTCTGACTCTCTGAGCAACAAAACTCAAAGCCTTGCAGGGAGGGGCACCCCCCAAACTCACCCAGGATCCCAAAAAGATCCCCCAACATCCCCACATGACAGTCCAAGAGCTCCTCAAACCCTCCAGGAGCTCCCAGTGCCACCCCAATGTTCCTCAAAGCCCACCCAGGGATTCCCCTGGAGTCCAAACAAGACCCTCAAAATTCCCCCCAACCCCCAGGACCCCCAGCCGAGGTCACTGTGGGCTCCGTTTTCCCCAGCCCAGGGACCCTGGGTGCTGCCTGATCTCTGCCAAAACTCTGGGGGCTTCCCCTCACAATGATGTTTCTTTGTGGATAATATGAATAAAGTAGAACAAAGTAAAAGAAGCTCCAAAATGAAACCAAACAGAAGTATCAAAGATGACTTTTATTGTAAGTGTTTTGTAGATATTGGCCAGCAATTTAATGTTTCTGAAACCATCCAGTCATTGGTATCCACGCTGCAGCCTTGAGCTCCTGGTTCCTCAGGCTGTAGATGAGGGGATTCAGGGTTTGAGGCACCATTGAGTACAGAACTGACAGTGCCAGGTCAAGGGAGGGGAGAACATGGAAGGGGGCTTCATGTAGGAAAGTATACCATTACTAAGGAACAGGGAGAGCACGGCCAGGTGAGGGAGGCAAGTGGAAAAGGCTTTGTGCCATCCCTGCTCAGAGGGGATCCTCAGCACAGCCCTGAAGAAAAAGGAGAAAACAATGAATATAAAACAGCCGAGTGTTAAGCAGAGACCAACAGCAAGAAATCCAAGTTCCCTGAGGCTGGAGTGTGAGCAGGAGAACTTCAGGATGTGTGGGATTTCACAGAAGAACTGGCCCAGAGCATTGCCCTGGCACAGAGGCAGGGAAAATGTACTGGCCATGAGCAGCAGAGCATTAAGAAAGTCACTGGCCCAGGCAGCTGCTGCCATGTGGGAACAAGCTCTGCTGCCCAGGAGGGTCCTGTAGTGCAGGGGTTTGCAAATGGACACTTAGTTGTTGCAGCACATGATGGTCAGGAGGAAAGAAGAACAGAAACAAAAATAGTTGTGCAGCACATCCTGCATAAGAGATGGTCCTGGTGTCCCAGAGGGAATTGTGCATAGCCTTGGGGACAGTGGTGCAGATGGAGCCCAGGTCGCTGAGGGCCAGGTTGAGCAGGAAGAAGAACATGGGGGTGTGCAGGTGGTGGCCGCAGGCTATGGAACTGATGATGAGGCCGTTGGCCAGGAGGGCAGCCAGGGAGATGGCCAGGAAGAGGCAGAAGTGCAGGAGCTGCAGCTGCCACATGTCTGCCAATGCCAGCAGGAGGAAGTCGCTGATGGAGCTGCTGTTGGGCATTTCTTCACTATGGGCAAGGAGTCCTGTTGAAGGAGGGCACAGTGAAAAGTCAGGGCAGACTTTGTTGAGTAATATCCAAGCCCCTTCTCCCAGCCCTGCCTCGGCTGCTCTGTGCCACTCCATTTTCCTTTTCTTTGAGCTTTTCCTTCAGCTCCGTGCCTCGAGCTCTACTGGGATCTGGCCCCGTTGCTGTGAGGAGCAGGGGCTCTGCCCATGGACACCATGGGGTCAGCTCTGCTCTGCAACAGTGGGGTCATGGGAACAGGGACAGGGGCCAGTCCTGGGGCTGGATTTCATCAGCCCAAACTGCACATGAGGCAGAGGAGCTTGGCAGCATCTCCTGTCCCAGGGCTAAGGAACAGTGATGGCCAAAGGCAGTTTGAGAGGGTTTCTTGCTCTGCCCAGGGAGAACAGAGAGAACTGTGCAATACAGAAGCATTGGCTGTAACTCAGTGAAGGCTGAGGGGAGCTGCTCTGTCACTCCATCTGTCCCCAGCTGCCCTTTCTGAGATCCAGGGCAGTCACTGTGTTCCCCTGAAATCAGCCTGACACAGCTGAGAGCAGGGAGACCCACAGCAGAGCAACCTGGCTCAGCCTTTTTCAGAGTCTCAGGCCCACTCCTGGCCAAGGACCCTCCTGTTCCCCAGTGTCCCCTGGAGGCAGCTCCCAGTTTGGATGGCATCCCGAGGACACACCAAGAGTCCTGTTCATGGCACTGCTTGAAGAGAGTCGGCTCATTCCCAGCCTCCCAGCCTGCCCTGCCCTGAGCTCCCTGGAGCTGGGACACCCCATTGCTGTGCTCAGCCTGTACAGGAGGAGCCCAGGGGCTGGGCCTGAGCCTGCAGCTCAAACTGCCATTCCCAGAGAGCCCGTCAGCAATGCCAGGAGCATCCGGGCAAGGCAAAGAGAGAGAGTTGGGCCCTGAGGAAAAGCCTTTCCCTGAAAGCCCTGCACAGCCGCTCCCAGGCAGCACCAGGGCAGGACAGTGGCCCTCAGGCCCTGGTCAGCAGGGATTGGGCACATGGCAGAGATGCCCTTCATGTCTGGTGCTGCTCTGCTGGCCCAGGAGGGGACTGAGGGGCCTGAGCCCCCGGGCTGAGGGCTGTGCTGGCTGGGAGGGGACACAAGAGCTGTGCTGCTCAGGGCAGTGTCAGCCCTGCAGGGCAGGGCCGGCAGGTGCCACATGTGCCTTGCAGCAGGGCTTCCCTCAGCAGTGCTTCCCTCTTTCCCTGCCCATGGCTCTGCTGCTGGAACTGTCCCTGCCAGAGCTGCCAGAGCCCAGCCCAGCCCCTGGGCCAGCTCTGTCCTGCAGCTGCTCAGTGTTCAGAGATTAAAAAACAGCTCCCCCAGGCCTAGAGAGCATGGAAAGGTGATGCTGGATGGATCTGGAGGCTGGGGAGGTGGAGGCACCTGCTGAGGTTCCCAGGAAATCACAGTGTGACGGTTTAAGAGCTTCAGCCTCTGCTCTACCCTGCACAGCGGAGTTTCCATTGCCACCAAGCTGAACCCGGGAAAAGTGTGAGCACAGATTCAGGAAAGCAGAGACCCAAGCAGGAAAACCCTGCCCTGAATGACCCCATGAAAAGTCCTCTCGGAAATGACCTGGGCATGAGCTGGAGCTGTGAGCAGCCCTGGCCCACACAGCACCCTCTGCACAGCAGCAGGACCTGCCCTAGCAGGAGTCACTCGTCACACCCACAGTTCCCCTCCATCATCCATGGAGAGCTCCTAGGCAGGCTGAGAGCTGCACTTGGCAGGTGGCACATGCCCTGGCCTGGCCCACCCACACACCCAACCATGTCAAGCACTGTGAAGATCTTTCCTCAAGTGAACTCTCAGCTCAATGTCTTCCCAATTCTGATTGCCCTTAGCCTGAATCTGCCTGGCTCCTGTCCCCTCAGTGCCTGCAGACAGTGCTCTCAGCCCTGCTAGGCTGGTACAGGAGCTGCTCCTCAGCAGAAATGTCTTTTTGAAGCTCTTCTTGGTTTAGCTTGGGAGCTGCCTCTGAACCAGGAACCCGACCCAGCTCAGCAGCACAGACACAGCACAAGGCCTTTAATGACCTTCTCAGGGCTTTGGTGCTGTTTACATCAGACTCAGTCCCTGAGTCCCTAAGAGAGTGTTTTCAAAAAAAAAAACTTATCAAGAACTCAAAGTCAGATTGAAACACTGAAGTTTCTTGAAGTTTTAATGTGTCCCACTGAGGGATAAAACTAAGAAAGTGCCCCACGTTCCAGTTAGAGCAGGACATTGGATGTAGTGAGGGCGGGAGGGCGGGAGAGGCAAAAAAGTAAAGGTGTCTGTGATGCTGAGCAAACCTGGATGTGTTTCAGGAATGCAAAGGGCCAAGGGCTGAGCCCCAGCCCCTGGCAAGGCAGATCCTGTCCCTCCCTCATTGCTCAGGGCTCTTCCCGGGCCACTGGGCTCTGGCCATGTGCAATGCCAAGGGCAGCACCATGGGGCGGCCCCTGCCAGGCTGCTGAGCAGGGACAAGGAGGCAATGAGGCCCCAGCACAGCAAGGCTCACTTGTCCCCTGCTGGCCTCAGGCCCAGGGCCAGCCTGCATGGCCCAAGTGCTGCAGGAGTTGGCTGTGTCAGGGCCTTTCAGCTGCTGCCCATCCCTGTGCCCTCTGCAGCCCAGGCTGTCCTACGGTGTCCATGCCCTGCGCCTCTGTCCCTGCAGGCTGTCGTCATCCCCCGGCTGCCCCACCTGGCTGGCCCCTTCCTTTGCTGACAGCTCTGCCTCCTGCCTGCCTCTGCCTGGCCACACAAAGCCTTGGGCTGCTCCAGACTCCTCCTGGGGGATGTGTTGCACCCCAGCCCTGCCCTGGGAGGGAAATTCCTTTCTCCTTGTGTCCATTCTGGATATCCCCAGCTGCCCTTGGTGCCATTATTTCTTCCTCAGGCTCATTCCCACTATAAAGAAAAGCTCCAGTCTTTCTGGAACCACCCTTCAATCCCTCTCAGGCTACTCCTGTTCTGTCCTCAATCTCCAAACCACCAAGCCCAGGGCCCTCAGCCTCTGCCTGCTGTTTATGTGATGAGGCCTCCAAACCCCATCTTGGGAGATTTTTGGGTGCTCTCCAAGGTCTGTTAAAATGAAAACACTGGTCAAAGTTTTTTGCTCCCAAATCTTGCAGTGACAGAACAAGGGTCAATATCTTTAAATTGAATGAGGATGCATTTAGATTTGTTAGAAGGAGGAAATATTTTACAATGAGAGTGACACAAAACTGCAACTGCTTTTCCAGGGAAGTGGGTGACCCATGCTAGGAATGCTCCAAGAGCAGGAGTTTTGTGTAAGCCAACATAGTGAAACCCCCTTCCCTCCCCAAGGATGGAATCCCTGTTGTGTGGGTTCTCTGATGTGCTGGGTGACCTCACAACACTTCTGGCCAGAATGTCTGCTGAGGGCCAGCCAGGCTGCTGCATTGGCACTGACCTCACAGCCATCACCATTGCAGCCTTGTACCCTGGGCCTGGCTCTCCCCATCCTCTATCCCTGTCCTGTCTCTGCTGGGATGAAGAGTTTTGTCATTAATAACTTGTCCCCAAGGTGCTGGGGCCAATTGCTTCCCAGTCAGGCTCCTGGAGCAGAAGTGGCTTTTCAGAGCCCAGCCAGAAATTATCCCCTGACCCAGCAGCTCTGCAGTGGTGGCCACCAGGCTGGCTTGCCAAGGGAGGCTTCTGGCCATGCCCTGCAGGGATCTGCTGCCGCCGCCAAAGTGTCTTGGATGTCTCAGGCTCTCCCTGGCACAGGTCCCACCATGGCACTCTGCATTTACGATCGAGGCCTTCCCTGTGTTGGTGCTGGCCTGGGGCTTTTCCCACTGTGAAAATTCGCAATTTGGAATTTTTAAAAGTTTAATAAGGGATAAAACAAGGACAAAACAATTAACCAGTTCTGGGGTGATGTCTTGGGGTGACTGTATGATGCCTATATCCCCAAATCGTCCGTTCTGTTGGTGTTGAATATTAAATTCTGCAACTTTAAGACTGGCTCCAGGAGTGAAGGGGGGGAAAGAAGAAGTACAGAGTTTGTTATCAGAGACTGCACTGGCTCCCCTGCATTCCTGCAGACAGACTGTGTTGTCTGCAGTGGACAGCAGGAGAGAGCTCTCCTTTGCTCTTGGTTAGTTTTCTGGCTAGCTGAGGCAGAGAAGCCCCCTGGATTGTTTATTTCCTTTTTCTCTTTTTTTTTTTTTCCTGGAACTGTTTGAACCTGCTCTGGACTAAAACCCAGAAGAGCACTGGGAGCTCACACCTGTGGCCCACCAGGCCTGGCCTGGGCCGTGGCATTCCCCAGCACCGGAGGGACTGAGAACAGCCTGAGTGAGCTGGGCAGCCCACGGAAAGAACTCTTCTAAATCTGTCATCTCTTCAGAACAGTGAGAGGTTTTGCTGTTTGGTATTGTTCATTTTTGTGCTGGGAGATGTGTTGCCTTTTGAATAAACAGTTTTTCTTTTTTCCACTTCTCTCCAAGGAATTTCTTTTTCACCGAGACGACTCAGGAAGGGACTGCTTAGATCTTTTATTTTTTCCTAGAGGGACCTCATTCAGAGGTTTCCTCCCAAATTTGCCCTAAACTAGGACAGGTGCCTTTGGCGATTAGCCAAAGAATATATGGCTAAATTTAGTGTTATCTCTATACTGTTATATTACTGAGGTACATGCATATTCATGTGTTTTATACATTATTCAAACATTCTTGTGAGTTTTTAATGTTTCAGGAACTCTTTTGTTTGTTTTTTTACACTCTAACTTATCTGCATGACATCCTGTGAATCAGGTTGATGTTTTATTTATTCTTGTGTCTCCATCCTGTTGTTCCACATCCTCTGATAAAGAGTTAACAAGTTCTCATCAAGTTTAACATGGTATTTTCTAATTGTCCTCTGGTGCTGTGGCTTGTGTCAGTTACCACTTGGAGAGGTCAGTTAGCAGATGTGGGGGAAGCATCTTAAAATTTAGTGTTTTGTTAAGGCCTATGGTATGATATATTCATCATACTACCACTTCTATAAGCTAGGCATTACATACTTAAACTGATTATGTTATACTAACAGACAGCTAAATAGAGTTATACATTGTACTGTATCCAGATATTCATGGTCAATACCAACATGAAAAAGCTAATACATAAATGCAAAAGCTAATATTATATTGCAGTTTTTTAACAATATTGATCCAGGGTCTCTCCTCAGAAGATCCGGCCTGCTCAGAGAAGCTGTGCCTTGAGGTCTGACCCGGTATGGACAGCCTTGCTCCACATTCCCCAACCCCATCCTGCCTGTCCTCACTCACCTGGGACCTGCTTTGCTTGGAGAACTGGCTGCATTCAGGCAAACAGGGGTTTTCTTTTCTTTTCTTTTTTTTTTTTTTTTTTTTTAAGCAATCTGAAATTCTTGAGTTTCCCCATTGAAAACAGACACACTTCTTAATTGTGTGCCAGCATAAGGTGCCACCACGGAGGCTTCCCTTCCCAAAGGCAGAATCTTGCAAGGAATGTTTGAGACCTTTGGACTCCTTGGTTCCCTGAGGCCTTGCAGTGTTACAAAGGTCCCTTGGTTCCATGAGGTTCTGTACTGTCACAATGGAGATTTGGGTCCATGGGGCCCCACAGTGTCACAATGCTCTTTTTGGTTCCATGAGGCCTTGATCTGTCACAATGGACTTTTGGTTCCATGAGGTTCTCTACTCTCAAAAATGGTCTCCTTAGTTCCAAATGTCACGATGGACCCTTGGTTCCATGAGGTTCTTCAGTGTCAAAATGGAATTCTTGGTTCCACGGGGCCCCACAGTGTCACCATGGTCTCCTTGGTTCCAAGAGGCCATGCAGTGTCACAATGGCCCATAGGTTTCAAGAGGCTCCAGAATGTCACAGTAGACACTTGGTTCCATGAGTTACCCCAGTGTCACAATGGTCTCCTTGGATCTGCTGTGTCACAATGGTTCCTTGGCTTCATGTGGCCCTGCTGTGTCACAGTGGATGTTTGGTTCCACGGGGACCCACGGTGTGACAGCGGTCTCCTGACAGCAGTGGAAATGAAGAGACAAGGTCTTCATGAATTGCACGCATGAAGCCGTTTATTGATACACAAAGCAAAGTTTATATACCTTTTTCAACTATTGCTAAAAATAGCGCACCAATAATATTTGCGTTACCAAGGTATATTGCTTATTCTTAACTAAATAATCTATGCTTTGCTGTAAGTTGACGAGGTACATTGTGTGATATTCCATAATATTGCAAGTTCAGAACCTCGTACCTAGCACTTTCTTATCTCTTGCATTCCTTCTTAAAATCCCGCTTACTCTTGCCAAGGCTTGTGGCCTACTATGGCTAACATATCCATGTTGGTTGTGACAAGCTGAGCAGTGCTCACAGTTCTGCTCTCTAGCTGCATTCTCACAGTCTCTTTTTCCTACGGCACCCAGCAGCAAACCCCACTAGCAGGGCCAAATTCCTGGGAAGAAGGAGGAGGGGGGACATTTGGAGTGATGGTTTTTGTCTTCCCAGGGCACAGTGAGTGGGGTGGGACCCTGCTGTCCTGGAGATGGCTGAACACTGGTCTGCCCATGGAAGGGGTGAGAGACAACAACCTCAGTGCATGGAACTACAACAGCAGAGAGGTCAGGCTGAAGGCTGGGTTTAAAAGACTGTCACCAGCACAGGAAACATCAATCTGAGAGGAAAGATGTGTGTTAATATCTTTACAAATCATTTGATGGATGAAGGGATGGGAGTTAAGGTCTTGGAAATGGGTTGTAACATTTCTACTGACTTTGGGCAGCAGGTTTGTTACTGGCTCCTGAAGCAGACAAGGGTCTACACAAGGCTGAACTTCTGAACTTCAGGGGGAAATGCCAAGTTCAAGGGGGGATATGGGGCAGGCAGTTCGGGAAGGCTGTACCTTCCAAGTCCTTTGGCCAATGGGGAAAGGAAGAGGGCAACGTGCGGCTGGGAGTTTAGGGTAAAAGGAGGCTGCACCCTCTGAAACCCCGAGAGAGAAAACCCCGTGGGCGTGTGCCCTGGTGAACTCTCTCCCTTTATTCAAATAAAGTTGAAGGACTCCTCTGTCTCTTTTTTGGACATAAACCTCTGACAGTGACAACATGGAATCTCATGGAACCAAGTGTCCACAGTTTCACGGCACAGCCTCATAGAGTGCTGAATACCATTGTGTCACAATGGGAACACATGGAACAAAGGCTCCAGAGTGACACTGCAGGGCCTCATGGAATGCAAGAGATCATCCTGATGGAATGGAAATTCATGTAACCAAGGCTCCATTGTTTTACAGCGGGGCCTCATGGAGTGCTGGAGACCATTCTGCCGCAATGGAAACATATGGCATAAAGGTTCCACTGTGACCCAGCAGAACCTCATGGAATCCAAGAGACCATTGTGTTTCAATGGAATCTCACGGAACCAAGGCTCCGTTGTGTCAAACATGGGCCTGATGGAACCAAGGAGTCCACTGTGATGCAATGGAATCTCAAGGAACCGAGGGTCACTTGTCAACACATCAGGCTGTTGGGGGTTGAATTGTTCCCTTTTCTTTCTGTGGAATTCTTCCCATTGTTATGCTAAGTATTTGTGGCTACACCTTAGTAGCAATAGTTTTCTCTCCCAGGGGTGTGGGGGAGAGGGTGGGACCGGAAAAGGAAAAATGGGACAGGGGCCTGGGGTCTCTCTCTTGCTCATGGAGTTGGAGGAAGACCACCAAGACTCCTATCTAGCATCCTCCCCGCCATCCTAACACCGGGAACCACGTTCCCTGCTGTCGGACATCGCACTGCTGCCTTCCCACTTCATCCTACTTCCTCTGGACACTCTGCCAAGCACCACGACTGACACCGTGAGGGGGGAGTCGCTCCTTCATCCCTCTCACACCTGGCCACTGCCACCACCACCCAGCCCCTTCAGCTGGGCAGGACCTGCCCTGCCCACAGCACCGGTAACTGAGCGCAGGAAGAGGGAGCCTGTGGCCAAAAAGGCACTGGAACTGAGCTATACTGTTCTGTTTTGTTGTCAATTTTTATAGCTGTTGTTGTTTCTTTTGTTTGCGTTGTTAGATACATTAGTAAAGAACTGTTATTCCTACCTCCCGTATCTTCTGCCTGAAAGCCCCTGATTTCAAACTACAGTAATTGGAAGGGAGGGGATTGCACTCTCCATCTCAGGAAAGGGCTTCTTACCTTTCCTTAGCAAATACCTGTCTTTCAAACTGAGACACAGGCTCTCATAAAACTAAGGAGAACATTGTGACACAATGGATTCTCATGGAACCAAGGCCCCATTGTGGCCAAGCGCAGCCTGATGGA
This sequence comes from Acridotheres tristis, assembly GCA_037013685.1. Lineage (NCBI taxonomy): Eukaryota > Metazoa > Chordata > Aves > Passeriformes > Sturnidae > Acridotheres > Acridotheres tristis. The sequence goes on along the minus strand of CM072912.1, from coordinate 3,231,445 downwards.
ATCCTGGTGCCACTGGGACATCTCCAGCCTTGGAGGAAGCAAGTGTCCATTGTGGCACAGCACAGCCTCGAGAATCACAGGAGAGCACAGTGACACCTCGGAATCTTGGGGAACTAAATGTCAATTGTAAACACAGTGGGGACTCGTGGAAGCCAGGAGACCATTGTAATGCAATAGAATCTCATGGAACCAAGTCCGAATTGTTACAAAGAGGGACCTCATGGAACCCAGGAGACCATTGTAGCACCATGGAATTACATGGAAGCAAATGTCCACTGCTTCATTTTGCAGCCTTACAGAGCACTGGAGACCATTGTGACACAATCAAAAAATGTGGAACAAAAGCACCCTAGTGACACTGCAGGGCCTCATGGAATGCAAGAGGCCATTGTTGTGGAATGAAGTCTCAGGGAAACAGCTACCAATAAGTAAAACTTTACAAAAGGAAGGCCTTCTAAAATCATGGCTCAGGCCTGTTACTTTGACAAAGTAGAAAAGGACTATGGGAAAGAGACTCAACTGAATTAGGGGTAGGAAAACGATATATAACCATCGCATGTTCACATTGTGGTGTATTGTGTTTGGTTGAATTATGTTTGTTATGCTTTAAAACTGTATAACTGATAATGGGCGAACTGCTTTAAAAGGGCTGGTTTTTGACACAAAGCATCTCTCCTTTGCACCTGCCTGGGGACTCTGTGTCACTACTGACCCTCACCCACAGCTGGCGCCTGAATGTGGAAGATCGACCTACCATGAAGAGCGGCCTGCGACTGAGACCAAAGCTCTGCAGACTCAAGGAGCAGCCCCTGGCAGCAGGCCCAGACACCCCAAGCGACCCCCACCTTCACCTTACTGCATCTCAGCACACCACTGCATTCATCACTTTGAGGTGAGCAATGCAGTACATCCTGGAAGCAAAGCTGCCAGGCGAGCAAAAGCAGACCCTGAAGAATTTACTGACGTTTCTTCCGCCCACTGCCCACCTCACCTGGGCTACCGGCTAGCTCCGGGAAGCTGCGTCAGTGAGAGGCCCCTCCTCGACACCTCTCTGGGAGCCGCAGAAGGGGTGTAGCAACAGCTACGCCTGGGCAAATCGTCTGGGAGGGATAAAGAGTCGCAGGAGAGACCTTTCACGGTTCTGGGGGAAGGGATTTATTGAAGGAAAGGTAACAAGTCTGAACCTCGTGGGGAGGAACCGCAAAAGGCACTTTGAAGGGGTCTACACAGGCTTAAGTATGGGGGAGGAGCGAGGGGAAGGCACAGAACTCTGGCCAATAATGGTTAATGGGGGGAGGTACAGAAGGTGGGGAAAGGGGTACATTGAACCAATAAGGTAAACCGAGGGTGGGGATACATACAATATAACCAATCATGGATACAAGAGGGAATGCTTGACATAGAAACTTCTGGAAGAAAGGGAGGGGCTACAAAGGATTGACATCCAGTGGGGCAGGGTTTAAGGTGAGGGACAGGGAAGGTTCCAGATAAAGGGGAGGGGTTTAGGATGACTGACTAGGACAAGGGTGGGAAAGGGAAAAACCATTGTGTACTTAACTTAGGGGAAAGAAACTGGGATTAACCATCAACACAGAAGAAAAATTAACATTAAACAACACAACAATTTACAGTGGTTTTTACAACGCCAGAATAGAGACATTCCCAATACTCAATTACTTGTTTTGCTGGATTGGATTTCCACACGTTAAAGATTTCCCCTCAGCCAGCATTTTTCATCTAGATGCCTGGTAGGTATTAGGACACAAACTTTTTAAAATTGTGAGCGCTGATGATGCCGATATGTCCAGGCACCTCGCATCTTGAGGGATTACTATAACAACTCTTAAGGAAACTCACTCACACAGACTCTCCTTCTCGGCTGTCATCAGAGGCTGCCTCTTCTGGATCGCCAGCTCTTCCAGTGCCACCTTCCCATGGTGAGGCCCCTTTGCACAACACCTCCCCCACATCAGAGGCCCTGCAGCATGCTGCAGCTCCTCCACTGCCTGCACCCCCCACCGCCGCTTCTTCGCTGCCTACCACAGCACCTCCTTCACCACCTGCCCCCCAGCACAAGCTCCCTCACGGCTACTTTACTAACAGCAACCCCTCAGCTGGTATTGGCCCCTGGGCATGCTTGGCCTCCTGGCTCTTCAAAGCCCCCTGTCCAATGCTGGCCCCTGGGGCATGAATGTCCCACTGACTCTTTGTAGCCCCCTGCCCTTGCTGGGCTCCCAGAATGCTGCAGCTTCTTCATTCCCTCTTGGGCTCCTGGGTGACACAACCCCCCCCACCTAACCCTTGCCAAGAGCCGCTGGCTGGATCTGTGGCCATCCCACCCCCTGAGGAGATGGTTACTTGGGATAGCTATCCTGAATCATCCTATCCTTCAGACCCAGCACCTGTTGCAGTAGTCGAGATGGACATGACTGGCATCACCAATCCCTTATTATCTTAAAAACTTCTCATACCTTCTCTCTGGACTTCTCTCAGGCAGCTCCACACAGCACTGACTCCTTCCCTCCTTCTCTCTGCAAGTTTCCTTCTGCCTTCTGCATGATCAGCTAACTCCAACCTGTCCCTTACCCAGCTGCCCAACCCAGTCTATCCCTCACACATCATCTTACCTTGTCTGTCCCTTGCATGACCGCATGTCCCTTCCTCCTCACAGCACAGCCAGCAGATTCCACCTCAAACTAAAGCAGACTCTGAGTCTCAAGTTCCAACTGCCTGATGGTCAGCTAACCCACTCCTTTATAACACCCATTCTCATTGGACAGGCAAGGCTGCTTCCGCTCTTCAGTAATCAGTTCAGCTGTAATTCATTAAGGAAAATTGGCGTCTACACTATCCTTACAATATATGAAAAACTATCCTTACAAACCATCTTCCCACAATGAGGCCCTGCCATGTCACAATGGACACTTGCTTCCATGAGATTCCATTCTTTCACAGTGCTCTCCTAGGTCCCATGAGGCCTTGCTGTGCAATATATGATTTGTGCTGTGCAATAATTGAGCCTTCTTTCTACTAGGTCTGGCAATGTCCCATCTGGCACCTGTGTCCCATGAGGCCCCACTTTGTCAAAGTAGAGCCTTGAATCCGTTAGATTCCAGGTTGTTTCAATGGTCTGCTGAGTTCCATGAGGCTGTGCTGTGTCACAATGGACACTGTGTTCCAGGTGCCCTGGCAATATCCAAGTGGCACCTGGCTTCCATGAGGCCCCACTGTGTTTGCAGCTGGCACTTGGTTTCGCCAGTCTGCCTCGTGTCACAGTGGTTTCCTGGGTGCCATGAGGCCCTGCTGTGTCACAATGGACACTTGCTTCTATGAGATCCCATTGTGTCACAGTGGTCTCCTGGGTGCCATGAGACCATGCTGTGCAATAATGGAGTCTTGTTTCCACTAGGCCTGGCAATGTCCCAGAGGCACCTGTGTGCCATGAGGCCCCACTTGGTCAAAGTAGAGCCTTGGGCTGATGTGGGTGAGGGTCAGTAGTGATGCAAACTGCCCGCATTGCACCATTCATTGCTCCAGTCCCATGTACTTTATGGGGACAGGATGTCCTGGGATAGTTTGGAACCTCTGTGAGCATAGACCCTGATTCACGTCACACACTTTTGCGTAGGGGCCATTGAACAATTGTTCCAAACACAAATACGGAACATATGTAAGCTCACATGGAGGACAGATGAACTTGTCTGGATCTCTCAAAGGCTCCTGTGTCAGGAATGGCTTCAAAATCTACAGCAATTCATAGATGAACAGTGATCTCTTGGGCACCTACAGCCATCCTCTAGCCCTTGGAGCACCCCTGTATTCTGCATGCCCAAGAAAAGTGGTAAATGGAGACTCTTATGTGACTTGCCGGTGGTAAATGCAGTCCTTGAGCCAATGGGAGCTTTACAACCTGGACTTCCTTCTCCAGTGTTGATTCCTCTCGATTGGCCCTTCATAGTCATAGACTTAAAAGGCTGCTTTTTTACCATTCCCTTGCATCCTGATGATGCACCTCGCTTTGCCTTTTCAGTGCCCACCCTAAACCATGCAGAGACAATGAAAAGGCACCACTGGAATGTTTTACCACAAGGCTTGTGCAACAGCCCAACGATATGCCAGAGAGTGGTACACATTACTCTGCAACCTTTGTGGCACCAATTTCCTGAGGCAATCATATACCACTACATGGACAGTATTTTACTTGCTGCTAAAGACCATACAGGTTGCTGTCATTCAGGCAATTCAAGCATCTGGATTAGGTGTTGCACCCAAGAAAGGGCAGCAGCAGGCCCCGTGGCATTACCTAGGGTGGAAAATTACTCAGCAGATTATCTGCCCTCAGCCTGTAAAACTTTGTTAAAGATAACTTGATCTTAAATGATTTGCAGAAATGTTTAGGGTCCTTGAACTTGTTACGTGCCATTCTAGATTTATCCGCAGAGCTTTTGCACGCCCTGTTTGCTTTACTCAAAGGTAACCCTGATCTCAACTCTTCCCGACAGCTAATTCCAGAGGCTAAGAAGGCCCTTGAACATTATGCTCAGGTACTGGAAAAGCGTCAGGGCTGGAGATGGGACCCAGATGAATCTATTGCCCTTGCTATTGTAGCTAGTAAATGTCAACCTTTTGCAGTCTTGTTTCAGTGGTTTGCTGATGACAGTGATCCCTTACACGTATTAGAATGGCTATTTTTGCCTGATATGGTGACAAAGACTGTATGGACTGTCAATGACATGTTTGCACAGCTCATCAAGAAAGGCTGCAAGCGGTTGCAGATGCACAGTGGCCAGGACCCACATGTAATCGATATGAACAAAGAAAACCTGTCATGGTTGTTGTCAGAGGATACTAAGTTTCAGATTGCACTTGCAGACTTTTCAGGCCAATTGTCTATTCACTGCCCTTCACATTGCCTGTAGACAGGGGAGGGTAGCTGTTCCGAGCAGTGGCATGAGGCACAGGGTAGGTCTCCAACCATTCAGTGGTGGCTTCCACCATGGTCAGTACATAGCGCTTGCCCTGGTGGGTTTGAGGCAGTGTGATGTAGTCAATCTGCCAGGCCTCCCCATACTTATATTTGGACCATCGCCCCCCATACCAGAGGGGCTTGGCCAGCTTGACAGCAGCACACGTCTCACAGTCATGGATAACTTGAGAAATACTGTCCATGGTTAGATCCCTTGGTCTCGTGCCCACTTATATGTGGTGTCTCTACCCTGGTGGCCTGAGGCATCATGGGCCCATCGAGCCAGGAACAACTCTCCCTTGTGTTGCCAATCTAAATCTGTCTTCGACACCTCTATCTGTGCAGCCTGATCTACCTGCTCATTGCATTCCTCATTAGCCCGACTCTTGGGGACATGGGCATCTACGTGACGGACTTTCACAGGCAGCTTCTCTACCCAGGTGGCAATGTCTTTCCAGTAATCGGCAGCCCAGAATGGTTTTCCCCTACATTGCCAGTCAGCCTTTTTCCACCATTCCAGCCATCCCCACAGAGCATTGGCTACCATCCATCAATCAGTGTAAAGGTAGAGCTTTGGCCACTTCTCTCTTTCAGCAATGTCCAGGGCCAGCTGAACAGCTTTGAGTTCCACAAGTTGACTTGATCCACCTTCTCCTTTGGTAGCTTGTGCAACCTGTCGTTTGGGGCTCCATATGGCTGCTTTCCACTTCCGGTTCTTCCCCACAATGTGGCAGGAACCATCAGTGAAAAGAACATAGCATGTTTCATCTGCTGGCAGTTGGTTATACGATGGGGCTTCTTCGGCCCGGGTCACTTGTTCCTGTTCCTCATCGTCGGAAAGACCAAAGTTTTCACCTTCCAGCCAGTTGGTAATTATCTCCAAAATCCCTGGGCAATTTGAGTTTCCAATACGGGCGCGTTGTGTGATGAGGGCAATCCACTTGCTCCATGTGGCATCAGTGGCATGGTGGGTCGAGGGAACCTTTCCTTTAAACATCCACCCCAGCACTGGTAGTCGGGGTGCCAGGAGAAGTTGTGTTTCCATGCCAATCACCTCTGAGGCAGCTTAAACCCCTTCATAGGCGGCCAAGATCTCCTTCTCTGTTGGAGTATAGCTGGCTCTGTAACTTCAGCTCCAGAATCCCAAAGATCAGCCTAGAGTCTCACCAGGCAGCTTCTGCCAAAGGCTCCAGGACAAACCATTGCTCTTGATTGCAGAGTAGAGCACATTCTTCACCTCTGGCCCTGTCCTGACTGGGCCAAGAGCTACCACATGAGCAATCTCCTACTTGCTCTCGGTGAAGGCTGATGCTGCTGTTCAGGGCCTCAGTGGAAATTGTTCTTCTTGCGGGTGACCAGGTAAAGAGGGCTCACAATCTGGCTGTACTCAGGAATGTGCATTCTCCAAAAACCTATGGCACCTAGGAAAGCTTGTGTTTCCTTCTTGCTGGTTGGTGGAGACATTGCAGTGATCTTATTGATGACCTCACTGGGAATCTGGCGCCATCCATCTTGCCACTTTACTCCTAGGAACTGGATCTCTTGGGCAGACCCTTTGACTTTGCTCTTTTTAATGGCAAAGCCAGCTCCCAGCAGAAAATGGATGATCTTCTCTCCTTTCTCAAATACCTCCATTGCCTTTTTTTCCCACACAATGATGTCATCGATGTATTGCAGGTGTTCTGAAGCTTCACCCTTTTATAGCGCAGCCTGGATCAGTCCATGGAAGATGGTGGGACTGTGCTTCCACCCCTGGGGCAGTCGGTTCCACATGTACTGCACAACCCCCCAAATGAAAGCAAACTGAAGCCTGCACTCTACTGCCAGAGGAATGGAGAAAAATGTATTGGCAATGTCAATGATGGCATAGCATTTCGCTGCCTGGGACTCCAGCTCGTACTGCAGTTCCAGCATGTCCGGCACGGCAGCGCTCAGCAGTGGAGTCACTTCATTCAATGCATGATAGTCCACTGTCAATCTCCATTCCCCTTCAGATTTCTGCACCAGTCAGATGGGGCTGTTGAAGGGTGAGTGGGTCTTACTGACCACCCCTTGGCTCTCCAGCTCACAGATCATCTTGTGGATGGGGATCACAGCATCTCTATTTGTCCAGTACTGCTGACTGTGCATGGTTGAGATGACAGTTGGTACTCATTGCTCTTCCACCTTCAGGAGTCCTACTGCAGATGGGTTTTCTGATAGTCCAGGCAAGGTGTTCAGCTGCTTAATGCCCTCTGCCTCTACAGCAGCTATTCCAAAAGCCCACCTGAGTCTCTTTGGGTGTTTGTAATAGCTGTTCCTGAGGAAGTCTATGCCTAGAATACATGGTGCCTCTGGACCAGTCACAATTGGATGTTTCTGCCACTCCTTCCCAGTCAGGCTCACCTCAGCCTTCAGCAAAGTCAATTCCTGCAATCCTCGTGTCACCCCAGCAATGGAAACAAGTTCTTCCCCCACATGTCCCGATGGTATTAATGTACACTGTGAACCAGTATCAACCAATGCACTGTGTTCCTGTGGCTCTGATGTGCCAGGCCATCAGATCCACACCGTCCAAAAGACCCGTTTTTCCTGTGCCTCTTCCTGACTAGAGGCAGGGCCCCTCTAGCCCTGGTTATTATTTCTCTCCTGGGCATACATACTGGAGGTTCCTTCAAGGGGATCTGACAGATCATCCTCCCTTCTGTAATACCCTGCACCTTGGTCATGGCAGGTAGAGGCTCTTTAGTAGAAGTCCCTTGGTTAGTGTTTCCCTCCCTGAGTTGGCGCACCCGTGCTGCCAGGACAGAAGTAGGTTTCCCATCCCACCTTCTCATGTCTTCCCCGTGGTCACGTAGAAAAAACCACAGGTCAGCACGTGGGGTGAACATTCTCTCCCTAGCTGGGGGGCGTTGGGCTCTACTTTTGGGGTCCATGACTCGCACTGGTGCTGCACTGATCTTCCTCACCTCTTCCCTTATCTCCTTCATCTCCTCCTTAAACTCCTCTCTGAGGTCCTTAGCCACAGCAGAGACATGAGCCTGCACTGGGGCAGCCATTATACTCTCAAAATTTCGGAGCCTGTTTGCAACAGAACCCACTGTCACTTGGTTGGTATCAGCATTAATCATTGCAATAAAGGGGGTATATTGAGCTGGTCCTAGGTTTGCCAGATTCCACAACATCTGTCCTGTGCACCTGACCTTGTCAGGGTCATTGTCATGCTGTCCATCCCTCCCAAAGAGCACCTCCAGTACTGCCACTTCTCTCAGCTGTTGGATCCCTTCCTCAAGGGTATTCCAATGCATTCTATGGTGGTGCTCCTGCATTCTCTCTCTGTGGACAAACCTCTCTCTTACACTCATTAAAAGCTGCTCCCAGAGGGAAAGGAGGCCTGGGTCTCTTACAAATACCTGGTCCACACCTGAGTCCTGGGTCAAGGGTCCCAAATTCCTTGCCTCAGTACCATCCAGTTGCACACCTGTACCCATAAGATCCCAGACCATCAGTAACCAGGTTGTAAAAGCCTCACGGCCCCATTGTACAATGTCTTTTCGCAGGCTACGGAGACTCGGTGATGACAGGGACTCGGTGATGATCTCAACTTCTGGCTCCCCTGCTGTTTGTGTGGGGCCCCCTTCCTGACACTTATTATCTAGGTGCGTTGTTTTCATCTTAGACTTCCTCGTTTCTACCAGGGCAACTGCTGCTGGCTGTGAGTGCCCTTGCAGTTCAGCTGGAACCTGGACAGATGTAATGTCTGTGGGTCCCACTGCTGAACCTTCAGAGTCTCCCTCTTTAAGGCAGGGTGAGAGTTTCTCACCAGCTAAGGAAAGGTACTCCTTCAGCATCTGGCTCATCTCATGCATCTCCTTCACTAGGCCCCTTACCCATTCCCTGTGGTTCCTTTCTGAGATGATCTGTGGGGTAGGATCAGGCTCTAGGGCAGCATCCCTGTTTCCTAGGGTAGGTATCAGAGTGGTTATCCAAGCCAATATTCCCTTATCTCTGACTGCTAAATAGAACAGGCATATCAGCAACACCAGCCACTGTATGATATCATTAGCATTTAGAGGACATTTTATCCCTTCAGAAACTGGTGGGGTAGACCCAAAAAACTGGGTGAAGGGTTGGGAGAAAAGTTTCCCTGGTGTCATTCACTCAAAGTAAGGTACCATTATTAAAGTAACCCCAAAAACGTACAGTTAGAGTGTGATAGCCCTGAATCCATGTACTTGCCTTTCAAAGGAAGTTAAAAATCCATGAATTCCTTACCTTATTAACCCATGAAACAAATTGGATAACAGCCACAGTAGCTTTAGTTATAGGGCCCATGTTTAGATAAGGACCTGCAAATGGGAGAAATACAGCCACCACCATGTGCCACCTGAACCACAGTAAGCTAGACCACATGGTGCCACCCAATGAGGTTTCTATATCCAGCACACAAAAAAACAAGTTACCCAGGAGCTGTTATTCCTTCTTTCTCTCGACATCTTCACGCCCCACATTGGGCGCCAAAATCTGTCTTGGTTTGAAAGACAAGTGTCTGCCAAGAAAGACAGGAGCCTCTTTTTAAAACAGAGAATGTAAACCCCCTCCCTCCAAATGATTATAATTTTGAAATTAAGGGGCTCTCAGGCAAAGATATGGGAATAGGAATAATAGTTCTTTACTAGAAAAATTAAAATAGAAATACAGTATTACAGAGAACAAACCCAAAAACACTGACAGTCAGAATATAATTCTGACACCGTCAGTCAGGGTGTTGGTAGCAGTCCTATTAAATGGTGGCTGCACCCCTGCTGGATGACAGATGTGGTTCATTTGAAGCAGTGGTCCTGTAGAAGGATGCAGTTTTCCTCCGAAAGGTCCAGAGATGATGTGGAAAGGACCAGTTTCTCCTCTGGGTTCCAGTGGAAGAAGGCTGCCTTGGAGTTCCAGATCCCAGTTTTTATCTAGGTAGGAAAGGCTTGGCTCCTCCCCCTGGCTGGATCATCTCCCAACGGGATGACGTAATTTTATCAGTCATACAGTGGGACCCAATGGGATTATGTAATTTTATCAGTCATTCAGAGGGACTCAACGGCCCAACATCCCTACACGACCCTTCAACACCTCGCCAGACATCCCTGGGCCCTGAGCCAAGGTCACTGGATGCTCAGCCCCTCCTAAGTCAGGCCCAGTAGGTGCCAACCCCCCCTCTCTGGGGGCCTTCCCACCACTCTCCAGTGTTGGAGTCAGTAAGTCAGGAGTCTCTCTGATTTCTTCAGAGAGAAATCAGAGTGCAGGAATTGAATTAAAGTCTTTGGAAGGAATGAGTAAATGCATAGATGGAGTGAATAAGTAAGTAAGTAAATGGAATAAATTTTAAGTGCTTTTAGTGAGTAAAAGGTCTTAGATGCCTGAGAAATAGTACATGTTCTAGTGAAGGTTGAAAAACATACTAGTGTTTCCTTAGAGGCTCCAAGAACCTAGTTTCAGACATAATAGAGTTAAGAATATTGCTTACATTTTTCAGTTAGAACAAGATAGGCCATGTACGTAGTTTATACATTAGCCTGGTGTGTTAAGAAACTAGAATTCTAATAGGTTAAGTGGTCCGAGTTTGTGTCTTAGCTAGTTGGAAAGTTTCTATAAAAGAACATGCATTAAGCACAGTTGGTGCTCTATCCCATGGCTTTATGCCATGTGCATTTTGCCATTGCATTTTGCCACTGCAGTTTTACCATTACTTTATGCCATTGCTTTTGCCATTGCTTTTATGCCATTGCTTTGCTTTGTTTTTGCCTTTGAGACTGATGTGCTTCTACAATAAAAAACTTTATAGCAACTATTAACTTGCTTGCTTTTTAAAGAAGAAAATAACCCGACAGTGTGGGTGCCCAAGAGGCACCGGGAGGTCCGCAAAACCTCACATTCCAGGACCCATGTCCCTCATTGTCACCCACCTATATGGATCCACCAGTGAAAGGCCACAATGATACCCATGAGCAGGACCAGGAACAACAAGGACCCAACAACCCTTGCACCCACTGCAGGAAATAGAGGGGGACACATTGGGATGACTGGGGTTACCCCAGAAATTCTGCAATCCCAGTGACCTCATGAGTTCCCCTCCTGTGCCCTGTTCCATTTGTGTCACTGCTAGGGACAGAGCAAAGGTCAGCCTGAGTCATCTATGATCCAGGGGCCTCAGACCCACATAGGAACCCTGTGTGACCCCACCTGTACCTCCTTGTCCCCACGATGTCACCTCCAGGGCCAGCTCTGGGCTGAGTGCTGGGAACACGCGGTGCCCATTCTCTCCCAGCTGGTTGGTGGCCACACACTGGTAGGTGCACAAATATGTCCCATATTGACATCCCCAAGCTCCAGGAGGGGACTCTGGCCCCCCTGCATTGAGCAGCACAGGGTCACAGGGTCACCTGCACACACCTGGATTGCCGGGGGACCAAGAGTAATGGTGGCATTGTCCACAGGCACTGTGGGGACAGAGACAGAGTTGGCACCTGCCAGGGTTGGATGAGGATGTTCTGGGTGAGGTCACCTCCCAGCCCAAGAGTCCCGCTCACCAAGGACAGTGACCTTCAATTGGGGGCTCTCAGCCACACTGTCACCATTACTGGCCCAACGCTGGTGGTGGCTGCTGTCATTGTTCCCAATGTGCTGCAGCTCCAGGCAGGGGCTGGTGCCTACCAGTGTCCCCGAGCCCCCCCGGTGCCAGGAGAAGGACAGGAGACCTGTCCCCATGGCCACAGCACAGCTCAGCAGCAGGGATTCCCCAATGCCACCTGTTCCCCCGGGGGCTGCACCAACAGGGACACCCCTGAGAATGGAAATGCTGTGGGAGACAAGGGACACCACGAGACTGTGAGGGTGCCGGGGAGGGCAAGAAGGGGCTGGGGGACCCCAGTGAGGGAGAGAGGGCACAAGGATGGGAGAGGCCTGGAAAGGGACCCCAAGGAAAGATGGGGAGTTTGGGGAAGGGACACCAGGGAGGGTTGAAGGGACCCACGACAGAGGCTGGGTGTCCTGGGCAGTGACTGGGGGATGCGGAAAAGATATCAGGGATGGATGGGGGCATCAAGTCATGGCTGGGGGTTGCAGGGCAGGCCCGGGGAAAGGAAGGGCATACTTGGTGGATTGCGGATCCCAAGGCAGGGCTGGGGTTCCCTGGGCAGGGGTCGTGTGGGGGCTCTGCAGGCTCCCCAAGCCAATCTCCTCACTCACTGCGCACTGTGATGCCGAGCAGGGAGCTGCTGAACCACACACCGCCCCCTCCTCGAAGCGCAGCTCATAGCTGTATTTCCCCAAGTCAGAGACCCTCATGGCGGGCACCAGGACCTGCAGGGACCCCTGCGGGATCACCACCAACTGCTCGTCCCATTAGAAGTGGTAAAGGAGTGGGGCTAGGGTCTGCAGGGGGCTGGGGGTGCTGAGGCAGAGAAGAGAAGAGACCCCTCGGTGAGCTCAGGGGGACATTCCAGCACCAAGAGAGGCGTGAGTGCTGGGGAGATGGAAGGAAAATTTGTGACCCCAAATCCCTGGGGAGAGGCTGTGGGGGGTCGGGGAGGTGGCTGTGGGGTGCTCACCTTGAACTATCACTGGCACCTGCCAGAGTCCTTCCATCCCCAGTATTTCAGCCAGTGTTATCCTGGGGGATGGTGGCTCCGGTAGATTCCAGACTTCCCCATAATCTCTCGTCCCCTGAAGGAGCTGAGCTGGCAAGAGCAGCTCGGGAATGGAGCCCCAGGCAGGAAGGAGCTCCCAGATTCCTCCTTGAAGCCAGTGGCCATCCAAATGTGGGGACCAGCCATGGCCCAGCCCCACTGCACAGGGATGGGCATTGGCCAGCCCTGCTCTGGCCAGCCCCAGCTGGCAGCCAGGACCTGAGGCTCCCTCCTCCCCCTTGGCTTTGATTCTCGCAGCTCTCGAGCTGCTGCAAAGGTGAGAATTCTGCGGGGGAAAAGGCGTGGCTGTGGTTTGCTCAGCCCTGCAAGAAGCACAAAACCCAGGGTGAGCCCAATCAGTGGCTCTGTGAGGGCCTTTGATGGTTTTCAGAGCAGGGCTGGCTGGAAACCCCCCTGCAAGGGCAGCTGCGAGGGAACCAGTGCAGAAATGCAGCAATTGATCATTTGGTCCCTGTGCCCAAGGCACTGAGAGAGCCCCAGAACTGCTGCAAATCCCACAAGGATCTGCTCAACGACCTGACTGGGACCCTCCTCCTTGAACAAAACCTGCAGCCCTCTGGAACCTGCCAGAAAGAATGTTTGTGTTCTGGATGTGGACACCAGAAGAAAGGGAAAAGTGTGGAAATATCGAGCAGGGGCTCCACCCGTGGCTCTGGGGCACACGGATGTCACAGCAGGAGCAGGGAGTGCCCAGGCAGGGGAATTGACGGCAGGCTGCAGTGGATATACCAGGGAATCATACCCTGAGGAAGACACCGGCATTTCCAGAGATTGCTCTGCACTGTTCCAAGGATGGACAGAGTTTCTCTCATTTAGGGAGCTGAATCCATGGGAAATAATTTCTAACTCTGGCCCAACAAGAGCCTTCCTTATGGGCTAAGTTGCTGCCCAGCAGGCAGGGAACAATCCCAGGGAAATGTTGGACACTCAGGGAGATTCCACACTCTGTGTTATCCACAAGCAAACACTGCTGTGGGATGCACCAATGGGCTCCTAAAGGGAACGAAGACACCTCATTTCTTTGTGATTTGTGTTTGTATTGTGAGCAACTTGTTGGGAGGGCAACCATTTAAAGGATTCTAGAAAGCAGACCATTTTCTACCTTGTCATATTGACTTTTTACTGAGTTAATTTTTGATTACAAAAAATGGCCATGGAAAAGATTTTTTCTTTTATTCTATGAATGTATACTTTTGTCTAGATTAATTGGGCATCAGGGAATTGAACGAAATATAGCCTGTGAATCATCAGAGCACAGTCATAAGACCTCCCCGTAATTTTGTGCATCCCAGAGGTACCAGGGCCCCACTGGGGACAGCGGGAACGTTCAGGGTCCCTCAGAAGAGAAGTGCCCAGGATGTGCCACCTCTGTGACAGGAATCCCCAAAGACGTGACAGTCCAATTGCCCTGGACCCCCATTGTCCTGGACATCCATCCTTGGTTCCCCACATTCCCTGAGCCCGTCACTCCTGGGAGCTCCATACCCCAGATCATAGTATAATGTCCCCAGCCTGTCCCGTGCTCCTTTCCTGTCTCCACCTTTCCCCCACCCTGCCCCCACCAAGGGCCACCTACACATGAGGACGAGACGTGACCTCGCTTCCTGTCCCTTCATGGGAAGAGCCGCCAGACAGGGGACAGGTGGCCACAGCAGCGAGTGACAGCCAGTGCCCATGGCCGGGAAGGTGGCGCTGCTCCTGTGGGGTGAGTGCCCCGGGCACGGGCCTGACGCCCCGGGGATGGGCCCCGGTGAGGCAGAGAGCGGTGGGGAGGGGGCACAGGGGGGCTGCGGGGTCTCCTGATGTCCCCAAGGCCAGCAGAGCCAGGGCATGGGCATGGACCCCAGTGTGACCAGAGTCGTGGGGTGGCCCTGGGGACAGGAAGAGGGGGACAGGAATAGGGGAACTGGGATGTGGGGACTAGGATGTGGCAAATGGAACCTTGGGGCTGGGGCAGCTGTGGTGACAGGGAGACAGAGATGCAGGGACAGGGACAAGGGTCATGCCCCATGCAGATGGGCCATGGGGACAGGTGCCATGGGGTTGTGACCTTGGAGACAAGTGCTGTAGGGCTGGTGGAGATGACCACGGGGCAGGGAGTGTCCACAGTGTCTCCATGTCCTGCCTCAGCCCAGGGTGACCGAGGTGTCCCTGTGCTCAAAGCCTACGGGCTAGTCCAGTTTTCCTGTTGGGACAGTTTAGGGAGAGAAACCACACCAGGTGCCCCAGGTGCTGATGTCCCTGCAGGGCCACCCCCAGCCAGCCCTGTCCCTTCTCCCTTCCAGCCCAGACCCTCGGCCTCGCTGGTGAGTCCTCGGGGGATGCCATGTCCCTGCCCCGCTGTCCCCAGCCCCGTGGTGTCCCTGGCAGGCTGGTGTCCCCTGTCACTTGCAGGTGCCCAGACCCCCCAGCTCCTCGTGGAGCCCCCCTGGATGCCAGCAGTGCTGTGGGACCGGGTGACACTGACCTGCCAGAGCTCGGGGACTGCCGGTGCCACCACCTGGTACAGGGACGGGGGGCTCTGGACACAGGTGGGACGTGACCGCTTCATTGTCATCGAGAGTGGCACATACCAGTGTCAGAGACCCGGCAGTGGGCTCAGCCCCCCCGTGTTGGTGTCAAATGGTAAGCGGCAATCTGAAAGGCTCAGGGTGGCTCCCTGATAGGTCTGGGTGGGCTCCACTCCGTGGGCTGCCTCACACCCCTCGTGTGGCGAGGGCCTGTCCCCTGCACACAGGGACATCCCAGGGCATCCCAGTGTGGTGGGAACCCTGTGGTGACATCTGTGCCACGGGGCTGCTCTTGATGTCCCTGGGACCCTCCCGCGCAGTGGACACTCCAGCCAGATGTCCCCGGCGCCATGGGCACCCACTTTGGGGCTGTCTCGTGCTCCTCAGTGTGATGGGACCCTCCTGTCCCACAGAGCGGCTGGTGCTGCAGGTGCCAGCGAGGGCGCTGCTGGAGGGGGACACGGTGACACTGAGATGCCGGGGTTGGCAGGACAAGTCGGTTACCAGCGTGCGATTTTACAAGGATGAGAAGGAGCTCAGGGGGTCCCTCAGAGGCACCGAGCTGTCCCTGTCCCGTCTGCAGCTGCACAACAGCGGTCGCTACCGCTGCAGGTGCTCGGTGCGCTCAGGAATGTCACAGTCAGCACCGGTGACAGTGACAGTGCACGGTGAGCACCCCACGACTGGAACTCCAATATCCTGACAACCCCAAAGCCACTTCTCAATGGACTCAGAGTCACAGTCCCCACCCCCATCTCCTTCCCAGAGCTCTTCTCGGTGCCGCTGCTGGAGGGTCCCCCCGAGCTCCCCGAGGGGTCCCCCCTCAATCTCAGCTGCCTCAGCACCCCCAGCCCCCTGCGGCCCCCAGCCCCCCTCCTGTACCGCTTCTACCGGGACGGGCAGTTGGTGGGGGGCCCGCAGGGGTCCCCGCAGCTCCTGGTGCCCGCCGTGGGGGTCTCCCACTCGGGGAATTACAGCTGCGAGGTGCGCTCCGAGGGGGGGGCCGTGCGGAAGAGCAGCGCCCAGCTCGGCGTCACGGTGCGCAGTGAGTGCGGGGATGGGCACGGTAAGTCCTCACAGCCCTCCCAGGTCCATTCAGCCTTCCCTGGGTGCATGTCTCCCTGTATGAGGTCCCTCCACTGTCCACAGGTCCCACCATCCCTCTCTAGGCTCCCAAAATCTTCCCTGTGCTTCCCGTCAACACTCCCCATGCTTTCCTTCTCTGAATCTCCCTTTCTCCCACCCCTTTCCAAACCTCCCCCCGGCTCTGCGCCCCCTTCTTCCTCGTTGTGATTCCCTCACCCCTCTTTGATCCTCCCCTTCCTTGAGTCCCTCACTTCTCCCTTGTGTCCCCCAGTCCTCCCATGTCGCAGTCCCTCCTGTGTCCCCTCCCTCCCATAGGAATCCCGCTCTCAGGGGTGTCTCTGTCAATGCAGCCCCGGGGGACAGGTGGCAGTGGGGGATCGGCTGGAGCTGAGCTGTACAGTGGCGATGGGGACAGGTCCCCTGTCCTTCTCGTGGCACCGGGGGTCTCGGGGGCGCCACTGGGCACCGGCCTGAAGGTGCAGCACGTTGGGGACACTGACAGCGGCCACTGCCAGTGCCGGGTCAGTGATGGTGACAGCGTGGCCAAGAGTCCCGCATTGAACATCACTGTCCTGGGTGAGCGGGACCCTCGGGCTGAGGGTGACCCCACCCACGGCATCCCCAATTCCACACATTCCCATCCCACCTCATCACTCCACACTATCCCGATCCCAGCCCAGCTCACAGCCCCCACCACTGGGTGTCACAGACCAGGGCAACTGGGACCGTCTCGCTCCAGGGATCCCCACCCAGCACATCCAAGCCCTGCATCCCTAAGCCCAGCTGTCACATCCCCCACTGCACACCAGGTCACATTCACCCTGCTGAGTGTGACCCTCCCAGGGCACTGAGACCCTTGGCATTGGGGTGACGCCCCCGTTGATGTGCCTCATGGCACCCATCACATCCCACCCACGCCATTCCGCGCCCCCCACCAGGTGACGGCCATCCCTGCCCTTGGACACAGCATCCCTCATCCCACCCTCACCTCACCCTCATCCCATCCTCATCCCCCACCCCTCATCCATCACATGCCCTCATCCCACACCACATGATGACCCCCAGCACCACGGGGTCACTGTCCTGGGTGAAGGAGACCCTCTGTCCCCAGGTGCCACCATGCAGACTCCCTCATCCCCCACACCGGGTGCCAGCCCCTCCCCCGGCCTCAGCCCTGTCTGTGTCCCCGCAGTGCCCGTGGCCAATGCCACCATCACCCCCGGTCCCCCGGCACTCCAGGTGCGCCCAGGTGACCCCGTGACCCTGCGCTGCTCGGTGCAGGTGGGCTCAGCCCCTGTCACCTTCACCTGGCTGCACGACGGGCAGGAGGTGGCCCAGGGTCCCCTCCTGGATCTTGGGGCCGTCGATGTGGGACATTCAGGCACCTACCAGTGCGTGGCCACCAACCAGCTGGGACAGGACGGGCACCGCGTGTTCCAGGCACTCAGCCCAGAGCTGGCCCTGGAGGTGACACCACAGGGAACCACTGGACACTGGAACAGAGGTGGGATCACACGGGGTCATTGGGATTGCAGGACCCCTGGAGTGACAGGTGACCCTGACTTGTCCCTTCTGTCCCCAGCAGTGGCCGCAGGCATTGGCGGGTCCCTCCTCTTCCTGATCCTGCTCGTGGGTGTAGCTGTGGGCTGGCACCAGTGCCACAACAAGGGTGGGTGACAATGGGGACAATGGGGGCCCTAGGGAGATGGGGGGACCACCTAAATGTGGGGTGATGGGGAGGCACCCAGAGCCCCTGACTTGGGCAGTGCTGAGAGCTCAGGACCTTTGCTCAGGGTCCTAAAGGATTCGGGGTGGTGTTGGCCTTACAGGGATTTTGGGGGTTCTTTCAGTGATCCCAGGGGAATTTGGAGGGTCCCCCTTCTTGCTAGTCCTGAATATCTGAGATCTCTGGGGGTCCAGAGCACTGGTCTAGTTCAGGGGTTCTGAGGGGACAGGGATGCTCATGGGTCCTGGGAGACATTGAGGGAGCAGTGGGGTTTAAGGATTCATGAGAGGGGTCAGGGTCCTGGGGACCCCACAGTTACCCCTCCCCTCTTTCCTTTGCAGCTGCCAGGAAGCAGCAGGAAAGGTGAGTGGGGTCTCAATCCAGACTCTCGCCTTTCACCCCAACCCCCAAGACCTCCCATCCCTCCCACACATCCCCTTGATTCCCTCAGGGCCCCTCCGGAGCCCCCGGCCCCCCCAGAGGAGGGGGAGGTGCTGTACACCCACGTCGTGATCACCAAGCAGATGGGGGGTGAGTCCGGGCTGGGACACAGGGACACGTCACCCATGGGTGTCCCCGTGCCCAGATGCCACAGCCAGTGTCTCTCGCAGTGTCCCCCTGTGCCACCACACTCCAGGATCCCCAGGTGACCTACGCAGAGCTGGCAGCAACCCATGGGCGACTGCAGGAATGCGGGGACATCTACGGGAATGTGCTGTGACACTCGGGGCATGGCTGGGAACTGGGGCACTGGAGGTCATTGCCTGAGGCAACACCCCATGTCCCCCCACCTCCAGGCCCTCATTTGTGCCCACCCTGCCCTAGAGGTTGCCACGAGTGGGGGGTCCCATGTGGGGCTGCCCAGAGCTCCACGTTCCAGTGCTCCCAGTGCCCCCAGTAGCCCCAGGGGCTCCCCATTCCCTCCCCCAGTGCCAGGAGGCACAGGACCCTTGTCCCTCTTATTGGACTGTCTCGGTTTGAAAGACAGGTATTTTCTAAGGAAAGGCGAGAACCCTTTTCCGAGATGCAGAGTGCAACCCCGTCCCTTCTAATTATTTTAGTTTCAAATCAGAGGCTTTCAGGCAGAAGATATGGGGAAAGGAATAACAGTTCTTTACTGATATCTAACAAGGCAAAATAGCAGAAAACAACAGCTATAAAAATTGACAACAAAACAGAACAGTATAGCTCAGTTCCAGACCCGTTTGGCCACAGGCTCCCTCTCCCTGCACTCAGTTATCGGTGCTGTGGGCAGGGCAGGTCCCGTGCAGTTGAAGAGGGCTGGGTGATGGCACCGGCGGCCCAGGGGTGAGAGGGATGGAGGAGCGACTCCTCCCTCACGGTGTCTGTCGTGGTGCTCGGCAGAGTGTCCGGAGGCAGTAGGATGCGGGGGGAAAACAGCTGAGCGATGTCCAATGGCAAGGAATGTGGCTCCCGGTGCTGGGATGGCAGGGGAGATGCTAGCTCGGAGCACGGGGTGTCCTCCTAGCACTCCACGAGCCAAGCGAGAGCCAGAGAGAGCCTGCTCCAGACCCCCCTCCCCCCTTTCCTTTTCCAGTCTCCCCCCCACACTCCACACACCCCCTGCGAGTGAACATTATCGTTTGAAGGTGTAGCCACAACTACTTGGCATAACAATGGGAGAAATTCCACAGAAAGAAAAGGGAACAATTCAACCCTCAACATGGACACAAAACACAGCTTTTGGATTAAACCGGGAAAAATGGTTTTTGTTTGTTCAGCTCTGCCTGCTCAACTTGGGAAGGAGGAGGGTCCTGGTCAGGTTGTTGAGCAGATCCTTGTGGGATTTGCAGCAGTTCTGGGGCTCTCTCAGTGCCTTGGGCACAGGGACCAAATGATCAATTGCTGCATTTCCGCACTGGTTCCCTCGCAGCTGCCCCTGCAGGGGGGGTTTCCAGCCAGCCCTGCTCTGAAAACCATCAAAGGCCCTCACAGAGCCACTGCTTGGGCTCACCCTGGGTTTTGTGCTTCTTGCAGGCCTGAGCAAACCATAAACAGGCCTTTTTCCCTTACAGAAAGAATTCTCACCTTTGCAGCAGCTCGAGAGCTGCGAGAATCAAAGCCAAGGGGGCGGGGGGAGCCTCAGGTCCTGGCTGCCAGCTGGGGCTGGCCAGAGCAGGGCTGGCCAATGCCCATCCCTGTGCAGTGGCCAAGGTGAAAAGCTCCACAAAACCTTCCCGGGAGACAAAAAATCTTCTTGTGGGCAGAGGAGGGGGCATCTGAGCCAATGTGTCCAATGCTTCCTCAGTAGCCCAAAATCCCCAGGAGATGCAGCAAAGCCCTGTGTTTGTGCACAGTTATGGTTAGGAGCATGACAGAATTTCAGGAACCCTGGCCCTAATTGCAAAAATCTCGTTAAAGGGTCCGCTCCTCCTCCCCCTTCTCCTCCTCCTCCCCCTTCAGTTGCTGTATCGGGACCAGCAGTGGCCCAGCAAGAGCAGCAGCTCCAAACGTGCTGTGGAGCCCCTGAGGAGCCCTGGCAGTGTCAGCAAGGAGCACCTGCTTTCCTCAACATCCCAGGGGAATTCAGCATTCCCAAAGCTGCTGTGCCAGGGCTGAAGGAGGAAAAGGCAGCGAAAGGCTGAGGGTTTTCAGGAGTTGTGGTGGAAAGGCCCGAGAGGTGCTGTTGTGGAGCTGAGAGCTGCCTGGGGTTGGGTGGTGCCTTCCTTCCGTTGGGGATCAGGGAGAGCGGTGGCGGGTGTTGCGCAGGGTGTGTGCCTGGCCCCGGGACACTGCTCCGCTGCCCCTGGGCACTGGGATCCAAGCTGCTGCCTTCGTCTCTTCTGCCCGGGCGCTGCCGGTGCTGGTGCCGGGAGCGATTGGTGCAAAGCGTGAGTTTGCAAAAGGAGCGATTTCCCCTGGTCCCTCCCGCCCGAGGCCGCCATGGCCCCTGAGGGGTTCGAGCGGCACCGGGGCGCCCCCTGCTGGCCGGGATTGCTCCCTGCAGCGCCCCCTGCTGGCCGGGATTGCTCCCTGCAGCGCCCCCTGCTGGCCGTGGCCAGAACTGCACCAAAGAGGAGCAAACAGCCCTGAGTGTGTTGGAAATTTCTGTTCTCGTGTTGCTGTTTCCTCTGTTCTGTTCTATAAATTTCCTAGCATTGATCTGTTATTCCTTTTCTTACAGTTTTGCCTGCAAGTCCCATAATTTTCACTGTTATACAACTTGGAGGTACAGGTCCTCTTTCCATTCCAGGAACGTTTCTGCTTTCCTTGGCAGACGTTTCCCTTAAACCAAGACCCTTTCAAACTCCTGGGTCCCCAGCAGACACTGGGGGACAGTGTCTGAGGCAGACACTTCAAGACAAGAGAGGGTCAGACACTTGGCCACCTAATGCTCTGCTTTTTAAGCCCTTGGGCCATCAATGGCCCTTTCAAAAGCTGGGACACCTGGTCACTTGGCCACTCAGGAGGTGGGTATGGAAGAGGAAAAGGCAAGGGTGGACCGTGGGGACCCCAGGAGCCCTGAACCTTCCTGGGACCTAAGCTGCTCCAACCACCCACGAGACCCCCAAATCCCTACTGGAGCCCCAATTCCCACCACACTCCTGATTCCCCTCAGATACACCAAGCATATCCGAACCCTCCAGAAACTCTCCACCACTGCAGTGCCCCCAACTCCCCCATGCCCCCAGCCCTCTGAGCCCCAGAACCCCAAGCCTGGCAGGGAGGGGCACCCCCCCCCAAACTCTCCCAGGACCCAAAAAAGATCCCCCAATATCCCTGCAATTCCCCTCTATGAACTTCCTGAACCCTCTAGGAGCTCCCAGTGCCATCCCAATGTTCCACAAATCCCACCCTGGGCTGTCCCTGGAGCATGAACAAGACCCTCCAAATTGGCCCCACAACACCCAAGACCCCCAGTTGAGGTCACTGTGGGCTCCGTTTCCCCCATCCCAGGGGCTTTGGGTGCTGCCCCCACTCTGGGGGCTTCCCCCTCACTCCAGGACCCCCATGCCCCTCCCATTGTCACCCACCCTGGTAGTGCCACCAGTGACAGCCCCCAATGACAGCCAAGAGCAGGAGCAGGTACAGGGGAGTCCTGCTGACATTCACAGCCACTGCAAGGGACAGAGGGGGACAGAGCAGCGGTCAGCCTGAACCGTGGAGGTCCTGAACACCCCAGTGAGCCCTTGTGATGTGACCCCACCTGTGAGCCAGGGTGAGCGAGGGTTCACCTCCAGGGCCAGCTCTGGGCTAAGTGCCCGGAACACGCGCTACCCGCCCTGTCCCAGCTGGTTGGTGGCCACGCACTGGTAGGTGCCTGAATGTCCCACATCGATGGCCCCAAGCTCCAGGAGGGGACCCCGGGCCACCTCGTGCCCATGGTGCAGCCAGGTGAAGGTGACAGGGGCTGAGCCCACCTGCACCGAGCAGCGCAGGGTCACAAGGTCATCTGGGTGCATCTGGATTGCTGGGGGACCGGGGGTGATGGTGGCATTGGCCATGAGCACTGCTGGGACACAGACAAGGCAGAGGCCGTGGGGAGGGGCTAGCACCCAGTGTGGAGGGAGGGATACAGTTAGGGGATGGGGACAATATGGGAGTCTGTGGGTGAGGGACACCCAGAACCAGAGGGCCCTCCTCACAGAGGTGTTGTGTCCTATGCTGGTGGTGGCCATTACTGAAAGTGGCATGCTGTGGGTGGGGTGAGGGTGGAATGGCTAAGATGGGGGGTTGCTGTGGGTCCTGCTCAGACAGGACAGTGATGTTCATTGCGGGGCTGTCAGCCACGCTGTCCCTGTAGCTGACCCAGCACTGGTAGTGGCCGCTGTCATTGTCCCCAATGTGTTGCAGCTCCAGGTGGGGGTCAGTACCCAGTGGCATAGCCAAGTCTCCCGGTGCCAAGAGAAGGACAGGGGACCTGTCCCCATGGCCATTGTGCAGCTCAGTGCCACCTGTCCCCCGGGGGGCTGCACTGACAGGGATACCTATGAGAATGGAACCCCTTGGGGGGAAACAGTATGGTTGGGGGATACAAGGATATGCAGGGAAGGTGAGGTAGGAGAGGAATAAAAGGGACCCCAGTGTGGGAGAAGGGTGACCCAGGCAGTGACAAGGAACAAGAGAAGGGACAGAGAGGATTCAGGGGCTCAGAGAGATGTGGGGAGTGCTTAGGGTGGAATGAGGGCACTGGGGAAAGAATGGGGAGAAGATGGGGAGTTCCTAAGGCAGGGCAGGGAATATGATGGCCTGGATAAGGGACTCGTGGGGGCTCCCGGTGCCCATCCCCGCATTTACTGCACACTGTGACGCTGGGCCAGGTGCTGCTCTTCAGCACAGCCCCCCTCTCGGAGCACACCTAGCAGCTGTAATTCCCCGAGTGGGAGACCCCCATGTCGGGCACCAGGAGCTTCAGGGACCCCTGCGGGATAGCCACCAACTGTCCGTACTAATAGAAGCAGTACAGGAGGGGAGCTAATGGCTGCAGGGGGTGCTGAGGCAGCAGAGATTGAAGGGCGACCCCTTGTTGGGCTCGGGGAGACCCTCCAGCACCGTAACTGGGAAGAGCTCCGGGAAGGAAAAGACAGGACAGTCATGACCTCCAGACTGGGGAAGGGACTGTGGGAGTTTTTGGTGTGGGGGTGCTGGGGTGCCAGCTGTGGGGGTGCTCACCTTGCACTGTCACTGTAACTGGCACTGACTCCTCCCACCCAGGTGATACCCTGGAGCCCTCTCAGCCCCTGCAGTGGTAGCAGTCACTATGGTGCATCTTCAGGGTGAGAAGGGACAGCTCGGTCCCTCTGTGGGACACACGCAGATATTTCTTATTGGGATAGAACCGCACCCCAATGAGTGACCTGGCAGCACAATGTCACCCTGTCCCCCTCCAGCTGTGCTCATGCTGGTACCTGCAGCACCAGCAGGTGGGGGTGGCCCCACAGGGACAGCGGCACCCAGGGTGCAGGTCTGGGGGCTGTCTCCAAACTCTCCCTGTAGGGACAGGAGTTCTTGTGGGAAAGTGGATAGGGGTGGTCTCCAAAAGATTTGGAGAGGCTGAGAGACATGCCTGTGTCACAACCACCCATGCACCACATCTGTGTGGCATGGATGCCTTGGGGTCAGGGACACTGTGGTCACCCTGGACTGAGGCAGAACATGGAGACACTATAGACACTCTGGGCACAAGGACACCATGGATGCACCCCATGCTGGCTCAGGTCACCCCCACCAGCTCATGATCCTATCCCCACGACCCCCTCCCTGTCACCACATCCTCACAGTTATTCTTCCCCTACTGTCCTTGCATCCCAGTTCCCTTGTCCTTATTCCCAGAGCTACCTCAGCCCAAAAGTGCCAGTCCACACATTCCTGCCCCCACATCCCCATCCCTAAAGTCCTGCCTCCCTATCCTGTCCCCAGAGCCACCCTGCATGCCCATTCACACCAAGGCCCAGTGTAGGTAACACAGACTGCCTCTGCTGGCCTTGGGGTCCTCAGGGGACCCCGCAGCCCCCAGTGCCATCTCCTCACTGGTCTCTGCCTCATTGGGGTCTGTCCCTGGGGTGTCAGGCCTGTGCCCGTGGCACTCATCCCACAGGAGCAGTGCCACCTTCCCAGCCATCCTGGTGTCCCTGGCTGTGGGCACTAGCTGTCACTCACTGCTGGGGCCACCTATCCCCTGGCTGGTGGCTCTTCAGATGAAGGGGAAGGAAGTGAGGTCAGCTCTTGTCCTCATGTGTAGGTGGCCTTGGTTGGGGCAGGGTGGGGATCATCATGGGGATGCAGTGGGACATCATTTTCCCAGGACTGGGGGACTCAGGGGAGCTAAGGAAAGGTGTCCAATGGAATGGGATTTCCACAGCAATGGGGGTCAGGTGAATGGGGGTTTTGAGCAGACAGATCACAGGAAAATGAGATCCAAGGGAGTAGGGGTCCAAGGGAGTGGGGGGGTCTCCATTGGGGGTGCTATAGGAAGGGGTTCTCATTGGAATGTGGGTAACAAGGATTTGGGGCATGGATTGGGGGTACTGGGTGAAAGGCTCTATGAGAACTGGGGTAGTGGGGAGGACATTGTTGAGAATGGAGGTCCTGGGAAATGGCAGTCTATAAGGGTCACTCCCAAGTTTCTCTCATTTTTGCCTCCCGACCGTGGCAAGAAGACCCCGAGAACCCCCACCCAGGCTGACTCTGGACAATGATTTTCTGGCCTGACCAAGGTGGATGCTTGCCAAGGGACTGTGTGCAGGTGCTCGCTGTGCTCCATGGTACACTGCTCTCGAGCAGGCACTAGCTGGAGCGGCAGGTTCTGTACACCTGTTTATTGCAGCAACCCTCACAATGGTCCAGAAATCTCCCACATCTTGGCCAGAAGCCACTTGCTTTCCGTCTCATCTCGTTGGTAGCTATTTTCCAATCCCTTTCTTTTTTCTCTCTCTGTACTTTGTTTCCTGTATCTCTCCCATCTATCACAACTGAGTTGTTGGCGTTTAATGAAAATGCATTGCTGTTGTTGAATAAACTGATTTTGTCCCCTGCATTTTGCCTGTTTGCACCTCTGAGATCAAACGAACCATCACGAATCCAGCTCTGTATTAACAGCGGATCGTGACATTAAATTGGCATCACGGACAGGATTTTCTGGCAGACAGAAGGGATGCAAGGTTGTGTGTAGTCTGTAGCAGGGGAAGGAAGTCTTACTCCAGCCGCACCTAGCTGGCCACCTTGGATGGGTGAGCCTGACTAGAAAGCAAGGGGGGTAATTCTGATTTCCCACAGACTGCAGACACCTTGGTGTGGAGCATCCCCAGACTCGCTTGAGGGCTCTGTCGTCAGAATTTCACAAAAGATCTACTGGTGCAAAAGGCGGGACACTGTTGTTGTTGTTGTTTTTATGATGTTTGACTACTTGGTGCAGTGAAGAGACAACCTGGTGTTTTGTAACTAAGGAGTGCCTCCCAAGTAGTTTGGTCTCTTCACCCACACAGGGAAGCAAAGGGGGGCACACAGCGGAAGCTGTTTCGTTGTGTGTGGTAACTTAAGCAATAGACCTCCCTGTTGTGGTTTTTACCTATCCCTTCACAAAATGACTGAGAATTCCACTGCAACAGATAAAGCTGCATTTTATGCTCTATTAGCTAAGTATAGCACCAGACCATCCCAAGGTGGGGAGGAATGGGCGAACAATAATTGGTTTAATCTAGAAAATGTGATTGATAGAATATGTTCTTTGCAACATGAATCAAAGTTCAAATTGGGCAAAAATAAAATCATGCTCTGCTCAGTTTTGGGAGCTTGTCTTTCGGCAGCCATAGAAACTCGCTCTAAGTGAGTTAGTGAGGAAAGTACAATTATATGTTCTTTGCAAAATCTTGTTCAAATTCTGCAACAACAATTAGACCAAGAAAGGAATGAGAACCGTTTGTTGCGAGATGAAAATCATTTGCTACAGGCTGCCCTAAGAGAAAAATGTGCCAAAAAATCAAAGCAGAATGAAACACACACAGAAACAGAGGAGAAGGAAATTGTTCACATTAATCAAATTTATCCCCAAAAGGAGTTAACTATCATGAAAAATCTTGGGGATCACTGCTGCCCGAAATTGAGACCTGTGGTTAAAACACAATACACTTATCTTGGTCCTGATGATTTTGAACCAAACATATCTACAAAAGAAATCCCATATTCTGCCACTGAATTAGCAAAACTGAAAAAAGAATATGGGCGACTCCCTCATGAAACAGAGACTGAATATGTATTTCGAGTGTCTCTTACTGGGGGAGATCAGATTAAATTATCAGAAAGCGAAGCTAGTGGGTATTGGGGACATGGAGTTTTCTTAACAACCGGAGATAAGAGCTACCCATGGTCCTTGACCCAACGTGCAGCTTTCTGGGCCGGGGGGCTTAACCCCCTGGAAAGGGGAGACCCTATAGCTTTAGTTGGTACTCCCGACCAACTTTTGGAAAACATTCACAAAGCTGCTTGCCTGCAAATGATACATGAGAGAAAACTGACCACTACCTATGAATCACCTATGCAATTGCCTGTAATGCCTGAAATCATGACCCCTTTAATTCGTGGTCTCCCAGAAACACTCAAATCTACTGCAATTCTCCTGCAAAAAACTATCGCATCCATGACACCTGTAGAAAGATTAGATAGATTTCTTGGAAACTCACGTGAGCGATCTGGTTCCGTGGACTCTTTCCCTCCCTATGAATCCCCCTCTAGACGGGCTCCAGAGTCTCCTGACAATAACCGTAAAGTTTGGACATGGAGCGAAGTTGCAGAGGAATTGCTGAATTACAGCAGGAAATATGGACCCGTGAAAGTCCCAGAGGATAAAGTGGAGAAAACTAAAGGTGTTAGACACATTGTTTCTCCTAGTGATAAGCCAGAAAAGGGGAAATTGAATACTCCCAGTCAGTACCGTTGGTCGTTGGGGTTAAAGAAACAAATTCCTAAGGATGTTATGGATGGCTTACCACTTGACAAGTTGATAAAAATTGTTGTGAATTGGCATTGCCCTAAGATCCTTACATCAAGCTCTCCTACTGTCCAGCCTAGTGCCCCTCCTCTTCCACCGGCTGTGGTCAGTGAGTCAAACTTAACCCCTCCACAGATTCTGGGCAGTGAGCTGTATTGGTTTGAAAGTAAAACCAGTGCGAGACTCCAAGTCAGTAATACAATTTAATAGAAGAAAAGAGAAAAAATAAGATACATGCAATAATATAAAAGAAACAACCACCCACACAGTCAGAAATACAACCTGACACCCTGTCAGTCAGGGTGTTGGTAGCAGTCTGTATAAATGGTGGCTGCATCCTCCTGGATGACAGATGTGATTCAGTTGAAGCAGTGCTCCTGTAGAAGGTGCAGTTTTCTTCCGAAGATCCAGCGACGATGTGGAAATTATCCGACTTTCCTCTGGGATCCAGTAGAAAGGTCTGCCCTCGTGTCCTAAACCCCAGTTTTTTTATCTAGGTAGGAAAGGCTGGGCTCCTGCCCCTGGCTGGGGCATCTCCCAATGGGATGATGTAATCTTATCAGTCACACAATAGGACTTAATGGCCCATTAACGGAATATATCTTCCGGAGGAAGGATGGGTTGTGAATAGATAACGATGATCATCCCCCGATCTTATCAGATGGCACATCAGCAGAGGATATCTCCCACAGAGATAAGGATCACCACCCCTCCCACATTTGAACAGATGGTGATAGAATACACAAATGTTGCATTGTATCCCAGGACATGAGCCAAATCAATCTCCTCCACAGGTTCTGAGAGCTGAGTCAGAGTTTTCTCCTTCTCAGTTTTTGGGAATGGAACTGAAACGGCTTCAGAAGCAGGGAAACTAGAAACCCCGTCTCTCGTGGGTGGGCAGAGGGATGGGGGGGGAAACTGGTTATTCATTAGAACGCTCACCAGAAATCCCAATACTGGGGACCTCCAAATAACAGCAATAGTTGGTCCTAGAAGGTCACCTGTCACCTTTGTGGTTGACACTGGAGCCCAAATTTCTGCACTAACAAGAAAAGCTGCACAGAAATGTGGAGTTGTTCCAACAAGGACACAATGCTTTGTCCTTAATGCCTTGGGGACCACAGAAGCTATGGATATAGCTCTGATAAAAATCTTACTATCTGGAGAGGAGAATTTGTTACTTATCAAAATTGTAATTGGAGATATTCCAAATGATTTATTAGGAATGGATGTCCTTGCTGGGAGACAGTGGGAAGACGAGGAGGGTTGTCTCTGGTCCTTTGGCACACCACGTTTTAATATTAATCTGCTCCAAACCACACCTTCCTTACCTTTCAGTAAAATTACTAATGTGAAGCAATACCCACTTCCCACTGGTGCCAAAGAAGGAATCAAGCCAGTTATTCAGGACTTGAGAAATCAGGGAGTGATAATTGACACTCATTCTCCCTTTAACTCTCCAGTGTGGCCAGTCCGTAAACCTAACGGAAAGTGGAGGCTGACAGTAGATTTTCGCAGACTAAATGCAAACACAGATCCTCTCACAGCAGCTGTCCCAAATTTAGCTGAACTTATAACTTCAATTCAGGAGAAGGCTCATACAATCATGGCAACTATAGATGTCAAAGACATGTTCTTTATGATACCTATACAGCCAGAGGACATGGACCGTTTTGCCTTCACCTGGGAAGGACAGCAATACACCTTCACTAGGCTTCCTCAAGGCTATAAACACTCCCCTACTCTGGCCCACCCTGCTTTAGCACAGGAATTAGAAAAGACACCCAAACCTGACAATGTAGCTGTCTATCAATACATTGATGATATTCTGGTGGGGGGAGATGAAATAGAAGTAGTGGGGATACCCAACAGAAAATAATTTCTCATCTGGAAAGCCTTGACTTACAAATTCCCCCAGAGAAAATTCAGAAACCTTCTCAGGATGTGAAGTTTTTGGGGATTTGGTGGAAAGGAGGTATGACATGTATTCCACCTGATACTCTAACCTCCCTGGATCAAATTAAAATGCCTGGATCCAGGAAAGAGCTTCAACAAGCTCTGGGATTATTAGTGTTTTGGAGAAAACACATCCCTGATTTTTCAATTATTGCCAGACCTCATTATGACTTGCTGAGGAAAGGGGTAAAATGGGATTGGACTCCTTCTCAGGAGGAAGCACTACAATTGCTGATTTTTGAAGCAACTGCACATCAAGCTCTAGGCCCTATTCAGCCCACAGATCCTTTCCAGGTAGAATGGGGATTTGCCACCTCGGGACTATCAGTGCACATATGGCAACGGGGCCCAGAAGGCCCTACAAGGCCTGTTGGTTTCTATTCCCGTGGTTTCAAAGATGCTGAAAAAAGATACACTACCTGGGAAAAGGGGCTTTTTGTTGTTAGCATAGCTCTCATAGAAGTGGAGAAAATTACACGTCAGCAATCAATTGTATTGAGAGGCCCTTTCAAAGTTATTAAAGCAGCTACCAGCGGGACCCCTCCCCCTGACGGGGTGGCCCAGAGATCCTCAGTTAGGAGGTGGTATGCCCAGATAGAACATTACTGTAACATCTTCTCAATAACAGAAGGATCTGCAAAAATATGGCCATACAAGAAGCTGAGAGCTTGGCTAGCAGCCATGACAAACCTGCCTCAGTAATTAAAGTGGCCCCTCCTTTCTCCCCTGAACAATCAGCAAATTCTTGGTTTACTGGTGCTTTTGCCAAATGAGACGGAAAGGTGTGGAAATACAGGGCAGTAGCTCTTCATACTTCATCTGGTGAACGAATTATTACTGAGGAGAAGGCAGTGCTCAGGTTGGTGAACTGATTGCCGTTTGGAGTGTTTTCCAGTGTGAGGCACATAATACCTCTCTTGTTTGTATTTATACTGACTCCTATGCTGTGTTTAAAGGATGTACAGAGTGGCTTCCTTTCTGGCAGCAAAATGATTGGGAAGTCAACAGAATCCCAGTATGGAAAAAGGAAAAATGGCAAGAAATTCGAAATACAGCAAGTCAAGGGAATTTTGCTGTGGGGTGGGTGGCTTCTCATCAGACAGATGGAAATCCAGCTGGTGAGTGGAACAATGCTGCTGATGAGTTAGCAAGACTAAGTCCCCTGAAAAAGGAACAAATTACAGAGGACTGGAAGCACCTGCTAGAATGGCTGCATATTAAAAGACAACACACTGGTGTGAAAGTTTTGTACAAAGAAGCCCTCGCCCGTGGCTGGCCTGTCACCAGGGAAATGTGTAAAACATGCATATCAGCTTGTGAGCAATGCCACAGACGACTAGAAAGGCATCCTTTGGAAGATGACCCTTTGCACTTAAGGAAAGGTAAAGGCTTATGGGACGTGTGGCAGGTAGATTCTATCGGTCCCTTTAAGAAGTGTGGTGGTAGACATTTCGTGCTGGAAATAACATCAGGGTTAGTTCAAGCTGAAGCCTTTAATAGAGTTACAGGAGAAAACACTGTTAAGGCATTGCAAGAATGGTTTGGAACTTTCCCAAAGCCACAGGAGATTCAATCTGATAATGGGTCTCACTTTACTGCTAAAGTAGTACACGAATGGGCAAGGGAGGAAGGAATAAAGTGGACTTTTCACACCCCCAAGCCAACGGGATTGCAGAAAGGACTAATGGTCTCCTAAAGCAACTCCTAAAACCACATGAGGGAAGTTGGGATCTTCGATTATGGCAAGATGTAAAAGGTATAAATGATAGATGGGGAGTAAACGGGTGTCCCAAAGTAACTGCTTTTTGTCCAAAAGCCCCAAGCATCATTCCTGCACTACGGGGACCTAATGATCCTAAAAATCCAGCCCATTACCTTGGGCAACCTGTTTCAGTAAACCTTCCTACTGTAGGAGAAGTGCCACTAGAGCTAAAACCCCCTTTGAATAAATATGCATGGGTAGCCACCAATGCTCTGGGAAAGGAGCATCAGATAAGTACCCGTTGGATTGTTCCATCATTTTGACCTCCTGCCTCTTGGTGGCAGACTCTGTTGTGTTTGCTTTTCACAGAAGAACACCAAGGGACATGAGAAACAGATAAAGCATGATAACCTTTTTGATACTTCTCTGTATCTTACCACAACACCATGGCCAAAACTCGGTCAAGTGTCCGTGGTCTGAAATTTCCATCAGGTATACCAGTGCTCTAGGACCCTGCCCCAGAGATCGTCACCATTGCGACAGTAGTAATGCACAATTCTGAGGTATACCTTCCAATGACTGGGGTTGGGACAAAAAGGATTGTGCTATGGTACTAACGGGAACAATTGGTGAAGAAACTAAGGTAGGATGCAGAAGAGATGAAAAATTCCTTCACGAGAAAGCTACTACTGGGAATTTCTTAAAATCAGATATAACTAGTAGCTTGCACCCTAACATCACAGCAAGTCTCTGCCCCACAACAGTATGGACATGTAAAAAACAAGTCCCCCTAATACTGTGTTGTCACCAGAGTTGGATTGGTAACTATGCCTTGGACCCTGATGCCAACAATGTCGAAGTTACAAAGCTTTGCATGGACTAATTTACTGACTGTTGGCATAACTTTACTTTAACAAGACCAACCTATGTAACATGCTCCTGGCAGAATGACATAGCAGATGAGTCCAGCTTGAAAGGTCTAACCCATAGGTTCAAATTAATTGCTGTAGAAAAACCCACACTGAATGCAATAATTACATACACTGGTGTAAGCACCTCCCTAGTGTTGGACGATGTCCTAGGGTGACGTCATGGTGCTTATATCCCCAATTGTGTGTTCTGTTTGTGCTTGGAATTATGTTCTGTGCTTTCAGGACTGACTCTGAAAGTGAAGGTTTGTTTTGTTTCGTTATCAGCTGACTCACCTCCCCCATAGTCTGTGTTTAGGAGAGGCTTGCTTGCTTGCTCGCTTGCTTGCTTGCTATCGCTCCTACTTTTTGCTTTTGCCCTTGCTTTTGCTTATTAGTTAGTTCAGCTAGGCAGTCCAATTTTTTCCCTGGACTGTTGTTTGTTTTTTTTTTTCTCTCCCTTTCCTGAATACCATCTGAACCTGTTCCAGATGGGAACCTGGGAAACACCAAGAAACACCAGGAGTCTGCATTTTGTGATTTGTAGAAGTCATCCCCAGCGCCAGAGACCGATAACTGGGCGACCACTTGCAGGAGAGGCTTTCTGAGTTTGTCATCCTTTCAGAGCGGTGAAAGAGTTTTTGTCATCTGATGTTGTTAATTTTTTTTGTGTGTGCTGGGGAGTGTTTTGCTTGTTAAATAAACAGGTTTTTTCCACTTCTCTCTGAGGAAATTCTTCCCGAACCTGGTGGTGGGGAGTCGTTGGGGTTTGCTTTCTGGGGGCTCCTTCTGGAGGTTTTCCCCAAATTTGCCCTAAACCAGGACAGATGACAAAAACAAGGTTTTTCCTCCTTTTGTGGTGACACAAGGTGATGATGTCACAATAACTTGTAAATTAGTTGCTGGTTCCCTCAGCGAACCTGCATACAGTTATGGCATAGGACCTCATGGCGGTACCTCATACTGTCGAATCCAAAATCTGGTTTATTGGCTGAATTTAACTGCTGTACGGTTTTCCATAGAGTCATGTGTGGTAAAAACAATACAAGATACTGGGGAGAACTTGATGTTAATATTGTAACACCTACCACCCAGTCACTGGTTCTGTTGAGTCTTACAATTTTTCGAATTGGACCATATGTAATTAGAAAAACTGGCCGAAAACAAATATTATTTAATCCGGCATGGTCTCTTAAACAGATCAAATTGTTGATGCAATGCAATGTCTCAGAAATTCAGCCAGCTGTTCACCTTTTTTATGACTTCTTTTGAGGGGTGGACAACCTGGTTGCAAAAACAGAATCCTTCTAAGAAACGAATGGCAAGAGACATAACCCGTGTTGTGGGAACAGGATTGGGAATTTTAAATAGCATCGATTCAGAAGTACTAATGAATAAATTGGGTACCACAGCTGGAGATGTAACCAAATTACAACAGCCCCTTGTTGGGGGTTGAGTTGTTTCCTTCTCTTTCTGTGGAATTTCTCCCATTGTTATGCTAAGTAGTTGTGGCTACACCTTAAACAATAATGTTCTCTCTAAGGGGGGTGGGTGGAGGGGAATGGGGGGGGGGAGAGACCAGAAAAGGAAAGGTGGGACGGGGGTCTGGAGTGGGCTGGGACTCTCTCTCGCTTGGCTTGTGGAGCGCTAGGAGGACGCCCCGTGCTCCGATCTGGCATCTCCCCTGCCATCCCAGACCTGAGATCCACGCTCCCTGCTGTTGGACATGGCTCCGCTGCTCTCCCATCTCACCCTACTATCTCCTGACACTCTGCTGAGCACCACGGCCAGCACCGTGAGGGGGGAGTCGCTCCCCCATCCCTCTCACCCCTGGGTCACTGCCGCCATCACCCAGCCCTCTTCAGCTGCACAGGACCTGCCCTGCCCACAGCACCGATAACTGAGTGCAGGGAGAGAGGGCCTTGGCCAAAAGAGACTGGAACTGAGCTATACTGTTCTGTTTTGTTGTCAATTTTTATAGCTGTTGTTATTTCTGCCTTGTTAGATATCAGTAAACAACTGTTATTCCTATCCCATCTCCTGCCTGAAGGCCTCTGATTTGAAACAAAAATAATTAGAAGGGAGGGGGTTGCACTCTGCATCTCAGGAAAGGGGTTCTCGCCTTTCCTTAGACCATACCTGTCTTTCAAACCGAGACACCCCTGCAATCATCCTTAACAGCTTTGGGAACCCAACAGTGGTTGGTATCAAACATATTGCCAAATTGGGAAAAGGTAAATGTAAATGACCACAAATTGATAATCGATGTGCTGGGGGCAACACTAAATAACATTTCTCTGGCTCTCAGCTGTATCCAGGCCTAGTTGTGGATGCAGTCAGTTGCTGCCTCAATTATTAGAGAAGACGAGGAAGGTACTTTTCCGACTGAAATTTGAAAAATAGTCTGGGACAGTGCCACCGATTTTGAAACAGAATTCCTGCCCTGGTGGAACTTAGTAAATTTTACCTATGACCCCAGCACAAACACAGCCACAGCCTTTGTACTGATGATACACATTGCTTCAGTGCATTCAATATTCCCCATCATTGTATTAGGGTTGAATCATGATGGAGCTATTCTCTATCCTTTTGAGCATAGGGGATGGGCCCGTCAAATTGATGAGAAATAGCAAACTGTCAATTTGGAAACTTGCATTGTCCAGGAACAACAGGATTTATCTGTGTAAGTAATGCAATTAGAGCTCAAGATATCTGCTTGGACACAGAACAGAATGTTTGTAACTTTGAAATTCATCCAAATGAGATTCCTGAAACTGTACTGGGGTATATGGCAATGGATGTGCATGCTTTAGAACTGCTTTATAGAAAATTTGGGAGTAGATACTAATAATCATTCAAATCTCTGTGTCTGTAACTTTACTAGGATTGCAGGGTGTGATTTTTCCTTTGTAGCTCTAGTTACTTCTTACCATCTTTTGCAGTCAAATTACACACTGATCCACCATCTATTGCCCACTCTAATTGGAATTAACCTCTCTCTGGTGAAGCAATTGTTGCTCCACCAAGATCTGATTGAAATTTTGGAGAGGATCAAGAAAAACGGACAGAAAACCTTAATAGCTGTTCATCATAATGTGGAAAAAATACATTGTGTTTTGGAAAGAGTAAAGACAGATGCTGAACACAGGTGGTGGGATACTCTATTTGGGTGGTCACCCACTGCTGCAGGTGTCCTGAACAAATTGTGTCATCCCATCATTGTTCTCTTGATTTTGGTTTTAATTGGTTTTGTTTTATCAGCAATCCTGTACATTATGAATTGGAGAATGATGAAACAGTTAGCACAATTGGCATCTGTGATAGATATACCCAAATCGGTCACTGTTGACATCCCTAAAGTTATTGACACAAGATGAACTATTGACTGAAATTGCTTATTTTTTGATTGTGTGGTATTTTTGCAATCAAAATCAGTTACTTAATCTTTTGTAATCGAAAAATTGCAAAATTGCTTATTTCTTTGTAATCAAAATTGAATGTATATTTTAATTGAGAATTTATTATTTGTTTTGTTTTGTTTTATCTCTTTCTTTCTTTTTCCTTTTCCTTTCCCTTATTCTTTCCTATTTTGTCTAACTCTGTCTCTATTTTTCAGGATATGCTACCAGCTTGGACGAGTCCTGAAGACTTCGCAACAATTCCACAAAGGACAGCTCTTGACGATGATCGTGAGTCATGGGGTGGTGTAAGGGTTGATCCGAAGTTTCCCTCGTTTTTGCCTCTCGACCATCACAAGGTGATCTCGAGGACCCCCACCCAGGTTGATTCCAAACAATGGTTCCCTGGCCTGGCCAAGATGGATGCTTGTCAGGTGACTGTGTGCTGGTGTATTGTGTTCACTGTGCTGTTTTGTCACGAACCAGAGATTGTGTTGTACCAACTGGAGACTGCATGTTCTGCCCGACTGCACCTGTCTTCTGCAGCACCACCCAATGGTCCATAAATCTTCCCACATCTTGGCCAGAAGCCACTCGCTTTGGAACAGGTCTATAAAAGAGTGACCCTCTGGAGAAGACCCTTGAGATCTCCCCACGGATGAAGTCTCATCTATTGATTGGCCCATGAGGACGTCCATCTTGTCTCGTTGGTAGCTTTTTTCCCATCCCCTTCTTTTTCTCTATATATTTTGTTTCCTATATCTCTCCCCTCTATCACAACTGAGTTGTTGGCATTTAATAAAAATGCATTGCTATTGTTGAATAAACTGATTTTGTCCCCTGCATTTTGCCTGTTTGCACCTCTGAGATGAAATGAATCATCAGGACCCCTTCCCTGTCTTGGTGGATGGTGACAGGTCATTGGTGTGGTCAGTGGGGGGGGTGTCAGTGGACATGGTCAATGGAAGAATACAGTTGGGAGGGATCAGTTGGTGTGGGCATGAGGGTTTCATCAGCTGGGTGATCGGTGAGTGCAGTCAGTGGGTGTGGTGAGTTGTGCGTGATTACTGGAAGTGGTCTGTGAGTGTGATCGGTGGTATGGTCACAGACTGCTGGCAGTGGATAGGGTCAGTGAATGTGGTCAGTTAGCTGGTCAGCGGGGTGTGGGCATTGGTTTCTTGGATATAGGTGTGGTCAATGGATGTGCTAAGTGTTTATGGTCAGAGAGGTAGTCAGCTGGGGTATGGTCAATTAGGGGGTGTGGTCAGTGGGTGTGGTGAGTGTGATGTGTTCAATGACGGTATGGTCATTTGGGTGGTGAGAGGCATGTGGTCAGTGGATGTAGTCACTGGGTGTGGTCAGTGGGTATGGTCAGTGGCTGTGGTCTGTGTATGGGCAGTGTGTGTGGTCAGTTGGATGATCACTGGAGGTGGTCGGTAGGTGTGGTCAGGGGTGCAGCAGGTGGGTGTGGTCAGTTAGTACGGTCAGTGGGAAGTGGGCATTGGTTTCTTGCATATGGGTGTGGTCAGTGGATGTGCTAAGTGGTTATGGTCAGGAGGGTGGTCAATTGGGGTATGGTCAATTGAGGGGTCATTGGAGTGTGGTCAGTGGGTGTGCTCAGTGCGACGTGCTCAGTAGTGGTATGGTCATTTGGGTGGTGAGA
This sequence comes from Acridotheres tristis, assembly GCA_037013685.1. NCBI lineage: Eukaryota > Metazoa > Chordata > Aves > Passeriformes > Sturnidae > Acridotheres > Acridotheres tristis. Next base: position 3,194,409 of record CM072912.1, on the reverse strand, counting down.
AGCATGTGGTCTGTGGATGTGGTCAGTGGGTGTCATCAGTGAGTGTGGTCGGTGGGTGTGGTCAGTGGTGGTGGCCTGCAGGTTTGAGCAGTGCAGAGTGGTCAGTGGGGTTTGGGCTATAGGTGTGATCTCTGGTATGGTCAATGGGTGTGGTCAGAGGGTGCAGTAAGTGCATCTGGTTATTTGGGTAGTCAGTGGGTGTCGTCAGTTGATTGCTGGGGATGGTAAGTGGGTGTGGTCAGTTGGTGTGGTCATTGGAGGTCGTCTGTGGGGTGTGGGCAGTGGGGAGTTGTAAGAGTCGGTCCAGAGTTTCCCTCATATGCCTCATGACTGTCGCGAGGATAAAGGCTACCCCGAGGACCCCCCACCTGCTTCTGGACAGGAGTTCTAGCCTGGTCGAGGTGGATGCCCTTGCCAAGGGACTGTTTGCAGGTGCTCTCTGCGCTTGCTGTGCTGTCCACGGCACAATGCCTTCGAACAGGTACTATGCCTACACTGGTCTCGAGCAGGCACTAGCTGGAGCAGCAGGTTCTGTACATGTGTTTCTCGGAGCAGCCCTCACAATAGTCCATAAATCTTCCCAATCTCTTGGCCGGACGCCACTCTCTTTAGAAAAGGGCTATAGAAGTAACTCTCTGAAGAAGATTTTCTGAGATCTCCCCACAGAAGACACGTCTATTGGCAGGACCACGAGGACCTCAGAATCTATTGGCCAGACCACAAGGATGGCTGTCTCATCTGTTGGTAGCTATTCCCCATTCCCCTCCTTTCTCTCTCTCTCTCTTTACTTTGTTTCCTTTAACTCTCCCTCTATTGCAAAACTGAGTTGTTTGGCACTCAGTAAAGTGCATTTTGCTTTGAGGAAACTGATTTGTCTCCTGTTGCATCTTTTGCACCCCTGAGATCAAAATGAACCATCACGACTCCCGCCTGTATTAACAGTGGATCGTGACAGGAGTGGCCACTGGGGGTGGTCAATGGGTTTGCTGAGTGAGTGTGTGTAGTGGCTAACAGCTGGCCCTGAAGCCTTACAGTTCTAATTAATCCTAAGTATGATTTTATAACTGAAATGTAAGTAATTATTGTCACATGAACACGGAGTTTTGTGTTGATTCTGTCTTAGCTGTGATGAGTGGTGACCCTGACCTGATAGGCAAAAGCCCATCCATGGGATAGTGGCAGGGATGGAACCCCAGAGGGGGAGGGCGGCCAGGAAGAGCTGCCAGTAGTCAAGAGTTGTGGAGGTACAGACTTAAATAGAAGAACCTGCTGGAGAACCTTGTAAATAGAAGACTCTTATAAAAAGAAGAAGCAGCTGGAGATATGGGAATGCAATATCCACAGAAGAAAGAGAAGGCACTCAGAACCATGGACTGGACACAGCCACAAGAGCACAGCAGAGACGCTGTGGGCACCGCTCACCAGGGAAGCAGTGGAGAGAGTGAGTGCATCCTGAGGTGTGCAGAATGGGAGGAGAGGGAGGAAGTCAAGGGAGGGATGGCCGTTATCAAGGACTGCAGTGCTGCCCTGCCACATTGCTGCTGGAGCTCCCCTGCCACAGCTATTGCAGCGCCTGTATCGCTCACAGGTTTGCCCCTCTCCCTGAGCTCCTGAGAACTCTGCAGCCCCTCCTGCCATCCCATCTCCACAGACCAGCACAACAGTCTTGGTCTTGGAGCCCTCAAGAGCTATTCCTGCTCCAGGCCCAAGGCCCATCCCAAAGCTGGGGCAGCCACAAAGCTGTGCCCATTTCTGTTCATTCCTGCTCTGATGAGGATGGATCCTCAGCCACTTGGAGGCTGCAGATAAATTTTCCTACTCCAGAGGCCTCTTCTTTCTTGAGCTCTTCAGTTCAGGAATTGAGTGAGAAATGCTCATACACATTTGTTCAAAATATGGGAAAAAGAAAAGTCCCTGGGAATAATGTAAGTTATCAATTCTTCTGTGCTTAATTAGACAGATTTCAGAAGTCTATTCCAAGTGAATATATTATATTGAAAACAATGCAGACAGAACTGTTTTGTCATGTTGTATTTTCCTGTTTAACAATGGATATCAGCAAGGTCCAATTTATATTGAACCCCAGCACTTATCATGCAGGCTAAAGAGATATGAAAATCATGACGCTTGATGGCTGACAATCAATAACATTTTGCCTCCACCCTCTCCCCACCACTTTCCCATTCCAGCCCCTGGGACTCCTATGGATCAGGAATGGTGTGGCCAGCAGGAGCAGGGCAGTGATTCTTCCCCTGTGCTCAGAACTGGTTGGGCAGCACCTCGAGTGCTGTGTCCAGTTCCAAGCCTCCAATTTAGGAAGGACATGGAGAGGATGGACTGTGCCCAGAGAAGGGCAACAAGGCTGGTGAGGGGTCTGGAACACAAGTCCTGTGAGGAGCAGCTGGGAGAGCTAGGTTTGTTTATCCTGGAGAAGAGGAGGCTCAGGGCAGACCTCATCACTCTCTACAGCTCCCTGACAGGAGGGTGCAGACAGAGGGGATTGGGCTCTTTTCCCAGGGAACAGTGAAAGGACGCGAGGACAGAGCCCTAAACAGTTCCAAGGGAAGGTTAGACTGGACATTAGGAATACGTTCTTCAAAAAGAGGGTGATTGGGCATTGGAATGGGCTGCCCAGGGAGGTGAGTGAGTCACCATCCCTGGAAGTGTTTAAGGAAAGACTGGATGAGGCATTGAGTGGTCTGAGTGACAAGGTGGAGTTAGGTGGCAGGTTGGACTTGATGCTTTCAAAGGTCTTTGCCAGTCTGGCTGATTCTGTGATAATTGTGACACTGCAGAGCCCTGGGGAAGCAAGGGGCCATTGTGACACTGCAGGGCCTCGTGGAACTGAGAGGACCAGAGTGACACTGTGTATGACAGGGCATCATAGAACCAAGGGGCCATTGTGACACTGTGGGGCTACATGGGAGCAAGGAGTCTATTGTGACAGTCTGGGTCCTGGTGGAACCACAGAGGCCACTGTGGCACTGTGGAACCAGAGAGAGACCCTTGTGAGAGCCTAGGGCCTAATGGAATCAAAGGACCATTGTTCCCTTGTAAGGACTCTTGGAACTAAGAGAACAATTGTGACACTATGGTGCCCCATGGAACCAAGGGGCCCTTGTGACACTGCAGGATCTTGTGTAACCAGGGCTCCATTGTGACACTGCAGCAGCAAGGAATTCATGGTGGCAATTGGAGGCTTCATGAAACCAAGAGGCCCTGTGACTCTGCAAGGTCTTGTGGATCTACCTGCTTGTTGTTTTGGTGTTCCTCATTAGCCTGACTCTTGGGGACATGGGCAGACTTTCACAGACAGCTTCTCTACCCAGGTGGCAATGTCTTTCCACTAATCAGCAGCCCAGATTTGTTTTCCTCTATGTTGCTAGTTAGCCTTTTTCCACCTTTCCAGCCATCCCCACAGAGCATTGGCTACCATCCATCAATCAGTGTAAAGGTAGAGCTTTGGCCACTTCTCTCTTTCAGCAATGTCCAGGGCCAGCTGAACAGCTTTGAGTTCCACAAGTTGACTTGATCCACCTTCTCCTTCAGTAGCTTGTACAACCTGTCGTGCGGGGCTCCATACGGCTGCTTTCCACTTCCAGTTCATCCCCACAATGTGGCAGGAACCATCACTGAAAAGAGCATAGAGTGTTTCATCTTCTGGCAGTTGGTTATATGGTGGGGCTTCTTCAGCCTGGGTCACTTGTTCCTGTTCCTCTTCCTCGGTGAGACCAAAGTTTTCACCTTCTGGCCAGTTTGCAATTATCTCCAAAATCCTAGGGCAATTCGAATTTCCAATATGGGCACGTTGTGTGATGAGGGCAATCCACTTGCTCCATGTGGCATTGGTGGCATGGTGGGTCAAGGGAACCTTTGCTTTAAACATCCACCCCAGCACTGGTAGTCGGGGTGTCAGGAGGAGCTGTGTTTCCCTGCCAATTACCACTGAGGCAGCTTGAACTCCTTTACAGGCGGCCAAGATCTCCTTCTCTGTTGGAGTATAGCTGGCTCTGTAACTTCAGCTCCAGAATCCCAAAGATCAGCCTAGAGTCTCACCAGGCAGCTTCTGCCAAAGGCTCCAGGACAAACCATTGCTCCTGATTGCGGAGTAAAGCACATTCTTCACCTCTGGCCCTGTCCTGACTGGGCCAAGGGCTACTGCATGAGCAATCTCCTGCTTGCTCTGGGTGAAGGCTGATGCTGCTGCTCAGGGCCCCAGTGGAAATTGTTCTTCTTGCGGGTGACCAGGTAAAGAGGGCTCACAATCTGGCTGTACTCAGGAATGTGCATTCTCCAAAAGTCTATAGCACCTAGGAAAAATTGTGTTTCCTTCTTGCTGGTTGGTGGAGACATTGTGGAGATCTTATGAATGACCTCATGGGGATCTGGTATCATCCATCTTGCCACTTTACTCCCAGGAACTGGATCTCTTGGGCAGGTCCTTTGACTTTGCTTTTCTTGACGTTGAAGCTGGCTCCCAGCAGAATCTGGATGATCTTCTCTCCTTTCTCAAATACCTCCATTGCCAGTTTACCCCACACAATGATGTCATCAATGTACTGTAGATCTTCTGGAACTTCATCCTTTTCTGGTGCAGCCTGGATCAGTCCATGGCAGACGGTGGGACTGTGTTTCCACCCCTGGGGGAGTCAGTTCTAGGTGTACTACACGCCCCTCTAGGTGGAAGCAAACTGAGGCCTGCACTCTACTGTCACAGGAATGGAGAAAAATGCATTGGTGATGTCAATGGTGGCGTACCACTTTGCTGCCTTGGACTCCAGCTCGTACTGCAGTTCCAGCATGTCCGGCACAGCAGTGCCCAGCAGTGGAATCACTTCATTCAATGCACGATAGTCCACTGTCAATCTCCATTCTCCATCAGACTTGTGCACAGGCAAGATGGGGCTGTTGAAGGGTGAGTGGGTTTTTCTGACCACCCCTTGGCTCTCCAGCTCACGGATCATCTTGTGGACGGGGATCATGGTATCTCAATTTGCCCAATACTGTTGGGGCTGTGCCGTCAGGAGAGTAATTGGCACGTGTTGCTCTTTCACTTTTGGGAGTTCTACTGCAGATGGGTTTTCTGATAGCCCAGGCAGGGTGTTCAACTGCTTAATGCCCTCTGCCTCTACAGCAGCTATTCCAAAAGCCCACCTGAGTCCCTTTGGGTCTTTGTAATAGCTGTTCTGGAGGAAGTCTATGCCTAGAATACACGGTGCCTCTGGACCAGTCACAATTGGATGTTTCTGCCACTCCTTCCCAGTCAGGCTCACCTCAGCCTCCAGTAAAGTCAATTCCTGCTATCCCTTTGTCACCCCAGCAGTGGAAACAGGTTCTTCCCCCACATGTCCTGATTGCATTAGGGTACACTGTGCATTATATTTCTGTGGCTCTGATGTGCCAGGCCATTGAATCCACACCGTCCAAAAGACCTGGTTTTCCCATGCCTCTACCTGGCTAGAGGCAGGGCCCCTCTAGCCCTGGTTATTATTTCTCTCCTGGGCATACATTGTAGAGGTTCCTTCAAGGGGATCAGATAGATCATTCTCCGTTCTGTCGTACGCAACACATTGGTCATGGTAGGTTGAGGCTACCTTCACTTTAGCCAAAGTCCCTTGGTTAGTGTTTCCCTCCCTGAGTTGACACACCCATGCTGCTAGAACAGAAGTGGGTTTCCCATCCCACCTTCTCATGTCTTCCCCATGCTCATGCAGAAAGAGCTACAGTTCAGCTTGTGGGATGTATCCTCTCTTGCTAGCTGGGGGACATTGTTTTCTGACTTTGGGGGCCTGTGACTTGCACAGGTGCCATATGGAACCTGTTCCTCCTTACCTCCTCCCTCATCTCCCTCATCTCCTCTTGGAGGCTCTTAATTACCACAGAGACATGGGCCTGCATCGGGCCATTGATCATACTCTCAAAATTTCTAAGCTTGTTGGCAACAGAACCCACTGTCTCTCGGTTTTTATTGGCATTCATAGTCACAATGAAGGTGGTGTAGTGTGGATGCTGGTGAGACCCAGGGAAAACAGCAGTTTGAGTTTTCCCAAGCTACTCAAAGGAAAACAGAAGGGAAAGAATAACAAAGTTTAGCACCTGGTGTTGTGGACAGGAGTCATAAGTGAGGAAAGTGATATTTTGGTAAGAGCATGTTTACAAGAGTTGTTGCCTTCCTTGGACCAATGAGCTTTTTCTATCCTCTGTTCAGTGAACCAGTCTATAAAAATATGCCTACTCCTGCAATAAATCACTTCTTCTGCTTTCTGGATAAAGCCTGTGTTGCTGTATTTTTTTGCTACTCCCTAGCCTTACAGCAACAATGGAGGTTCCACCGAGATCGCATTTGGGGCATTACCGACATTCATAGCACTGGGATATATCCAGGTGCTTGGAGTCTGCCAGGACCAGGAGGGATCCTTTGAGGTCTGTCAGAACTGAGGCTACGGCCCGAGCTAGGTTAATCCTGGCCAGAGCCATGCTGTGAGCAGACTGAGCAACCCAGAAGATTGGGACAGCAGAGCCTGGGGCCAAAACCAGTGCCATGACGATATGGCCAGAGTTAGAACCATCTGGGAAGCCACAGACTCCCCCTCCCCAGATGCAGTGGGACAGGAGGTCCATGGGATATGTCAGACTGTCTCCTCCCTCGTTAAGAAAGGTACTGTGTTTTCTGTCCTCCTTTGAGTGGATCAATTTTATTGGAACACGAGCATATAGCTCGGGAGCCTATTGGCTTGTTTTGGAGCAGTAAACCCCCTGGCTTAGTTTCTAGGAGGAAAGAGCTCTCTTTAAAGATGGGGAGCCAATTATCTAAAAATCAGGAAACTCTACTCTCAACATGGAGAAAGGTTTTGGCAGGCATGGAGACTCTGGTCTCAGATGAAGACCTGTGTACTTTGTTAGCTTGGGTGAAAGATTGTGGTTTCTCAGATTATACAGAAGTGGCATTCTCTCCGACAGTGTGGGGAAAGCTTGGGGGCCATAGATGGAACGCTTTTCGGGACATTTCAGTTTCCTGTCTAATAGGTACTTGGGGAATTATTTATAGAAGTATGAGGGGCAGAATCCCATGAAATAGTGAGGCACAGGAGGGAAGTGAATCAGATTTAGCAACTGACCAGGATGAGGAAGAATCTGCCTTCCAGTCTGGCAATGGACAGGACTGCACGGGGGTCCCTTGCTCTGTAACTTCCCCTGGAAATCTGTTGACCCCAGAGACCTCCTGTGCATTGTACCCTTCACTTAAGGACTATGTTCCGCTCATATACTGTTCCCCAAAAGATTGTATTAAGCCAATATATCCCTCACCAGCGGCAATGGGGGGGCAAATCAGCAGATAATGGCGTCAATCGCCCCCCCCATTTGCACCTCAAGGGGCAATTGCCCCCTCTGCCCACAGGCGCCTACCCATGCAGGGCCAGCCACCCGCTGACATCGCTGCTACAGTCACTCTCACCGTCCCTCTGCTGCTACCTAAGGGAGCCACGCATGTCCTGTTTTTCTCTATGGATGCGGCCGGCCAAGCGGCAGCAGAGGCTCATATAGCAGCCACAATGGCAGAGCAGGCAGCAGCCACGGTGTAAACTGCAATGACAGCATTGGCGGCCGCCTATGTATGGCAGCCTACAAGGGTGTTGTCCACACCTGCAGTGGATGTGAGCCTATGGCATCCATTGGCTGCAGATGGCCTGCAAGTGCCACCTGTCACAGATATGGGGATGGCACCAGCCCCTCCCTCATCGCTGCTGTCTGAGCTAGGCCCACCCGCCGGGGTGGGGCCACGGGCACCCTCCTCTGCTCCTGCAGGGGTGGAGCTGCCTTCTGCTTTACTCCCAGAATCATGGCCCACCCACTTGGAAATAACAGCCTCTTCATCTGCTTCAGCAGGGGCACTGCCGGCCCCCCACCACCTCCGGTGCTGCATCTCACCTCACCAGCCAAAGAAGATGTTGCTATTTGTGCACCCATGGGCAGGCCTCTTCCATCAATGCCTCCAGTAGCCATGCCATCTTCTGTCAGGCAGGCACTGCCTTCATCACTCCCACCCCATGCTGACGCCACCGATGGGCAGCATCCCCCCCTCCAGGGGCATGCCTTCGTTTTGTAAAGCCGACACTGTGACAGTCCAGAGGTTTCCCCCCAGAGCCATCTCTGGACGCTTCCCCCATGTTCAGACACTGTGAGACCTAAAAATCACTGTGATTTTTGGGAAGCAGTCAAGCTTCAAGCATTGCAACAGGGTGACTGGGACTTGTTAGAACACATGGTGATGCCCACGGGTGGTGTCAGTCATATGGAGGGGGTGGGCGAGAGTGTTCAAGTGGATGCTTGTGAGCTCAACCTGACCTCTGGGGGGGAATGACCGCAACATTATAGTGAATCCAAATGAAAGGGGAAGCTCAGGCATTTCCCGTGTTTAAAGCTGTCCTTAATACAGGACTACTTGATAGACACGATGTCATAGCCTGGTGTGTAGTCCAGGATTTCCAGGACAAAGTTGCACAATATGTGCTTGGCTCTACGCAAGTTATAGAAGTTATCAGGGTATTGAATACAGATTTACTGGCACCATATGACATTAAGCATATAGCCCAAGTGCTGTTCCAGCCTGTTCAATTTACAGTTTTTGAAGATAATTGGAGGCAGATGACTGAAAAGGCAGCCGCAGAGAATATGCAGCACCATCGGACAGATCTTAGGTTTGCAGTGGGAAGCAATGCTCTAGTGGGGCAGCTTTACTTTTCTAATCCTGATTTTCAGGCTACCTGGGACCCTCTGGTCCTTGAACAGTGCCAAAAAGTAGGTTTTACAGCAATGCTAAAGATGATAGAGCTAGCAGCTCCTAAGCCAAGATATGTAAAAATTGTTCAGGGCCCCAGAGAACCATTCTTACAATTTGTTGAAAAGATGGCAGCAGCCTTGGAAAAACAGGTTGAGGATGATAATCTAAGGCAACTGTTATGCAAACAGCTGGCCAGGGACGATGCAAATATTGATAGTAAGAAGATTATACAGGCTTTGCCAGGAGATCCATCATTAACTGACATGATTGAGGCATGTGCTAATGTAGGTACCATAGACCATGAGGTCTCTACTCTAGCAGCTGCCATGTGGCACCATCATACGATTTCAGGGGGTGGACAATGGAAACTGGGAAAAATAAGGGCAAGGATAAGCAGAAACCAGAGAAGTGAAAGGCTAATGAGCCTACTTTTCTATGTTCCAAGTGCAGAAAACTGGGTCACTTTGTAAATCAATGCAAACCAGACCATGCTAATGGTCAATGATTGGAGGGCCAGGGAAACGGATAGATTAGCACCAATGGGTACAGCGTGCAGACACAAGCAGTGCCTCAGAACCCAGCACTGGCACATGTTTCCTCAGTCAATTTTCAGCCAGTACCAGAGGATCAGCCAGGGTGGATGTACACACCGCAACAACAGTTACCCTAGACTCTAACAGTGTACATAAGATTCCTCTGGATGCCTTTGGACCTTTAGGCCAAGGGCTGAGTGCACTACTAGTTGGATGATCTAGTGCTACTCTTCATTGAATCTTTGTTCACCCAGATGTCATAGATGCTGACTTTATGGGTCAAATCTCTGCTTTAGTTTCTATGCTTTGTCCCCATCACAATCCCAGCAGGAACTTGTATTGCTCAGCTTGTGCCTTTTTGTTCTTGTGTTCTCAGGGCTGATAAGCAAGATCGCAAAGATGGTGGCTTCAGATCTAAGTCTGAAGACCACAAGTCTTTTGGACTGTGCACATCTCCAAACAGCGCCCACAGATGTGCACTCTGATTTTACCCAGCGCCAGCCTGCCTCAGATTCAGCTAAGAGGTTTGATAGATACTGGGATGGATGTAACAGTGATGTCCCTTTCTGCCTGGCCTCCCACATGGCCGATGGCCCCTCTTGGCCAAGCCACTGAAGGGCTGGGGGGAGCAACACAGACCTTTCTAAGTCAACGGCCTGTGTTGCTCAAAAATTTTGAGAGGCAGACAGCCACAGTCTGACTCTCCATTACCACAGCCCCAATCAGCCTCTGGGGGCAGGATGTTTTGGTGGCCTGGGGAGTGCAAATTGAAGCATATTTTTGTTTGGGGCCACTGAAATGAAGGGCAAAAATTATTCTATGATGCCTTTACGGTGCCTGACCAATACCCCTATTTGGAAGAATTAATGGCCCCTAGCAAAAACGAAATTGATCGCCCTTTGTCAATTGGTTCAGGAACAGTTACAGCAGGGACACATTGAACCTTCTAATAGTCCCTGGAATACACCCATTTTTGTTAAAAAGAAAAAATCAGGGAAATGGAAATTGTTACAAGATCTCAGAAAGATTAATGCAATGATGGAAAGCATGGGGGCATTGCAGCCTGGTATGCCCTCCCCCACCATGGTCCCTGCTGGATGGGACATTCTGATCAATGATTTGAAGGATTGCTTTTTCACAACTTCTTTGTGTCCTGAGGACAGATGGAAATTTGCTTTTCCAGTGCCTACAATTAACAGTTCTGAGCCAGGACAGAGATATCAATGGAAAGTTTTGACACAAGGCTGTCCTAGTAGCCCAATGCTCTGTCAATGGTGTGTGGCTCAAGCTTTGTCTGGAGTCCACGAGCAGTTTCCTGATGCATACTGTTACCATTACATGGACAACATCCTAATAGCAGCTTCTACTCAAGATGAGTTGCTGAGGATAGAGCCTCAGCTGCTCGCTGCTTTACACTGTTATGGACTGCAAGTGACCCCAGAAAAGATCCAGCGGCAACCTTCTTGAAAATATTTTGGGGGTCAAGATCTTGGATCAAACAATTCAGCACGAAGAGGTGCAATTTGCAGATTCTATTAAAACTCTGAATGATCAAAAATTACTGGGTGCTATAGGTTAGTTACGTCCTTACTTAGGACTAACCACAGCACAGTTGTCCCTGCTTTTCAACATTCTGAAGGGGTGTGGAGGGAGCAGAAAACACAGAAGAAAGTTTTCCTGCATCCTCAGAACAAGCTCCTTGGAAAACCATAGCTTAAAGATAAGAAATGGCTTGTGAAATGACGAATACAAAAGGAATTTAGCTTCCCCCCCGCTTTGGAAGACCCTCTTATCTATATTCAGTATTAGTGGTTCATTTTCTTTTAGTATCCATAGGCCAGCTTTGAATGTAAAATCCCTCAAGGATTGGTTAGAAAGTAGAATTCCCTTGGTGATTGGTGCAAATTGTAAAACCCTCAAAAGATATAAAACCCCTGTAAAACAATAGCCGTTGGTATATGCCAGATAGGATGCCTTCATAGAATAAACTATGGATTTGTGCCTTTCTGCATATGCTGGTCTCTTTTCCCCGCTGGTCTGAGAGCTCACCGCGAGCCAAAATTCTATCTGAGCAAGGCTCGGGAATTTGCTCGGTCACTGAGGGCTGCAGAAGCAGTCTCAGGGATCTCAAAGGGACCCCGAAAACCCCACCAGTGGCAAAGGGGGACTCTCGTTTAGATTCACCTCGGAGAGTGACCCCTGAGGGGCAGCAAGAGCTGAAGGAGGTGCAGCAAGCTCTTTCTACTCGTCAGGTATACTGAGTAGATCCTTCCAGTGATATCACCGTGTTTACAACCAATCCAGATTTACATCCTACAGGTATCATTGGCCAATGGAATGACAAATGGTCTGATCCCTTGCACATTCTAGAATGGGTCTTTTTGCCACATCAGTTAAAGAAGACAGCAACTATCTTGCTTGAATTGTTTGCTCGACTGATAATCAAATGCCATCAACGATGCTTGCAACTGATGGCAGCAGATCCCGTGAAAATTATTCTTCCTGTAGAGTGGGAATTCTTTGAAGGGAGCTTTGTTAATAGGGTTCCCTTGCAAAGCATACTGCAAGACCTTACAGGACAGATTGCTTATGATCTGCCCAGCCATAAGCTACTGTAAATGGCAAAAACAGTCAAGCTGTTGTTGAGACTCAGAAACAGTCAGGTGCCAATGCAAGGCCCTACAGTCATCAATGATGGGTCAGGCAAAACAGGTAAAGCCATTGTTACCTAAGAGGATGAGTCTGGCTGGCAAACGCTGGAAGGCCATGAGACAGGCTCTGCTCAAATGCTTGAGTTGAAGGCTGTCACCATGGCATTCCAAAAGTTTTCTCAGGTACCCTTGAATCTTGTCATTGACTCTGCTTATGCTGCAGAGATAAGTCAGCGTTTGGATTTCTCAGTCCTAAAGGAAGTTGACAACGTCGGGTTCTTTCAGCTGTTGAAGGCCCTGTGGTATGCAATTCAAGCTCGAGTTCATCTGTATTATATTCTGCACATACGGAGTCACACAAACTTACCAGGTTTTCTAATGGAAGGTAATGCCAGGGCTGACAGGTTGTCTAACCCCCACGGGGGTAGCACCTCAGCCTGACAAGATTGCACAAGCCAGAGCATCGCATGACTTTTTCCAACAGAATGCACATGCTCTGCAAAAACAATTTCATTTAACAGCAGCTGAAGCTGGTGACAGTGTCAATTCTTGTGATGACTGTCACGGGCTTGCTGCACCTTTACCAGCCAGGGTGAACCCTAGAGGTCTAAAGGCCCTGCTGTTTTGGCAAACAGATGTTACTCACGTCGCTGAATTTGGCAGATTTAAGTATGTGCACTTGTCTATTGACACCTTTTCTTCCACTATATGGGCATCTGCTCATACTGGGGAAAAAGGTCGCAATGTGATTGTCCATTGGAGGATGGCTTTTGTGATTCTGGGCATACCTTCTGCAGTGAAAACTGACAATGGCTCTGCTTACGTCTCACAAAAGACGAGGCAGTTTTTGCAGCTGTGAGGAGTCTTGCATAAATTTGGCATTCCACATTCTCCAACCGGTCAAGCCACTGTTGTACACTCTCATGGTACTCTAAAGTGTGTTTTGGACAAACAGAAAAGGGGAATGGCTGGAGAAACACTACACAGCCCATTGGGAAAAGCTTTGCATACCATCAATCACCTTACAGTGCCGTAAGACTCAAATAATACTGTTATTGTAAATTACTTGACCTCATTACAGACTTCAGACGAGACATGTCTGCCTCAAGCAAAGGTCTTTATACATGACCTAACCACAAACAAGTGGGAGAGCCCACATGAACTTATCGTTTGGGGTCATGGATACTCTTGCATCTCAACAAATACCGGGGTACACTGGCTACCTGCAAGGTGTGTCCACCCTGAACTGCAACACCAGAAACAGAATATGGTCAATACACAACCTTCAACTGCTGAGCAACATACTGATCACCAACCAGATGGTCCCTCTACAAGTAGAGAATGAATATTCATCTGTTCATGCCTGAACTAATTTGAATTTTTAGACAGATTTTATTAATGTATTAGAAATAGCAATAGATTTTAATTCTAGTAAACAGTAACAGATCTCACTATTTTATTAGAAATAACACTATGGTAATGTACTTCTTGCAGAGAAGAGCAACAGGTTTGAAAATTTCCTAAGCAGTAGAGGTATCCTCAGGTCTCTTGAGTTGTGTTTGTTTTCACTTGCAAGGGGCCCCACAAGGAACCACAAACATTTCTCTTTTTAAATAAAAAAGGGGGACTTTTGGATGCTGGTGAGAGTCAGGGAAAAACAGCAGTCTGATTTTCCCAAGCTACTCAAAGGAAAACAGAAAGGAAAGAATTAATAACAAAGTTTAGCACCTGGTATTGACAGGATGAGTGCATGAGGAACATGATGTTTTGGTAAAAGCATGTTTACAAGAAGTGTAGCCTTCCTTGGACCAATGACCTTATTCTATCCTTTGATTCTGCGAACCAGTCTATAAAAATGTGTCTACTTTTGCAATAAATGGCTTCTTCTGCTTTTGGGAAGGAGCCTGTGTTGCTGTGTTTCTTGGTCGCTCCATAGCCTTACATGTAGCGGCACAGATGTGCCTGTATAGATTGACCCAGGAAAATGAAAATAAAATAAATCCAAAAGTTTGGTATCAAAAAGGGAAAATTGAGAAGTTGGAGAAAGAGCCCATAAGTATTGAAATTATGACCCTGAATAACCCAATAAGGGTGAAACAATATCCTATATCTTCAGAGGGAAGGGACTAAAACCAGTAATAGATGACTTACTAAGGCAAGGGCCTTTGGAACCCTGTATGTCTCCACATAATACTCCTATGCTCCCAATTAAAAAAAAGAAGCCTAATGGGAGTTAAGGACCTAAAAGATGCCTTTTGGGCTTGTCCCTTGGATGATAAAAGCCGAGACTATTTTGCCTTTTAATGGAAGGATCTCGAGACAAAAAGAAAACAGCAACTCTGATGGACCATTCTTCTCCAGGGATTTACCAATTCCCCAAATCTATTTGGGCAAGCCTTGGAAAAATTGTTATCCTTTGATCACTCAAGAGAAGTTAAATTGTTACAGTATATTGATGACTTGTTAATTGCTGGAAAAACAAAAGAAGTAGTTAAAAAAAAGCACCAAAGTCCTTTTAAATTTCCTAGGAGACAAGAGGTTGAAGGTCTCCAGATCAAAACTACAATTTACAGAGCAAGAGGTAAAATACCTGGGTCATTAGATTAGTGAAGGGAAAAAGAAATTAGACCCGGACAGAGTATCAGGAATCTTAGGTTTACCATCCCCTTACAGGGAACAGGAAATAGAACCCCCCTTTTAACCAAAACCTCATAGCTCCTCCTCCTTTGCCCCCTTCAAGTAGGACTAGAAGTAAAAATCACCTTAGAGAAGTCCCAATGGAGGGAAATGTAGGGGAGATAGGATTTGTAAGTCTCCCTCAATACTGGGGATGTGAGGACCTTTAGAAAGGAAATGGGCTGGCTACTTGATAATCCACTCAGAGTAGCCAAACAATTCGATCAATTTCTGGGACCTAACACCTACACCTGGGACGAATTACAGTCTATTTTAGGCATACCATTTACTACAGAAGAAAAAGCAATGGTTAGACAATCTGGAATGTGGAATTGGGAAAGGAGACATCAACAGAGTCCTCCTGGTGACCAGAAATGGCCTAATCAAAGACCAAATTGGAATCATCAAAATGCCCAGGATAGCCAGAATATGATAGATCTGAGAGATATCATTATCCAGGGCATCTGAGAAGCAGTGCCTAGGGGACAGAATATTAATAAAGCTTTTAATGAACATCAAGAAAAAGATGAATCGCCCACCGATTGGTTAGAAAGGCTGAGGAAAGCTTGCAGATGTATTCAGGAGTGAATCCAGCCTCCCCTATGAGGGAAGCACTCTTAAAAACACAATTTGTGGCAAAATCATGGGGAGACATAAGAAAAATTGGAAAACCAGAACTTGAGCTAAAAATAACTACAGCTAGGAACCTGACTCAATTTCTGTTTGGGAAAACTGACGAAAAATTAAACCATAATTGCATAGAATTAACAGAATTACAGACTAAAGTAAGACCAGACCTAGAAGAGTGGGCTGGTTTCACCTGGGGATGACAGATTCAGAGAGAGGTTTTCTCTATGAGAACTTCCTCTGTGAGTTGACGGGACCAACTGAAGGCGGATTTGGTTATTGACAGTCTGAGGAACCAATTGGAGAAAGTTCGTTCACTCCGTGAACACACATTTTGAAGGAGGTAACCCAGAAAAGAGCTCTCTCTCTTTTCCGGTAGCAGTGCAGGTAACACCAGCCCGGCCTGGCTCCACTGCAGGCCTGTGAGCCTGGCAGGGGGGGCACGACCAGGCCCCCCTGTCTGGGGAGCTGGCATGGCCTGGCAGGGAGGAGGGGTGGCCATGACAGTGACTGCTGCTGCTGAGCCCCAGGGAGGCAGATTGAGATCTCAGCCGTTCCCCCCACACACCTTTTCCAGCACAGTCTGAGTTTCTGAGATCCTGGCACAGCTTCAGCACTGCAGCCTTGCTTTCCCGTGTGAAATCTTAACTCTTTCAATGCTCAGATAAGACTTGCAGACTTTTCAATCCTCCCCAGAGCGAGAAGGGAAAAATAAAAGAGCTAAGTTTCTTTAGATGAAAGGAGAATGAGGAGCTGCTGTGAAGATGGCTGAAAATCCTTTTGTAAGATTGTGGGGATGAACTGAAATTGCACTGAATATTCCTATAAACCATGGAGAAAGACATGGGGGGTTGGAGATGTTCCATTTGATAGATTGTTAATCAAAAAGCATCTGTGTTGAGAATCCTTCGCCCCGAGGAGAAAAGGGGATCTCTTTTTCTGGAGATGAAGCATGAAGAGAGAGAAAGAGAGATTAAGAGAATTTTTGGTTTGGAACAGTTTATTCTTAGAAGTAAATACCCCATGAGTTTAACATGGCCCATAAGCACATCTTTGGGAAATCTGTGAAGATGGGAGGAGCTTCCCAACTTGCAAGTTCTTTCCTGGGCAGATGTAAATTGTGAAAGTGAAACCGCCAGAGAATTGGGTTTTTTCCTTCCTTGTGGAGAAGTCCCTATGGCCTAACAAGAGGAAACTTCTCTCTCTGAAGTGAACTGAATAGGATTATTTAAGTGGAGAACTGACTGAAGTATGTTGTTGTTAAGAAGGAATGGGAAGAGGGAGAAGGGAGAGGTCTGAAAATCTTATTCTGAATTTGTTTCTTTCTTTCTTTGTCTAGTTAATAAATTTATTGTTATACACCTTTTAAGTTTTAGGCCTGCCTTGCTCTTTTGCTCCTGTCTCTGTCTCACAATGGGAAAATGACTATATTTAAATTGGCAAGTGTGATAGGTTGACTTGGGAGGAAGAAACTCAGAAGTTCTTCCTGGGGGAGTTTCCTTTGTGGGGGGTTTTTGGGATACCTGTAACAGCCAATCGGAGAAAGTCTGTTCGCTCCGTGCACACACATTTTAAAGAAAGTAACCCGGAACTCGGCCTCTTTGTCTTTCCGGCGACTGAGCAGGTAACAACGACCCGAGTCTCCCTCTCCCCCATGCGGGGGGGAGGGGAGGCTCGGAGGCCGCTTGGGCCCCGTTTGCCAACGAGGAGGACCCGATGGCCGGGGGGAGGAAAAGTTGTGTGATAAAACCTTCACGGCTTCTTCCTTTACCGGCTGCTGCTCTGGCGTGGGGGGATGCTGACTCTTTATACTGCCGGCCGGGCCTGCCTGGGTGGCCATGAGCCATGTGGGCTGCAGCCCAGCCCCGCAGGGGCTGAGTGGTGCCACCGCCCCCCCCCCCAGCACGGCCGAGCCTGGCCCAACTTTTGTAGTTGTGTTAAACTTTAACTTTTTAGTGTTCAGATAAGATTTGCAAAGCCTCCAGCCTTTCCTTTGAATATGAAAGGGAATAAGAAGATTTCTGAAGTCAGTGATGTAAGAGCTAAGTATTTTAAGATGGAAGGAGAAAGGGGAGAAGATGCTGAAATGGCTGAAAATCTTTTTGGAAAATTGTAGGAATGAACTGATGTACTGAATATTCCTTTAAACCATGGAAAGAGACATGGGGGGATGGAAAGGTTCCTTTTTAGGAGATAATTTGACTAAAGAACACCTGTGTTGGGAATTTGAATTTCTGCCCTGAGAAAAGAAGGGGATTGCAGTTTTTCTGAAGATGAAGCCTGAGCAGAGAGAAAGGAGACAGATAAAAATCGTTGCTGTTGGACATTTCAATTCTTAAAAGTAATACCCCATGGAATAGACATGACCCATATCTACAACTTTGGGATGGCTGTAGATTGGGAGGAGGGTCACGGTTGCAGATTTCCTGGGCGGATGCAAATCGTGAGAGGTAAAACTACAAGAGGACTTTTTTTTTATTCTTGTGGAACACATCCCTACAACTTCAACAAGAAGAAACTTCTCTCTCCAAAAGTAAACAGCAAAAGACTAAATTAGGCACTGACTGAAGTATTTGTTATATGTTTGTTTTGTTGTTATGAAGATTGGGAAAGGGAGGGACGGAGTGATGTGAAAAATCTTATTCTGAATTTTTTTTTTCCCCCTTTTGTTTGTGTAGTTAATAAATTTTCTTCTATACCCTTTCAAAGTTTTAAGCCTGCCTTGCTCTTTGACTCCTGGTTCTGTCTCACAACAGAAAGAAATAAGTTTATTTAAATTGGCAACTCAAACCTAAGACACTAATTTGGTGCATTGGCCGGGAAACTCAAAATTAAACCATACCTGTCTTTTCAAACAAAGACAGCAAGTCAAAACTTTAACATTATTTGGTGCATTGACCAGGAAATTCAAATTAAACCAAGACAAAGAGGAAGAGGTGATTGAAAGAAAGAGGCTGTTTATAGATGGATCCTTAAGGGTAACAGAAGGAAAACATAAATCTAGATACGCAGTTGTAGATGAGAGAGCATGGGAAGTAGTGGTCGACCACAAAGACCGCTACAAGCACCGTGGAAAAGGAGTGGATGCATGCATCTCGGGTAAAAGGACCTGTGTGAGACAAAGACTGGAAAATAACTTCTACTCCAAGATAAAGATCATCAGGCCATCAAATCATCCACCAAATGCTGGGCGATAAGATGTTTGCAGAAAGGGTGTAATTGTTATCCATTCCCTTGTGCTAAGTGTAAATATTTTAAAGAGAATGGTATTATCATTGTCTAAGGGGGTACCCTCCAAGGAGGCTGTGCCTAAACTGTTTGTATATTGAACAAATATTATCAAGTAGCATTTTGAAAGAAGCAGTGCAAAAGGAGCTACTTGAATTAGGTTCACCGAAGTGGTGGGATATTTGGAACCACGGGTTAAGAGGGAAACTAGATAGCAAGGCATAGGTGATAAGAATAGAGTGTTGCAAGAGAAACCGAATTCCTTGTAATGGACCTCCAGTAAAGGTTAAAAAGTGGCGGGCATTTATAAAGAGGCATGAGATCCATAAAAGCCAGTATGGAGCCCCCAAAGAATATCCTTGCTGCCAAAAAGATGATTCACTCGGTAGGCGGAGGAGGCAGAGGGTAAGATTGTTGTGGAGACTAATACTCATTCTGAGCCTTGCCCCTAGTGGGATTACAGATCCAGGCTCAAAGTGTGTCCAAAATGTTAAATATGGTATAAAAACCTTCCAGTCTGTTGTTGTTCACTCCAACATAAATGCAAGTTGTTACAACCAAGTGAAATTAGAAACTTGTCTATATGGAGGTCAAGAGTATTGGGTAGCAGAAAAATCTAAGACCGGGGGGCTTAGGCAAGAGGAGCTTACCAAAGCTGTCCTATAGAAAAAGATACTTATTTTACTAAAAGAACTATGTGGGGATATTCAGATTACAGAGAAGTACAGGACGAGTATAAGAAAAAATTTAGCAAAAAAGTGTAACTAAACACTTAAAAGGAAGTAACACTAATCAAAATAAACAACACACAGAAAGCTTATATGAGCAAATAAAAAAGAGAGTTAGTGAGTGGGATTTACCAGCTTTAGAGAAAAGTTTGTTTCTTGATCTGATAAAAAGAGTGGCACAAGAATTAAACATAACCTCCTGTTGGATATGTGGGGCCAGTCAAATAACTGAACAGTGGCCATAGGAAAGGGAAGGGCTAAGCCTAGACCAATTAGTAATTTGGAATAGAACCCATAAATCAAGGGAAAACCACCCTGAGGGATGGGTCATGAGCAACAAAATACTAGGTCAAGTATGCATTACAGAAGGAAGTCCCAGTTTTGCAAAATCTCTGGGACACACTGCCTGCAAACTGATATATACCACTAACTCTACATCAGAAAATGGAACTTGGTGGCCAAAATTGCCACAAGGGTATTGTACTACAAATTGTAGCTCTGAAACATTGTGTTGAGTAAATCAAACTAATGCTAACCCCTTTGAAGAGGTATGTAACTTAAAAAAAAAAAAGTACTGGGACAATACAGTAAAAAACAATGAAAGGTAGAAAGCACCAAACGGGTTATTTTGGATCTGTGGGAATAGAGCATATGCAGAGTTAGAGAAAAAAGTGGAAAGAAACCTGCACCATTGGTGTGATACAACCAGTCTATTTCTTACTCCCAAGGTGGAAGGGGAAGCCAATTAAGAAAACCATTATATGAGACTTTAAAAAGAAGGAAGAGGAATGTTAACATAGATGGTACACAAACATGGAAAAATGATCAAGGGCCATCCCAAAGAATTATTGAATATTATGACCCCACCACCTGGGCACAAGCAGAAGTTGGGGTTACCATACTCCTGTATGTATGTTAAATCATATTATTTGACTACAAGCAGTGGTTGAAATCAAAACTAACCAGACAGCACAAGAGATAGAATTATAGCAAAACAATTGTTGCAAACCAGAGCCACAGTGTATCAAAATCGATTAGCATTAGAGTACTTATTATCAGAAGAAGGAGAAGTATGTAGAAAATTTAATACCTCTGAATGTTGCCTGGAAATTAATGATAATGGGAAAGCTATTACTAAAATAGCTGAAAAAAATAAAAATAATTGCCCACGTTCCAGTTCAGAAATGGAACTCTATACTATCTGACCATTAGTGAGTTAGATTATTTGGAGGCTCTTGGTGGAAAAAAGTGGGATTTATGATATTGTGTTCTTTGTTAGGACTATTGTTTGTAGTAGGTATGATTCCATGCTTTATTCAGCTGATTCATTCTGTGATTCAGGGAATGCAGATAGCCACAATGCCTGTAGACCCTGAAGCTGCCAAAAGGGGAAAAACTCACTCTCTTGTGATTATAAAATCAGAACCCAACTAAAGCTTATGGCTGCTCAAAAGACCACTGCATATGAATCAATAAATTAAAGAAAAATGGGAGGGATTGTGAAAAATGCATGTGAGATTCATGTTACAAGGCAATAGTAGAAATGAAACCATGCAAATGCTATGTGATGAGCAGAATAAGTGCCTAGAATAATTATAAAAATCAATTTTAAAAAGTCAAATAAAGCATAGAATAATGTCTGCATAAAAATAAGGAACTCGTGGTTGCGTCAGCTTGCTTGTGCTTATGCTTACTTGCACAAAAAAAATGAGGTACCTTTGGTTATATTTTGCTTGCATAGAACAAAAATTAAGTAAATTGTGAAAACTATATTATGCAAATAACTGTAGATATATAAATATCTGATAATTACACATGCAAAAAGAAAAGGTCATGAAAAAAGACACTGAGGGAGATGCAGAGCCCTCATCCAAAAGACCACCGAAAGAGGGCAAACAACCCCCTAGCAACAACCAACACCTGCACAGAAGATTACCATTGCCGTGAAATTAAGGAAACAAAAGAAGGCGGGGGTTACCAGGAGAACAAAAAAAGCTGAACTAATGCTATGTTGTATGCGTCGTTGGTGGAGTGGCTCCCCAGAGCACCCAGAGTTGTTTGCTTGCTGCTTTTTCTATTAATAAATAATTATTGGAGGGATCATAATTTCTCGCGAATTTATAACACCAGCACCCCCTTCACCCCCTTTTTCCTCCACCTCTGAGTCCCCAAAAACTTGTACCTGCTCAAGTGTTCCCTGGGATCAGGAAACTAGGAACTGAGGGGGGGGGCATGAAAGTGAGGAAAATATGGATAAATTAAAAATAAAGAGATGGAAAAGCCTCGTGAAGGGTAGGAGGCACAGCCTTGGAGCCCCCCAGAGCCACCAGGAGTCCCTCTGGAGAGGACCCCAAGCAACGAGCACGCTGAGGGATGCTGCCCTCAACCCTGGGTCACCCAAAAATCTGAGGTACCCAGTGAAGGAGCTGCACCCCCTGTACCCACCCAGCCACTCCCCAACACTGGGACCCTCATTCTCCTGGGAACTCTGCTATGGGATCCCTATTCCTTAATCCTTCCTTCTTTGATACCCCTGTCCTGGGACTGTGCCATGATCTGCTATTAATACAGAGCAGTCGTGATGGTTCGTTTGATCTCAAAGGTGCAAACAGGCAAAATGCAGGGGACAAAATCAGTTTATTCAACAATAGCAATGAATTTTTATTAAATGCCAACAACTCAGTTGTGATAGAGGGGAGAGATATAGGAAGCAAAGTATAGAGAGAGAAAAAGAAGAGGATGGGAAAATAGCTATGAACGAGATGAGATGGATGTCCTCATGGGCCAGCCAATAGATGAGTCTTCATCCGTGGGGAGATCTCAAGGGTCTTCTCCAGAGGGTCGCTCTTTTATAGTCCTTCTCTAAAGCAAGTGACTTCTGGCCAAAAAGTGGGAAGATTTATGGACCACTGTGTGGTGCTACAGGAGACAGGTGCAGTTGGGCAGTACATGCAGTCTCCAGTTGGTACAACACAATCGCTGGTTGGTGACAAAACAGCACAGTGAACACAATACACCAGCACACAGTCACCTGACAAGCATCCATCTTGGCCAGGCCAGGGAACCATTGTTTGGAGTCAGCCTGGGTGGGGGTCCTCGAGGTCTCCTTGTGATGGTCGAGAGGCAAAAACGAGGGAAACTACAGACCGACCCTTACACCACCCCATGACTCATGATCGTAGTCAAGAGAGCTCCTTTGTAGAGATGTTGTGAAGTCTTCAGGACTCGTCCAAGTTGGTAACATATCCCGAAAAACGGAGACAGAGTCAGACAAAGTAGAAAAGTACGAAATAATAAGGGAGAGGAAAAGGAAAGGGAGAGAGAAAGAGATAAAACAAAACAAAACAAATAATAAATTCTCAATTAAAATATACATTCAATTTTGATTACAAAGAAATAAGCAATTTTGCAATTTTTCGATTAGAAAAGAAGAAGTACACGTTTTTGATTCCAAAAATACCACACAATGAAAAAAATCATCAATTTCAGTCAATATCACATTTTATCTTATTTTTTAAATACCTGTGTAGTTCATCTTGTGTCAATAACTTTAGGGATGTCAACAGTGACCGATTTGGGTATATCTATCACAGATGCCAATTGTGCTAACTGTTTCATCATTCTCCAATTCATAATGTACAGGATTGCTGATAAAACAAAACCAATTAAAACCAAAATCAAGAGAACAATGATGGGATGACACAATTTGTTCAGGACACCTGCAGCAGTGGGTGACCACCCAAATAGAGTATCCCACCACCTGTGTTCAGCATCTGTCTTTACTCTTTCCAAAACACAATGTATTTTTTCCACATTATGATGAACAGCTATTAAGGTTTTCTGTCCGTTTTTCTTGATCCTCTCCAAAATTTAGATCAGATCTTGGTGGAGCAACAATTGCTTCACCAGAGAGAGGTTCATTCCAATTGGAGTGGGCAATAGATGGTGGATCAGTGTGTAATTTGACTGCAAAAGATGGTGAGAAGTAACTGGGGCTACATAGGAAAAATCACACCCTGCAATTCTAGTAAAGTTACAAACACAAAGATTTGAATGATTATTAGTATCCACTCCCAAATTTTCTATAAAGCAGTTCTAAAGCATGCACATCCATTGCCATATACCCCAGTACAGTTTCAGGAATCTCATTTGGATGAATTTCAAAGTTACAAACATTCTGTTCTGTGTCCAAGCAGATATCTTGAGCTCTAATTGCATTACTTTCATAGATAAACCCTTGTTCCTGGACCATGCAAGTTTCCAAATTGACAGTTTGCCATTTCTCACCAATTTGACAGGCCCATTCCCTATGCTCAAAAGGATAGAGAATAGCTCCGTGTGATGGGTTGACTTGGGAAGAAGAAACTCAGAGAGAAGTTCTCTCTGAGGGAGCTTCCTCTGTGAGGGTTGGGACAACTTCAACAGCCAATGGGAGAAAGTCAGTTCGCTCCATGAATACACATTTTGAAGGAGGTAATCCGGAACTGAGCCTCTTTGTCTTTCCAGTGGCCGAGCAGGTAACACCAATTCGAGCTTCCCCCCGCCATGCAGGGGGGAGGCTTGGGAGGCCGCTTGGGCCCCGTTTGCAAATGAGGAGACCCGATGGCTCGGAGGAGGAGAGGCTCCTTGATAAGACCTTCATGGCTTCCTCCTCCACGGGCCTGCGGCTCTGGGGTGGGGTGCCCGGTTCCTGCTGCTGTTGGAAAGACCAGGCCTGCCCAGCCCTGACGTGGCCTGGGGGTGGCAGCCAGGCCCTGTCTGGAAGCAGAGATGGCCATGGGCAGTGTGGGGCTGCAGCCCAGCCCCAGAAAGGCTGATTAACACCTCAGCCACCCCCCATAGCATGGTCTGAGCCTGGCCCAACTCTTGCAGTTGTGTTAAACTTTAACTCTTTAGTGCTCAGGTAAGATTTGCAAAACCTCTGGCCTTCCTTTGAATATGAAAGGGAATAAGAAGATTTCTGAAGTCAGTGAAGCAAGAGCTAAGTTTTTTAAATGGAAGGAGAATGAGGAGATGCTGTCCAGATGACTGCAAATCCTTTTGTAAGATTGTAGGGATGAACTGATGTAATGAATATTCCTATAAACCATAGAGAAAGACATGGGGATTGGAGATGTTCCATTTGATAGATGATTTTAACAAAGAGCACCTCTGTTGAGAATCTTTGCTCTGAGCAAAGAAGAGGATCTCAGTTTTCTGGGGATGAAGCCTGAACAGAGAGAAAGGAGATGAAGAGAACCTTTTCTGTGCAACATTTCATTCTTAAAAGTAATACTCCATGAGACAGACATGGCCCACATCTACAGCTCTGGGAAGCTTGTGGAGTTGGGAGGAATGTCATAATTGCAGGTCCCTGGGCGGATGCAAATCGAGAAAAATGAAACCACGAGAGGACTGTTTTCTTCCTTCTTGTGGAAAAATCCCTACAGCGTTCAACAAGAGGACACTTCTCTCTCTGGAAGTGAACTGAAAAAGACTAAACAGGGAACTGACCAAAGTATTTGTTGTATGTTTGTTTTGTTGTTATGAAGGTTGGGAGAGGGAAGGAAGGAGTGGTCTGAAAAAAAATCTTATTCTGAATTTGGTTCTTTTCCCCTTTCTTTGTTTGTGTAGTTAAGAAATTTTGTTTTATACTCTTAAGTTTTAGGCCTGCCTTGCTTTTTGCTCCTGGTTCTGCCACACAACAGAAAAATGAGTTTATTTAAATTGGCAAATCAAAACAAAGACACTCCGTCATGGTTCAACCTTAATAAAATGATGGGGAATATTGAATGCACTGAAGCATTGTGTATCATCAGTACAAAGGCTGTGGCTGTGTTTGTGCTGGGGTCATAGGTAAAATTTACGAAGTTCCACCAGGACAGGAATTCTCTTTCAAAATAGGTGGCACTGTCCCAGACTATTTTTCGAATTTCAGTACGAAAAGTGCCTTCCTCACCTTCTCTTATAATTGAGGCAGCAACCGACTGCATCCAGAATTGGGCCTGGATACAGCTGAGAGCCAGAGAGATGTTATTTTGTGTAGCACCAAGTGCATCAATTATCAATTTGTGGTCATTTACATTTACCTTTTCCCAATTTGGCAATATGTTTGATAACAACCACTGTTGGGTTCCCAAAGCTGTTAAGGATGATTGCAGTGGTTGCTGTAATTTGGTTACCTCTCCAGCTGTGGTAACCAATTTATTCATTGGTACTTCTGAATCGATGCTATTCAAAATTCCCAATCCTGTTCCCACAACACCGGTTATGACTCTTGCCATTAGTTTTTTAGAATTCCACTTTCGCAACCAGGTTGTCCACCCCTCAAAAGAAGTCTGTAAAAAGGGTGAACAAGCTGGCTGAATTTCTGAGACATTGCATTGCATCAACAATTTGATCTGTTTAAGAGACCATGCCGGATTAAATAATATTTGGTTTTGGCCAGTTTTTCTAATTACATATGGTCCAATTCAAAAAATCATAGGACTCAACAGAACCGGTGGCTGGGTGGTAGGTGTTACAATATTAAAGTCAAATTCTCCCCAGTATTTTGTCTTGTTTTTACCACACATGCTATTATAGGAAAATTGTACAGCAGTTAAGTTTAGCCAACAATCTTGATTTTTTTATTCTACAATATGAGGTACCGCCATGAGGTCCTATGCCATAACTATATGCAGGTTTGGTGAGAGATCCAGCCACTAATTTACAAGTTATTGCGACATCATCACCTTTTGTCACCATGAAAGGAGGAAAAACCTTGTTTTTGTCATCCAACATTAGGGAGGTGCTTACACCAGAGTATGTAATTATTGCAGTCAATGTGGGTTTTTCTACAGCATTTATTTTGAACCTATGGGTTAGACCTTTCAAGCTGGACTCATCTGCTATGTCATTCTGCCAGGAGCATGTTACATAGGTTGGTCTGGTTAAAGTAAAGTTATACCAACAGTCAGTAAATTCACCCACACAAAGCTTTGTAACGTCAACATTGTTGGCATCAGGGTCCAAGACATAGTTACCAATCTAACTCTGGCAACAACACAGTATTAGGGGGACTTGTTTTTTACATGTCCATACTGTTGTGGGGCAGAGACTTGCTGTGATGTTAGGGTGCAAGCTACTAGTTATATCTGATTTTAAGAAATTCCCGGCAATTGCAATAGTAGTAGCTTTCTCGTGAGGGGATTTTTCCACTTTTCTGCATCCTACCTTAATTTCTTCACCAGTTGTTCCAGTTAACACTCTAGCCCAGTCCTTTTTGTCCCAGCCCCAGTCACTGGAATGGTATACCTCAGAATCATGCAGTACTACGGTCGCAAGGTTTGGGTGACGATCTCTGGGGTAGGGTCCTAGAGCACTCGTATACCTTCCCCACAAGATTACATCCTCCTGAACCACAAATGGCTATGTGTCCTTCAGGGCCCTTAAAACTGATAGAATATATGCTGCAAAAGCTGGCACAGTGGCCCCTAATACCTGACAGAGTCTCCAGTGATGGAGTTATGATCCACTCTGGTGGCCGACGGCATTTGGAGATCAGTGTCACGTCAGCTCCGGTGTCAATGAGTCCCCTGCGGACAATGGTTTTTTCCATGTGGTTCACAACACAGATGATCTCTGAGCGTCCACAACTGATCCTACTAATCCAAGCAACAAAGGGAGTACTACACTGTGACTCTGGTAAAAGAAAAGCTTGTGCAATCATTAGTCCATGAGGAATTAAACATGGGGGGTCAGGACACGTGGCAAGGACCGTAATTTCCTGGTTTGCGGTGACTGTCAAAACAGAAGGTATCACATAAAATCCTTCTGAGTTGGATCAACTAATTCCTATGATTAAGAATTTATGTGTCTGTTATTCTGGGCCTAACTGTCCTGTGGAAATAGTATGATGCACACAATCCGTTATAAGTGCTGGCTGCGCAGTCAGCAGCTCCAGTCTAGTGCCTAGGGGCATTGTGGCAGGGAGGTTGGCTATGATGCGCTGCAACTGTGGATTTGTGGGCTGTCAGTCGTTTCTGGCATGCTCAATACAGATTTTTGTGTCATCACGCGCCACTTTCCTGTGCTCCGCTGGCAGTTTCCTGCCTGGTGACCATTGCATCTCTGTACTTGGTGAGAGTTGTTAGTGCCACGACAATGCCCTTTATACTCACAATGCTTTTGAAACAATTTTCTTTTTGATTTATTACAGCTCTTTGCGAAATGTCCTTCCTTGCCACAATTGTGGCAAGGCCCTAGGTTTTGTCCTTGCTGATTTTTAATGGTCTCTTTAAATGCTATAAAAGCCTCTGCTAACATTCATGTTTGGACCATAGCAGTTTGCATTTGCTGTTTCCTTATTATCCTCTTGAGCAGATGTTAGTGCATCAGCAAGGATTTGTGCTTGCAGTACAGCAGAGTGCTCCGGAGTTGCTATGCGGTTGCATGCCTCGATCATTTGAGCAATGGTGGGCTCAGGATCAGAGGGCAATGCACTTAGTGCCTTTTTACAGTCAGAATTAGCATTTGAGACTGCCAGCCTTTTCAGTAGCTCTTCTCTCGCTCTATCCAAAACGATTTGTTTGCCAAGAGCTATTTTTAGTCTGTCCAGGAGTTTTATATAAAGCTCATTAGGGCCTTGTCTAATATCAGAAAACTCCAAATTTTACTTACTTCCATCTGGGACTTTTAAAAGAGCTTTCCTAGCAGAGTCCTTAATGTCACTTAAAATATGCCTAGGAAGGTTCTCAGCCTGATGATCCAGGTCCACATCAGCTCCCTCTCCTGCTAGGTGCTCTATGGTAGAAGTTGCCCATGCCTGATCCCCTGCATGGTTCCTTAGCAGGTTTTTTAAAAGCCGTTTCCATGCTAGCTCCCATAATGAATATTCAGTAGGGGACAGCAGGGTAATCATCATATAACTCAAGTCATGAGGTGTT
Organism: Acridotheres tristis; assembly: GCA_037013685.1. Lineage (NCBI taxonomy): Eukaryota > Metazoa > Chordata > Aves > Passeriformes > Sturnidae > Acridotheres > Acridotheres tristis. The sequence continues at coordinate 3,166,278 of CM072912.1, read as the reverse complement.
AACACATGTGCAGAGAGGGTAGCTTGCACCAGGTTGCCAAAGTACTGTGAATCTCTCTCGTATTCCCTGGCAGCTTTACATAGTTGTTTTATTTCCCCGAAGGTGAGGGGTTCCCAATGGGGATTAGCACCTCCCCTCCCATACCAGACTGGCATTACTTAAAGATTGGATACAATTTCCCACTCCTCCTCTCTAACTGCTTCCCTCTTTATTTTTTCCCAAGGGTCAGTGTGAAACATCCGTGGTTGGAAGTCGTCCTCAAATGAGGAGTAGGAGGAGGAGCAGGAGGAGGGATCATAGTCGGGGGTAGGCCTCAGGATAGGCCTCGGTACCAGTAGGCGAGGTGCTGCCATTTTGTGAGCAGGCCCTTCCGGAGCCCAGGTGGGTGGGGTTCTGTCATGCCAGGAGAGGGTCTGGTCTTTGGGGCAAGTTCCAGTGAGAGCACAGGAGGTGTGGCCCAGGGTGGAAGGGGAGCGCTGTAGGGATGACAGGGTGGAGCTAAGGGCGGGGTTTCCTGACGAGCCAGATAGTCGTCAGAGGAGGAGGAGTTAGTGCTCTTAATATAGCAGTCTTTGCTGGAATGGTGGCCTTTGCTGTGACTCTGGTTGAGATGAAAGGTGGTGGGCCACAACATGTTAGAGGAGGGACAAGGGTGACGTGCAGGACTGGGTGGAATGGAACGGTGGGTTCCAGAATGATATGGCCATTACCACTCTGGACCCTGAGTGGACATGATGGAGATGGACACGGGGCAGTGGATCCATCAACCAAACTGTTATTTTCTCTGAGCCATGCCTGGGCATAGGCGTTCACCATATTGGCCCCATATCTGTCTCTAGGAAAGTTTTTTGGGTGACAGTGTGAGGGGGTGGCTCTCCCAGGCATATCTGAATCTGGAGTGAAAAGTCCCATTAATCTTCATAGGATTGGTAGGAGTTTTTTCATCAAACTATTTCCTTTGGAAGCCAAATTGTGTGATTTATCTTTACCTGAGTCCCAAAAATATTTTGTCTTTCCCTTGGGCATAGTCGAGACTGGATGATTTTTAAATGCCCATTTCACAATCAGTTTTAATTCTTGTTTTTGAAATTTGATGTCCCAGGCAGCCAGTTCAAACTTTAAAATTCATATATGTCCCTCTCATCTACTGGCAGTCTGGTACACATCTTAGACAACTGAAAAACTGGTTTCTTTAAGGCTTCTGGCAAAAACCCTCATAGAATTTGGGGCACTCTGGGGACCTTGTAAGGTTAAACTTGAAAGAAAATCGAGTGGGTGATGGGGCAACTGTCCTCCCTCACAAGTCCTTACCTGTTCCCTGCAGGCTTCTCGTGGGGCTCCTCCCCTGTGCGCTGGGCTGCCCTGCTGTCAGCACCCACGCTGCTGAAGAACAAATTCTTCAGTACTCTGTGCCAGGCCTGTGTGGTTACTGCACTGCAAAGAGAGAGAAGAGACAGAAACACACACGGACCTCTTTTGGGGAAAAAAGGACAACTTTATTTTACGACAGCCTGTATTTAAAGTGTGTTACGTGCAGCTAGGACAGGACAGTAGTTCATTGGACAATTGGGAATAACATCCTTGGGACAGCACCTCAGGATGTATCCCACGGGAAAGACACCAGGTGTTAATCTTTATTATGAATTCCATTCTGTTTTTCACCATATTATCACCCTGGGAGATTTCCTCCCTAACTGAAGCTGTAGTCAGCTTGTCAGCCTGGGAATGGACCTGAGAGTCAGTAGAAATCCAGGCCTGAAAAGAATTTCCAAGCTCTAATTCCCTAGCTCTCTATATGTGTGTGTCCACAGGCCTGGCTTTCTCAAAACTCACTGAAGTGAAGGACGAAAAACCTAATTGGCATACCAGGAGACCTTTCCAATGATTATCCCAGCAGATCCTTTGAATATCAAAGGTCTCTGTTTGGGCGCCACGTGCAGCAACTCGGGGTCTGGCCCGGATGGACCATCTGGGAGATTGGTGAGAGGTCTCTAAACTTGGTGATTCAAAATGAGGGATGAGCACAGATAGGTGACCCAAAAAATAAATTTATTAATATAAAAATAGCAAACTTGATGAAGGTGAGCACAGTACTAAGGGGTGCACCAAAACGGCCAAGGGCAAGGGTAAACACAATTTATATAAGGTAGGATAGAGGTGGAGATTGAAGGTGAGGGTCCAATAAGAAAGAGGAATTAGGAACATGCAGAATATTGCAGCACTTTTAAACCAATAATCCTACATAGAATGCACAGAGGATGCTGGAAGTGAACCAGTCTCTTCACTGTAACTGTAGTGGGTTCTCCCACGCCCTTTTGCTTCAGTCTCGAAAACTTTATTTCACTCCAACACACACCTACTGACCACCCCCACTGACCATACCCCAATGACCCCCAGCTAACCATACCATTGACCACACCCACTGACCAAACTCCAATGACAAACCAACTGACCATATCCCCACTGACCACTCCACTGACCACACCCCCTGACCACCCAACTGACAACCCCCACCTGTCTACCCAACTTACCACATTCACTTACCACAACCATTGACCACAGCCACTGACCACACCCACTGACCACACTCACAGACCACCTCCACTGACTACACCCCAATGACCACACCCACTGACCACACTGTCACTAACCACACCACCATTGACCACCCCTAATGACCCAACACACTGACCAGCCCACTGACCACCCCAAATGGCCACACCCACTGACAACACCCTACTGACCACCCTCACTGACCACAGCTACTGACCACACCCACTGAACATACCCATTCCAAAGACACCTACACCCATACCCCACTGACCATCCAAATGATCATACCCCAACTGACCACACCCACTGACCACACCCCACCAAATTCTCCCACCTGACCACATCAACAGCCTACTCCTACTGACCACAATCCACTGACCACCCAACTGACTGTACCCCAACTGACCACATGCTACTGAGCACATCCAGTGACTGCACCCCCTCATTGACCACACCCACTGACCACACCCCCACTGACCACACCACCCAACTGACCACTTCCCCATTGACCACAACCGCTGACCATACCTTCCACCCATACCAAATGCCCACACCCATTGACCACACCCTACTGTACACTTCCACTGACCACACCCACTGCCTACATCCCACTGACCACCCAGCTTACCACACTTGCTTCCTACAGCCACTAACCACAACCACTGACCACACTCCAATGACCATACCACTGACCATACCCCCACTGACTACAGCAACTGGCCGCACAGCTGACCACATCCCAATTGAGCACAACCACTAACCACAGCTTCTCCCCACACCGAATGGCCACACCTAATTACCACACCCCAGCGACCACTCCCACTTAACGTGTCCCCCAGTGCCACCTGTCCCCTGGGAAGCTGCACTGACAGGGACACCCCCGAGACCGGGACCCCTGTGGGGAGAGACAGGGTGGATTTAGGACATGGGAAGAGTGGGGGACATCAGGGAGCAGTGAGGGACTCAGGAAGGGGGAGGATCAGAGAGGGGTGGAGGAATCCCAGTGAGGAAGAAGGGGCCCAGAGATGGGGGGGAGGCTTGCAAAAGGGTGGAAGGGACCCCAGGGAAGGACTGGAGATTCAGTGAGAGGACACATTGAGAGGGTTGAAGGGAACCACAGGGAAGGGAGACCCAGACAAGGATGGTGGGACCTGTGGACAACGGAGGGACATCAGAGAGGGAGAGGTGCATCCAGGGAGTGGTGAGGGGACCTAGTGAGGGATGCAGGCACCAGGGAAGGTGATGGGGGAACCCAAGGAGAGAGCTGGGCAGGCAGGGCAGCACACAGAAGGTTGAGCAGGGATAGGAGATCTGGGAGAGCTATGGGGGCTCTCCATGCCCATCCCCGCACTCACTGCACACCGTGACGCCGAGCCCGGTGCTGCTCTTCCGCATGGGCCTCCCCTCGGAGCGCACCTCGCAGCTCTCATGCTACTCCCCGAGTGGGAGACCCCCACGGCAGGCACCAGGAGCTGTGGGAACTCCTGCGGGCCCCCCACCAACTGCCTGCCCCGGTAGAAGCGGTACAGGAGGGGGGCTGGGGGCTGCAGGGCAGTAGGGGTGCTGAGGCAGTTTAGATTGAGGGAGAACCCCTCGGTGAGCACAGGGGGACCCTCCAGCACCGGCACTGTGAAGAGTTCTGGGAAGGAGATGGGGGTGGGGACTGAGACTCTGAGTCCACTGAGAAGTGGCTTTGGTGGTGTCAGGATATTGGAGCCGTCGGGATGCTCACCGTGCACTGTCACTGTCACACTGTAGCAGGTGGTGGCACCAGCGGTCTCTGAGGTCTGGCAGGTCAGTGTCACCCGGTCCCACAGCTCTGCTGGCATCCAGGGTGTCTCCATGAGGAGCTGGGTGGTCTAGGCACCTGTGGATGACAGGGTACACAAGCCTGCCAGGGACGGCATGTGGCTGGGGGCAGCAGGGCAGGGACATGGCATCCCCCGAGGACTCACCAGCAAGGCCAAGGGTCTGGGCTGGAAGGGAGAAGGGACAGGTCTGGCTGGGGGTGGCCTTGCATAGAATGCAGGGACAGCATCACCTGGGGAAACAGATGTGATGTCTGTCCCCAAACTGTCCCCACGGGAACAGTGTATAGCATGGAGGTTTTGAGGACAGGGACATCTTGGTCACCCTGGGCTGAGGCAGGACACAGGGACACTGTGGATACCCCATGCGTGCATGCATGCACCTCCACCGGCCAGACAGCACCTGTCCCAATGGCCACATCCCCATGGCCTTGTGTCCATGATCCCATTATGATGGCAACTCTCCCCATGCCACATCTGCATGGGATGTGGCCCTTGTCTCTGCCCCTGCATCCCTCTCTCCCTGTCTTTCTCCCCATGAATGGTTTTAAAAAAGGGTATAATCACAGACAAAGACCCTCTAACTAATTAAAGTTACAAAGTGGAATGTTTATTCACCGGCGGAAGGCACGGGAGTCACCTCCGAAAGGCGTGACCAGCTCGAACAAGGTTCTTTGCCATCTATTTATTCCCCAAGATCCTACATAGAATACATATGCACAACCCCAACACCTCCCATCCCCACCCCATATTAAAATGAACTTATTAGTCCTTCATGCGTGTGCAACTCTTCTCTTGAATTGGGTCGGTGGTCTCAAAATGGGTCAGTGGTCTTGAAGCATGAAGTCAGGAGAGTCTTCATCAGGTCTCAGTGACCCTCTGGCACGATCCAAGGCCCTGTGCTTCATGATTAACAGTTTACTTATTTTACATTCTTCTATATGCAGGTTCATAATAGCAGATAATTATACCAATTAGCTCTTACCTAAGCATCTAGTAATTATTGAACTACCATTTACCTACCTAGCTTACATCTTGGTCATGGAAACTACTTCTAACTTTAGCGAAAATCTTACCTCTTTAAAACCATGATTCACCCACAGCTGCCCCAGCCCCAAGGTTCCTTTTGCCACATCCTTGCTCCCACATCTCTATCCCCCTGTTCCCATCTCCACATCCTAGTTCCCCTTTTCCTGTCCCCACGGCCACTCCACGACTCTGGTCACACTGGGGTCCATGCCCATGCACTGGTTCTGCTGGCCTTGGGGGCCTCAGCGGACCCCATAGCCCCCCTGTGTCCCCTCAGGCCTGTACCTGGGGCACTCACCCCACAGGAGCAGCACCACCTTCCTGGCCATCCCGCTGTCCCCAGCCATGGGGCTTTGGCCACCTGTCCCCTGGCTGGAGGCTCTTCAGATGAAGGGACAGGAAGTGAGATGTGATCTCATCTTCATGTGTAGGTGGCCCTTGGGGGGGGGTAAGGTGGCCACAAGTTGGGGACAGGCTGTGAGCAGGGTGAGGACAAGGGTGGGTGGCACAAGGTATGGAGTTCCCAGGAGTGGGGGGCTCAGAGAGTGGGGAACCAGGTATGGGTGTCCAGGGGAATGGGGGGTCCCAGGGATTGAGATCCTTGGTAATGGGAGTCCTGAGGAGGGGAGGCACCAGGGATAGGGGTGCAATGGGAATTGGGGTCCCCAGGGCTGAGGTATTCAGGAATGCAACTCCCAGGGAAACGTGGTCTCCAGGGATTTTAGGTCATGAATGGGGGTCAGAGGAATGAGGGTGCCGGATGAATGGAGGGTCCTGGGAGAATCAAGGTCCTGGGGGAAGGGGGGTTGTAGGGGACAGAATTTGGGGGAGAGGGTTCCTTGGGAATGGCGGTCCCAGGCCATGGAGATCCTTGGCAATGGCAGTCCTGGGATGGGGACCCACAGAGTATGGACATAAGGAATGGGGGTTCCATTGTTGGGTTCCCAGGGGAATGGGGGTGTTAGGGATGGGCAGTGGCTGGGCTGACCTGTGGGTAACAGATCCTCCCCTGAGTGCCTCAAATTTTGGAGTGAATCAGGGCCCAGTGCTGTCCTTCAGAGTGCCCATGATTTCAGGGGTCACCCAAACCCCAAAGGCGGATTCCAAGGGGCTCTCAGTCTGTGCCCCACCCCCGACAGGATTCCTCTTCTCCCTGGGTCCTCTCAGCTACCTCTGGACTGTGGAGATTAAGAATACTCCATCAAGGACAAAGGCAAAAGACAAGAAGGCTCCTTCTTCCCAGGAGCAAGGTCCCACTTTAATGTAGAACGCTTCCAAGGGAAGAAGAGAGAGAGGGCAGCAAATGGTGGGCAGTTTTAAACCCTGGGGATGGGGAGGGGAGGAACAGGATCCCGAAAAATGGGGTGTACCCGAAGGGGAGGGACAACGGGAGGGCAGAACCATCACCATAGCTTCGGGGAGTACAGAACAAACCATTTAGTGCAATAGAACCATCATGAGCCCTGTGATACAAGGCAAACTATTTAGTGCCAACAACTACATAGTGCAATACAACATCTCCAGCTTTTTTGTTAAATAAAGTTCAAAGAAAGGCACCAGGTTTATTCTTATTCAGAATATGGATTCCTTCCCATGCCTGATCTCTGCAAATTAAGAACAGATCCCTAGGGAGGCTTTTGGGACTTGAATGGCAGGGATTGTCTGCTGCAACGTGGCTCAGAATATTACACTACCTTTTGGCGGTGAATTCTTCTCTATACTGCTGTATGTTGTGAAAGGCTTTAGTGCTAGATAACTGGCTGAAGGTAAAGTAAATGCAGTAGGGTGCCGGGGAGGAACCCAATGGCTCTAATTCTTGGGGTTCCTGAGCTACTTTGGGCAAATTTGGCAGCCACTCATTTACCGTGTTCTTAATCATTACAGCTCGCCACTGACAATTTTCACATTGTCGGATGTTGTGTGACTTGGGACCTGGGTTAGGCATAGGTATATCAAAGCTGGCTGGATATTCTCCAGCCTGCAATGGAATTCCTAACAGGCAGGTGGACAAAGGGTCTCTTGCTGCTGCAGTGACAGGCATATATTTTCTTGTTGGAGTGTCTGTGCCAGGGTCACCTAGATGTTTTGGCGTGGCTGAGGGACAATCCACGCAGCTGTCAAACTGCTCAGCGTGAACAGGATGACAAATTGGACAGGGCTCATCGTGAGGTTGGGTGGGAGGTAGGTTTTATTTCTTTCTTAAAAGAAAAACAAACAAGCATATAGAAGTTAGTGTTTCTGCCAGAATGGAATCAGATCTCAGTCAGGAAGGCTTTATCTCCTCTTTCCAGTGGCATCTTCTATCTGAAGTGTCTGCTGCTTGCTTTTCATCCCCTTCTACTTGAGCTGGATTTTTGGGAAAGAAAGGTTTTACCCACTTTTGGGGTATCGACCCCTGAGGGGGTGGATACGCACCTGTAGCCAGGCCCCCAGGTAACTAGTTCATAAGGGCCCTTAGTCTCCCAAGTTTTTGTGTCCTTAATTAGGACTGGTGGACGCTGGGACAACTTAAACTGATGAGTGCAGTTAAAGTGACGTACCACCAGAGGACTCATTTGCAAATGAACAATTTAAAAAATTAATGGTAAATATGGCTTTGTAGAGCTTTTGTTGTGGCGACATCGATGCTTTTGAACTGCTCTGTCTAACCAAGACTTGCTTGAGCATCTGATGGACATGCTCAATCACATCTTGGTCTGTGGGGGAGTGGGAGATGCCAGTTTTATGTTCCACTCCCCACTGCTGGACAAACTCTAGGAACTCCATGGATGTATATGCTGGGCCATTGTCGGTCTTAATTTCCCTAGGGATCCCCAGCACTGAAAAGGCTTGCACTAGATGGTGTTTGGCACGCACAGCCCTTTCTCCTGCGTGTGCAGAGGCATAGACTGTGCCTGAGTATGTGCCAATGTTTACATGTACATACTTAAGGCAACTGAAACTGGGAATGTTTGTAATGTCTGTCTGCCACACTTTGCAGCTCCGAAGGCCTAGGTGGTTAAGCCCAACACCCAGCACTCAACACTGGAGGTGGCAGCTGTGACAGGTAGCCACCATGTCTCGAGCTTGACTCCATTTTAGTTGGAACTGACGGATCAGACCCAGCACATTCTGATGGTATTGCTGGTGACTCAGCTTTGCCTGTTGGAAGATGTCTGGGAGGTGTGCCTTTTCAGCTGGGGCAGCCAGGGAGTCTGCTTTACGATTTGCTTCTGTGATTTTGCCTGGCAAATGTGACCTTACCTGCATCACATAGAATGGATGCTCTCAATGTGAAACTAAGTAAATTAGTTTTGAGAGCAACCTGAAGAGATGCTCGTTCTCGATGTCTGTCTGCTCCACCCTGGACACTACCCCCGCTACATAGGCTGAGTCCATTACCAAGTTAATTGCCTCTGCAAACTTCTCAAAGGCTCTCACGACTGTGGCCAGTTTGGCAATCTGGGGTGACCCCTCCACACACTCAACATCAGCTTCCCAGTGCTGAGTCTGGGGATTTCTCCAAGTCATCACTGACTTGTGGGATCCCTCAGATGCATCAGTGAACATTGTGAGAGCTTTGAGTGGCCTATGGCTCCTTTTCTCATGAAGAATGAGATGGAATTCTTCATTAAACAGATTGTGCAATGGAGCTTGGACTGATATTTGTCCACTGTAGCTGTCCAGAGATAACTGGAGGTTGGCATTGCTCTGGAGCAGGTGCTCAAACATCTCTTTGGTCAGCTTCTTGAGAGAGAAAAGTTTGACTGGGAGGTGAATACACACTAAGTCACAACCAGCTAGCTCACGCAGTCTTACCCTGGCTTTCTGGATCAGCTGAGTCATCAGCTCTTGTGGCTTGGGGATGGTCTTGAATCGCTGGTGGGAGAGGAAAACCCACTCTATGGTTAAGAGTGGATCTTTCTGCCCTTCCATCCATTGGAATATCAAACCATGTAAGTGTGGCAGCTTTCCCAGGACAATGGCTTTGAAAGGCAGCTCAGGTTAATAATAATGACCCTGTCTCTCGGCCAAAGCCTTCTGTGCCTTTTGGATTGCAATTTTTGCCACTAGGGTCAGTTCCCTGGGAGAAATCAATGCTCTCTCCTCCTTCAATAAATTGAGGAGGGGGCCTGATCCTCGTTGGTGAGGCCTAACTAGGCTTGACCCAGTTCAAAGACTCCCACAAGGAATGGAGTTCCGCTAGGGTTTTGGGATCCCTATTGATTTCCAATTTCTGTGGAACAATGGTCTGTGCAGTATCTCCAAGCCCAAGTACTTCCAAGGTGGCATCCTTTGGACTTTGTCTTCCTGCAGGTGGAATCCAGAAGAGGTTAGAACTTTGACCACTAGGTCAAGTGTTTGTTGGAGTATATAGTCATTGGGGGCACACACAAGCACATCATCCATGTAGTGGCTGGTGACGGCCTCCCTTTTTTGGGCGTGCACTGGGGACAGCAATGAGGCCAGGTACCGCTGGCAGATGGAAGGACTGCACTTCATGCCTTGCAGCAGTACTTTCCAGTGGTAGCACTTCATTGGGGCTTCTCAACTGATGGTAGGAACCAAGAAGGCAAACTGTGGGACTTCTTCTGGGTGTAGGGTAATTTGGAAGAAACAGTCCTCAATGTCCAGGACAATTAATTGCCAATTTGGGGGGGGGGGGGGCAGCATTGGGGAAGGCATCCCGGGTTGGAGTGACCCCATGTCCTCAATTATTTTGTTTATTTACAGGAGATCATGGAGGAGCCGCCACTTTTCCTTCCCTGGCTTCTTAATCACAAAGACCAGAAAATTTCAAGGGCTGGTTGTCTCTTCTATGTGGCCTTTGCCCAATTGCTCCTCCACGAGCTCCTCGAGTGCCTTAATCTTTTCCTTACTTAGTGGCCAGTGATTTACCCAAACTGCAGTGTCATCCATCCACGTTAACTTTTGGGTAGGGAACTCCACAGTGGCTGCCTCTAAAAATCCTGGCGAGTTTTAGGGATTACTAATTTGAACCCCACTGGGACACAGTGTCTCTCCCACACAGGGGGCACTTATAGTTGATGACAAACGGATGAACAGTGGCCAATTTTCCTTTCAGCTCCTCAATTTGTACGATGCTTTTTGAGATCTTTGCCAATCTGACCCCTCCTACACCTTGGATTTTGCCAGCCATGGGTTGCAATTCTCATCGTGACAGCTACACCCTCTCAGGTATGATCTACACATCTACCCTCATGTCAAGCAACCCTTCCACATGGAGATGACCTGTTCCATGAGTTAGGTTGCATCTCATAATGGGTTTGTCCTTGCCAATCATTTCTGCCCAGTAGACATCAGGTGTTTTGTCATCTACTGGGACCTCCGCTGGAACAGGAATAGCCTGGGCGATGATTTTCCCTTTGACCAAATAGAAGGGAGGCTGAGAAGAGTGTGCCAGGAAAATGAAGTAAGTTATGTCTTCCTTGATGGTCATGAGAGCCACCTCAATCTCCAGGGGTGTGTGTGTGGGTGTGTGTGTGGGTGTGTGTGTGGTGTCCCCAATAACAATAATCCCCACTGTCCAGTCTTGTATGGTTTATCATCACATCCTGTGAGTTGTCAGTCAGGTCCACTCCAATGACTGTCCAATCAGTAGACCTGAAAAGAAAGGTTTTGGTAGTCACGAGACTGAAATGCCCATAAGGCTGCCAAACTTTGTTACTACGGTTTTCATTTTTATTTTTCTGCTGACCTGTATCCCACTTTCCTTCTTCCCCCCCTGTCCTAGGGTGATGTTATGGTGTTTGTATCTCCAATCGTGTGTTCTGATTATGTTTGGTATTATGTCCTGTGCTTACAGGACTGACTCTGAAAGTGAAGCTTTGTTTTGTCTTGTTATCAGCCGGCTCACCTCCCCCATGGTCTAT
>CM072912.1:1713042-1854364 GCA_037013685.1 Acridotheres tristis | reverse complement strand
GTCAGGTCGTTGAGCAGATCCTTGTGGCATTTGCAGCAGTTCTGGGGCTCTCTCAGTGCCTTGGGCACAGGCACCAAATGATCAATTGCTGCATTTCCGCACTGGTTCCCTCGCAGCTGCCCCTGCAGGGGGGGTTTCCAGCCAGCCCTGCTCTGAAAACCATCAAAGGCCCTCGCAGAGCCACTGCTTGGGCTCACCCTGGGTTTTGTGCTTCTTGCAGGGCTGAGCAAACCACAGCCACGCCTTTTTCCCCCACAGAATTCTCACCTTTGCAGCAGCTCGAGAGCTGCGAGAATCAAAGCCAAGGGGGCGGGGGGAGCCTCAGGTCCTGGCTGCCAGCTGGGGCTGGCCAGAGCAGGGCTGGCCAATGCCCATCCCTGTGCAGTGGCCAAGGTGAGGAGCTCCACAAAACCTTCTCGGCAACCAAAAAATCTTCTTGTTGGCAGAGCTGGGAGCCTGTGATCTCCTAAATGTGTCCAGTGCTGCCACAGTAGCCCAAAATCCCTGGGTGAGGCAGAGACGTTTCTCTTTTAAACCAAGACAGTTTCCAGCTCCTGGGATCCAGCGTGGATGGGGCAGACACTCCAAGAGCAGACAGGCTCAGACACTTGGCCACCTCATGCTCTGCCTTTGAAGCCCTTGGGCCACCAAGGTCCCTCTGCCAAGGGGGGACTCCTGGTCCCTCGGCCACTCAGGAGCTGGGTTTGGCAGAGCGTCACTCTGTCCCCAGAGTGCCATGGCTGACAGACTGACTGACACACGGGGCCCTGTGTCACCAACAGCAAGGCCTGACCCAGCCCTGCCACACACAGGTGTCCCAAAATGTCTCGAGACATCCAACTTTTCCTGTCCCTGACACCCCACCCTGTGCCATGGCCTGATCCCCAGTGCCCTGGGAAAGGGGGAGGCTGCGGAACCCCCCCAGGGCCTTTGTGACCTCATGGTGTGGGGAACACGGCACAGGAGGGGTTTGAGACAGGGCAGAAGGGAATCCAGAGCTCTGGTTTTTAGTGGCAGCCCAAAATTGGAGAATCCCATTCCTAAAGCGCGACAGAGCTGAACAAAGAAACACCATCTCTGCCAGTTGAACCAAAAAGCTGCATTTTGGTGCCAAAAAGAGGGAAACGAGTCCTGTGTTCCCCGGGCACTGGGAGGAGGGATGAGGAGCCGTGGGTGTACTGGGAGTGCTGAGAGGGGCATTGCAGAGGCACTGGGAGTACAGGGGAACTGGGAGAGAGAATGGGAACCACCTGGATCGACTGGGAGCAATGGAGAGGCACTGGGAGGGGAAAGAGGGAGCCCTTGGGGGTACTGGGAGCACGGTGGGGAGGGAATGGGGAAATCTCTGAGGGTACTGGGAGCACTTGGATGTGGAATGGGGAGGCACTGGGGGCAGTGGAAGGGGGGTGGGGAGGCCCTTGGGGGTTCAGGGGCCATGGGGAGCTCTGGGTGCCCTGGTGACCCCTCACTTGTGCCCACCTACCCGTGAATGTTGGGCACCCACGGGAGCAGTGGGGGGGACACACACGGGTGGTTGCCCATGGGTGGGGTCCCCCAGTGTCCCCAGTTCCCCCAGTTCCCCCAGTTCCCCCAGTTCCCAGCCGTGCCCCGAGTGTCACAGCACATTCCCGTAGATGTCCCCACATTCCCGTGGTCGCCCATGGGTTGCTGCCAGCTCTGCGTAGGTCACCTGGGGATCCTGGAGTGTGGTGGCACAGGGGGACACTGCGAGAGACACTGGCTGTGGCATCTGGGCACGGGGACACCCATGGGTGACGTGTCCCTGTGTCCCAGCCCGGACTCACCCCCCGTCTGCTTGGTGATCACGACGTGGGTGTACAGCACCTCCCCCTCCTCTGGGGGGGCCGGGGGCTCCGGGGGGGCCCTGAGGGAATCAAGGGGATGTGTGGGGGGGATGGGAGGTCTTGGGGGTTGGGGTGAAAGGGGAGAGTGTGGTTTGAGCCCCCCACTCACCTTTCCTGCTGCTTCCTGGCAGCTGCAAAGGAAAGAGGGGAGGGGTAACTGTGGGGTCCCCATGGCCCCGACCCCTCTCAGGAATCCTCAAACCCCACTGCATCCTCAATGTCCCCCAGGACCCCTGAGCATCCCTGGTGCCCCCCAGAACCCCTGAACCACCCCAGTGCTCTCGACCCCCTGAGCTCCCAGAAGCTCAAGCCTGGCAGGGAGGGGGACCCTCCAAATTCCCCTGGGATCACTGAAAGAACCCCCAAAATCCCTGCAAGTCCCCCCAACACCACCCCAAATCCTTCAGGACCCTGAGCAAAGGTCCTGAGCTCTCAGCACTGCCCAAGTCAGGAGCTCTGGGTGCCGCCCCACCACCCCCACATTTAGGTGTCCCCCCAGCTCCCCGGGGTCCCCATTGTCCCCATTGTCCCCATTGTCACCCACCCCTGTTGTGGCACCGGTGCCAGCCCACAGCTCCAGCCACGAGCAGGAGCAGGAAGAGGAGGGACCCGCCAAGGCCTGCGGCCACTGCTGGGGACAGAAGGGACACATCAGGGTCACCTGTCACTGCAGGGCTCCTGCAATCCCAGTGAGCCCGTGTGACCCCACCTGTGATCCAGTGTCCCTGTGGTGTCACCTCCAGGGCCAGCTCTGGGCTGAGTGCCCGGAACACGCGGTGCCCGTCCTGTCCCAGCTGGTTGGTGGCCACGCACTGGTAGGTGCCCGAATGTCCCACATGGACGGCCCCAAGCTCCAGGAGGGGACCCCGGGCCACCTCGTGCCCGTCTCGCAGCCAGGTGAAGGTGACAGGGGCTGAGCCCACCTGCACCGAGCAGCGCAGGGTCACGGGGTCACCTGGGCGCACCTGGAGTGCCGGGGGACCGGGGGTGATGGTGGCATTGGCCACGGGCACTGCGGGGACACAGACAGGGCTGAGGCCGGGGGGAGGGGCTGGCACCCGGTGTGGGGGGATGAGGGAGTCTGCATGGTGGCACCTGGGGACAGAGGGTCTCCTTCACCCAGGACAGTGACCCCGTGGTGCTGGGGGTCATCATGTGGTGTGGGATGAGGGCATGTGATGGGTGAGGGGTGGGGGATGAGGATGGGATGAGGGTGAGGTGAGGGTGGGATGAGGGATGCTGTGTCCAAGGGCAGGGATGGCCGTCACCTGGTGGGGGGCACGGAATGGCGTGGGTGGGATGTGATGGGGGCCATGAGGCACATCAACGGGGGCGTCACCCCGATGCCAAGGGTCTCGGTGCCCTGGGAGGGTCACACTCAGCAGGGTGAATGTGACCTGGTGTGCAGTGGGGGATGTGACAGCTGGGCTTAGGGATGCAGGGCTTGGATGTGCTGGGTGGGGATCCCTGGAGCCAGACGGTCCCAGTTGCCCTGGGCTGTGACACCCAGTGCTGGGGGCTGTGAGCTGGGCTGGGCTGGGGATGGTGTGGGGGGATGAGGTGGGATGGGAATGTGTGGAATTGGGGATGCCGTGGGTGGGGTCACCCTCAGCCCGAGGGTCCCGCTCACCCAGGACAGTGACGTTCAATGCGGGGCTCTCGGCCACGCTGTCACCATCGCTGACCCGGCACTGGCAGGGGGGTTCCCGGGGAGGGCTGAGGGGTCCCGTGGGGGCTGTGGGGGCTCCCCGTGCCCATCCCCGCACTCACTGCGCACCGTGACGCCGAGCCGGGCGCTGCTCTTCCACACGGCCCCCCCCTCGGAGCGCACCTCGCAGCTGTAATTCCCCGAGTGGGAGACCCCCACGGCGGGCACCAGGAGCTGCGGGGACCCCTGCGGGCCCCCCACCAACTGCCCGTCCCGGTAGAAGCGGTACAGGAGGGGGGCTGGGGGCCGCAGGGGGCTGGGGGTGCTGAGGCAGCTGAGATTGAGGGGGGACCCCTCGGGGAGCTCGGGGGGACCCTCCAGCACCAAGACAGGCGTGAGCTCTGTGGAGATGGGAGGGGGATTTGTGAGCCCGAGTCCGTGGGGAGGGGCTGTGGGGGTGTCGGGGTGGGGCTGTGGGGTGCTCACCCTGCACTGTCACTGTCACCTGCGCAGATTCCTTCCACCCCCAGCTTCCCACCCAGCCCCTGCAGTGGTAGCGGCCGCTGTGGTGCAGCTGCAGAGGGGACAGGGACAGCTCGGTGCCATCGCCGATCGTCCCCAGTTTGTTCCCGTCGCGGTAGAAGGACACCGAGGTGACCGAATTGTCCCGCCAGCCCCGGCAGCGCAGTGTCACCGTGTCCCCCTCCAGCAGCGCCCGCGCCGGCACCTGCAGCACCAGCCAGTCTGTGGGACAGGGGGGACCTGTCACACCCGGTGTCACCGGGACCCCCCATTGGGTCACAGCAGGGGTCCCCAATTCCAGCACGGGGATCCCCCTGCACGGGGATGCTCTGGGATGTCCCCAGAGCAGGGGACAGGCTCTGGTCACACCAGGGGTGACCCATGGAGCTGAGCCCACCCTGAGCCCTCGGGGTCCCCGCGGGTGCCAGGGTGGGGACACCCAAACCCCCCTCACCATCTGAGACTGTCACGGGGGGGCTGAGCCTGGTCCCGGGTCTCTCACACTGGTAGGTGCCACTCTCGGTGACAGTGAAGCTGTCGCGTCTCTCCTGTCCCCAGGGCCGCCCGTTCCTGTACCAGGTGGTGTCACCGGCGGTCCCCGAGCCCTGGCAGGTCAGTGTCACCCGGTCCCACAGCACCGCCGGCGTCCAGGGGGGCTCCACCAGGAGCTGGGTGCTCTGGGCACCTGCGGGTGACAGGGGACACCAGCCTGGCAGGGCCACCACGGGGCTGGGGACAGCGGGGCAGGGACATGGCATCCCCCGAGGACTCACCAGCGAGGCCGAGGGTCTGGGCTGGAAGGGAGAAGGGACAGGGCTGGCTGGGGGTGGCACCGTGGGGACAGCAGCACCTGGGACACCTGGTGTGGTGTCTGTCCCCAAACTGTCCCCACGGGAACACGGGTGTAGCACGGAGGGTTTGAGCACAGGGACACCTCGGTCACCCTGGGCTGGGGCAGGACATGGGGACACTGTGGACACCCCATGTGTGCACAGGTCACCTCCCCCAGCCCTACAGCACCTGTCCCCACGGCCACATCCCCATGGCCCTGTGCCCGTGATCCCATTGCCATGGCACCTGTCCCCATGGCCCATCTGCATGGGACGTGGCCCTTGTCCCTGTCCCTGCATCCCTGTCTCCCTGTCCCTGTCCCCACAGCTGCCCCAGCCCCAAGGTTCCCTTTGCCACATCCTTGTCCCCCCATCTCGATCCCCCTGTTCCCATCCCCACATCCCAGTTCCCCTCTTCCTGTCCCCAGGGCCACCCCACGACTCTGGTCACACTGGGGTCCATGGCCATGCCCTGGCTCTGCTGGCCTTGGGGACCTCAGGGGACCCCGCAGCCCCCCTGTGCCCCCTCCCCACCGCTCTCTGCCTCACCGGGGCCCATCCCCGGGGCGTCAGGCCCGTGCCCGGGGCACTCACCCCACAGGAGCAGCGCCACCTTCCCGGCCATCCCGCTGTCCCCGGCCATGGGCACTGGCTGTCACTCGCTGCTCTGTCCCCCTGTCCCCTGGCTGGCGGCTCTGAGGAAAAACGGGAAGGAAGCGAGCTCAGATCTCACTGCACTGTGGTGGTGGCCCGCGGTGAGGGCAGGGTGGCCCCAAGCCGGGGACAGGCTGTGTGCAGGGTGGCCACAAGGCTGGGTGGCACAAGGTGGGACATGGAGTTTCCAGCAGTGGGGTCTCAGAGGGTGTGGGGAGCCAGGGATGGGGTCCAGGGCAATGGGGGCTCCTGGGATTCGGGGTCAGGGATGTGGGTCCCAGGGATGAGGGTGCCCGGGGAATGGGGGGTCCTAGGGATGGGTGTCCAAGGGTATGTGGGTCCTGAAGAGAGGGTGTCACCCTGCACCAGGATTCGGGTGCAATGGGAATGGGGGTCCCAAGGACTGGGGGGACTCAGGGATGGGAGTCCCAGGGGAATGTGGATGGCTGTGACAGGTCCCCCCTGTCCCTCAGACTGGCTGGTGCTGCAGGCGCCAGTGCGGGCAATGCTGGAGGGGGACACGGTGACACTGCGCTGCCGGGGCTGGCGGGACAATTCGGTCCCCAGGGTGAGATTTGACCCTGGGGACATGGAGGTGAGGTGATCCCTCGATGGCACCGAGCTGTCCCTGTCCCCTCTGCAGATGAACCACAGCGGCCGCCGCGGGGGCTGCGTGGACTCTGAGCTGTCACGGTGGGTGCACTCAGTGCCGGTGACCGTGACAGTGCAGGGTGAGCACCCCACAGCCCCACCCCGACACCCCCACAGCCCCTCCCCACGGACTCGGGCTCACAAATCCCCCTCCCATCTCCCCAGAGCTCACGCCTGTCTTGGTGCTGGAGGGTCTCCCCGAGCTCCCCGAGGGGTCCCCCCTCAATCTCAGCTGCCTCAGCACCCCCAGCCCCCTGCATGCCCTTGACCCCCTTGTAGTGACACCCCTGCACCCCAGGACCTCCGGGGATGACCATGAGGCTCGTGGACCCCCAAAACCTCTGATATCTGATCCCTATTAACCCCTTGGTCCTGGCAGTGACACCCCTGAGCCCCTGGCCCTGTTGGTGATGTCTGTGGACCCCCCAAGCCTGTGCCCCCCGTGGAAATGACCACGAGGACCCCTGAGCTTTGTGAACTCTGTGGCCTCAGCAGTGAGACCTGTGAACCCCAAAGAACCTCAAATCCCCAAGACCCCTGAAGCCCTGGGAATGATCATGAGGCGCAGAGACCACCCCCTGGAGCCCCTGGACCTGGTGATACCCATGGACCCCCAGAACCTGTGGTCACACAGGCCTGGCCGTGAGGCCCAGGGAACCCTGAGACCTCAATCCCTTAGGAATGGCCATAAGGCTGATGGATCCCTGAGATCCCTGAGTCCCCTGGGAATGATCATGAGACCCCTGGACAGCCAAGCCCCCTGGGCCCACAGACCACCTGGCCCTGGCAGTGAAACCCCTGCACCCCTGAGAACCCCGGGAGCCCCTGGCCCTGTAAGTGACGCCCACGGATCGCTGAGACCCTCGGGCCCCTGGGAATGACCATGAGTGTCATGGACCCCCCTGGTGATGTCACACATGGACCCCCAGAACCTGATGTCGCCCTGGCCCTGACAGCGATGCCCGTGGACCCCCGAGACCCTCAGCCGTCCCAGCCCTGGCAATGGGCCCCACTCGAGCCCCACATCCCCCAGGACTGGCCCTGACCCCCAACCCACCCCCAGCCCGGTGCTGACGTCACGAGAGTGACGTCACCACACAGCGCCCCCTTCCTGCTCCCAAGGAAACCGCATCCCCAGTTTCCATGGCAACACAACCCCGTTCCCATAGCAACAGCATCCCATTTCCGTGGCAACAGTCTCCCACTCTCATGGCAGCAACCCCCTGTCCCCAGGCCCTCAGCCCCCTTGTCCCATGGCAGCAACACCCTTCTGTTCCCGTGGCAACAGCCCCCTCCCATTTTCCACGCTCACAGCCCCCTCGTTACCATGGTAACAGTCCCCCAAGCCCATGGCAACTGTAACCCCGGTTCCCATGCCCCCCCACTCCCCATTCCCACCGTAACAGCCCCTCGGTTTCCATGGCAACACCCCCTCCTTCCCATGACAACAGCCCCGTTCCCATGGCAACACCCCCATTCCCACGCCCACAGCGCATGCGCCGCACTCTCCCCGCCTCTCTGACTACATTTCCCATCATTCCCCGCGGCCCGGGGCGCGCTAACGGCTCTCGGCGGCTCCGCGGACTCCATTTCCCATCGCACCCCGCGGCGCGGACGGGGGGGTGTGTCCCTACGGCGGCCTGCGCGGGCCCGGTCTCGTGACGCGCGCCGTGCGCGGAGGCCAAGATGGCGGACGAGGAGGGCGAAGCGCGGCCGGGGGCGCGGAACGGGGCCGGGGAGGGACCCCCGGGCGGGCCCCGCGTCGTCCGCATCGTCAAGTCCGAGTCCGGTTACGGCTTTAACGTCCGCGGGCAAGTGAGCGAAGGCGGGCAGCTGCGCAGCATCAACGGCGAGCTGTACGCGCCGCTGCAGCACGTCAGCGCCGTGCTGGGCGGAGGGGCCGCCGACCGCGCCGGGGTGCGCAAGGGGGACCGCATCCTGGAGGTGTGAGTACGGGGGGGCCGCCCACCCACAGCCCCCCGGCTGCCGGCCCCGGGAACGCCCCCCACACGCTGGGCACGCCCGGGGGAGGGGGAAGGGGGGTCCTGAGGGGGCTCTGAGGGCCTTGGGTGAGGCGACACCGAGCCCTTAGGGGGGCGATGGGGACGCTGAGGGGGCTCTGCGGGTCCTTTGGCATGAGGGGGATTGGGAACCGCGGAGCTTGGGGGGGGTTTGGGGGGGTCTTGAAGGGGCTGAGGATCGTGTGGTGAGGGGGAAACTGAGACCCCCGGCCCTCGGTGGGGGCCTGGGGGGGATCCTGAGGGGGCTCGGTGCCCTGTGGTGGCGTTTGGGAGGTGTCGGGGGTCCTGAGGGGGCTCTGAGGGTCCCCTGGTGAGGTTTGAGGGGGTGCTGGGGGTCCTGAAGGGTGCTCTGGTGAGGGCATCATGAGGGAGGGTGAGACCCCCGGCCCTTGGAGGGGATTTTGGGGGGATCCTGAGGGGGCTGAGGGTCCCCTGGTGAGGATGTCATGAGGGGGGACGTGAACCCCCAACCCTTGGTGGGGATTTGGGGGATCCTGAGGGGACTGAGGGTCCCTTGGTAAGGGTGTGCTGAGGTTTGAGGAGGTGTTGGGGGGTCCTGAGAGGGGACATGAACCCCCAACCCTTGGTGGGGATTTGGGGGGATCCTGAGGGGACTGAGGGTCCCTTGGTGAGGTTTGGGGGGGTCTTGAGGGGACTGAGGGTCCCTTGGTGAGGGTGTGAGACCCTCAGCCCTTGAGGGGAATTTTGGGGGTCCTGAGGACAGGGGCCTGAGCCCCCCACACCCCTCACTGGGGATTTTGGGGGGATCTTACAGGAGCCTCTAAAGGGGGAACCCCTGGATTTCAACATGTGATCCCTGCTGGGGATTCCAGAGGGGCATTTTTAGGGATAAACCCCTTGGATTTCAGTGTAAGGACCATCCTGGGGATTCCAGAGGGGCATTTTTAGGGATAAACCCCTTGGATTCCATCCTGGATCTCGTGTTCTCCAGCTGCTGCTTTTTGACACCCAAAATTGTAACTCTGACCCAGAAAACACCTTCCCGTGGGGACATTCCTGATATTCCTGCTGTGTGGAAACTCACCTTCCTTTTTTTCCCCGAAAAAAAAAATCCTGGAACTTCGTGGCTGTTTTTGGGCTGAAATCCCTCAAATCCCCGCGTGTTGTGTTGGTTTTCAGGGATCCCTCCGGATCCTCCTGCTGTTGCACTTCGCTCCGGGTCGGTTAAGTCCAATTACTGATTAATTCCAGGGATTTCCGAGCTGCAGGAAAGTTTTGCTGCCAGCTCTGGAAATCTAAGGGGTGTGAGGAGCTCTCAGGACCTGCCCGTGGCTGGTGAATCCCGCAGAAATCCCGGCTGGGATTTGGCTCTGTCCCAGCTGACCCAAATTCCCGATTCTTTGATTTTTTTTTATTTTTTTTTCCGTGCGGGAGAGGGGGGAATTCTGCACCTGGATGAGCCAATTGGGGGAGCAGCGTTCCCAGGATGAGGGGGGAGGGTTTTGTGGGCGCTGTGGGGAAATTTTCCCTCGTTTTTGAGTGTTTAAAATGCTGGGTTTGGCATGAGAAAGAGGTTTGGAGCTCGGTGCTGGAATTTTGGGATTCAGTGGCTGGTGCCAGGTGACATGGTGTGTGAAATAATTAAGCCCTGGGGTTAATGATGGTTAATGAAAGGGATTTGCTCGTGGTTTCCCAATCCCTGGTATCCCTATGGGAGCTGGAAGGATTGGGAATTTCCTTTTGGTTTATCCACTTATTTCCTGGAGAAGTGGCTTTAATTTGTCCCTGTGTCCTGTAGGGCTGCAAGGTTGGCTCTTGCCATGTTCCTGTATCCCAGTAATTCAATATTCCAGTATTCCTGTATCCCAATATTTCAATATTCCAGTGTTCCTGTATCCCAATAATTCAATATTCCAGTGTTCCTGTATCCCAATAATTCAATATTCCAGTGTTCCTGTATCCCAGTATTTCAATAATCCAGTGTTCCTGTATTCCAATATTTCAATTTCCCAATTACCCTGTTTTCCAAAATTTCAATATTCCAGTATTCCAACATTCAAATTTTCCAGTAGCCTTGTATCCCAGTATCTCAATATTCCTGTATTTCACTATTGCTGGGTTCCAATATTTCAATATTCCAATATTTCAATATTCCAGTGTTTCAATGTTCCAATGTTTCAATATTCCTGTGTTTCAATATTCCAATGTTTCAATATTCCAATATTTCAATATTCCTGTGTTCAAATATTTCAATATTCCAATATTTCAATATTCCAATATTTCAATATTCCTGTGTTTCAGTGTTCCAATATTTCAATATTCCTGTGTTCAAATATTTCAATATTCCAATATTTCAATATTCCAATATTTCAATATTCCAGTGTTTCAATATTCCAATGTTTCAATATTCCAGTGTTCCAATATTCCAATATTTCAATATTCCAGTATTTCAATATTCCCGTGTTTCAATGTTCCAATATTTCAATATTCCTGTGTTCAAATATTTCAATATTCCAATATTTCAATATTCCCGTGTTTCAATGTTCCAATATTTCAATATTCCAATATTTCAGTATTGCAATATCCCGTTGTTCCAGCACTGCTGTATTCCTATTTCCCTATATTCCAATATTCCCCTAATTCAATGTCCCTATGCTCCAACATCCCTATTTTTCCATATTCCAAGATTACCAAATTCCCATATTCCAGCATTCCCATCTTTTGCTGCAGAAACCACCCCAAAATTCCAGAGTCCCGTCCATGTTCCAGCATGAAATCCCCCCGGAGGACCCTGACTTTCCTCGGATCTGTTTCAAATCCCAACTCCTGGAATTCCTGGCGTGGCTGGAGGAGGAAACAATAATAACCCAGGATTCCCGAAATAGCTCAGATTTCCCTTCCTTTCCCCAGGAAAGGGGGGGGCCCATCCTCTCTCCCGGTTCCTCTGCAGGGAACTCCCCAAAATCCATGGGTCCCATCCACCACTGGGTTATGGGTGGCTTTTTCCACGTTCACCCCGTTCCCATATGGAGAAACATCCCAAATTCCCACTGAATTCCTTCCATATTCACTCCGTTCCTACAGGGAAAAATATCCCAAATTCTCACTGAGTTCCCAAGCTCTGGGAGGAGCTGCCTGCCTGGATTTGGGATGGCTGGGATGTCTCAGGCTGTTCATTCCTTGCAGGATTTCCTTCCCATTCCTCCTGGAATTCCCAGCACACCCCCCTTTTTTTTTTGGGGGGGGGAGGAGGTTGTTGTGCTCCTGAAGGAATTCCTGCTGGGATTTATTTCTGGGGGATATTTGGGATGTGGGCGTTCACCTGTGGCTCTGGCACTCCACAGCTCATCCCTATCCTGGAAAATCCTGGAGATCACCCATCTGGGCGTGTTTTACATGAAAAAATAAAACCAACTTTTCCTGATCCTCATCACCAGTGGATGCTCCAGGGCCAGGTCCTTTTTCCCTGGATCCTGCATCCAGCTCCTCTCCCTGTGCCTTCCCGAGGCTCTGGAATGCTCTGGAAACTCCAGACAGACAATGGGAGCTGATTGAGCTCTTGATTAGTGCCCAAATTGTCGAGCATCACCAACTGACTGAAGAGAAGCTCTGGAATAAACAGAATAGAGAGAAAAAAAAAAAAAGGGGATTTATCCCTAATGCTGAGCGGGAAAACAGCCGGATTTAGGTGGGGTGGGGGATCCCAGATCCCACCAGCCTCATTCCTGCGGCAGGGAAACCCCCGGAGGTGTCAGATTTGGATGGAATAACCCCCGGAATTGGCGTCTTCCCAGCGTTCATGTGCAACACCAAAGGCCTTTCCCTCCGGGCACTGGCCTCGCCCTCTGTCCCTGGGCTCAGTTCCTGTTTTGTGGGATGGGAGGAGCCGGCTCTGCCTTGGAAAAGTCCCCGGTGGTCTCTGTGCCACAGTGGGAGCTGCTGGGAATTCACCCCGGGAATGAGCAGCAGGAATTTCCCTGTCCAGAGCCTCTGAGGGGAGTTGTTGACCTTGGAAAATGTAGGAAGTGCGTTGGAAGGGGAAGCTAAAATCCCTCTGATCACCAGCTCATTCTTCCTTTCCTTTCCTTTCCTTTCCTTTCCTTTCCTTTCCTTTCCTTTCCTTTCCTTTCCTTTCCTTTCCTTTCCTTTCCTTTCCTTTCCTTTCCTTTCCTTTCCTTTCCTTTCCTTTCCTTTCCTTTCCTTTCCTTTCCTTTCCTTTCCTTTCCTTTCCTTTCCTTTCCTTTCCTTTCCTTTCCTTTCCTTTCCTTTCCTTTCCTTTCCTTTCCTTTCCTTTCCTTTCCTTTCCTTTCCTTTCCCTCTGGAATTTCTCAGATCCTTCATCCACCCAGTCCAATCCCAGGGATCTCCATTTCCAGGCTGTTCCTCACAGTGAATTCCCCTGACAGGCCCCGAGTCAGGGAATTTTCCCAAGTCCTGCTGGAAAATGACTCAATCCCTGTGGGAACAGGAACCCCGGAATGTTTTCCGTGTCGTGGGGCCCTTGCTCATCCCTGTTGGCATGATGGGAATTCTGCTTCATCCTCAGCTTCATCCCACAGCTCTGTTCTTCCTGATGGAGCATTCCCAGATCCCAATGGAACATTCCCAGATCCCAGTGGAACACTCCCAGATCCCAGTGGAACACTCCCAGATCCCATTAGAGCATTCCCAGATCCCATTAGAGCATTCCCAGATCCCAATGGAGCATTCTCAGATCCCATTGGAGCATTCCCAGATCCCAGTGGAACATTCTCAGATCCCAGTGGAGCATTCCCAGATCCCAGTGGAGCCTTGCCAGATCCCAGTGGAACATTCCCAGATCCCAGTGGAGCGTTCCCAGATCCCAGTGGAACATTCCCAGATCCCAGTGGAGCGTTCCCAGATCCCAATGGAACATTCCCAGATCCCAATGGAGCATTCCCAGATCCCAATGGAACATTCCCAGATCCCAGTGGAGCATTCCCAGATCCCAGTGGAGCATTCCCAGATCCCAATGGAACATTCCCAGATCCCAGTGGAGCACTCCCAGATCCCAGTGGAACATTCCCAGATCCCAGAATGTCCCAGCCTTTCCTGCAGTTCTGTTCTTCCTGATGGAGCATTCCCAGATCCCAATGGAACATTCCCAGATCCCAGTGGAGCATTCCCAGATCCCAGTGGAGCATTCCCAGATCCCAATGGAACATTCCCAGATCCCAGTGGAACATTGTCAGATCCCAGTGGAGCATTCCCAGATCCCAGTGGAACATTCCCAGATCCCAGTGGAGCATTCCCAGATCGCAATGGAACATTCTCAGATCCCAGTGGAACATTGTCAGATCCCAGTGGAACATTCCCAGATCCCAGTGGAGCATTCCCAGATCCCAGTGGAACATTCCCAGATCCCAGTGGAGCATTCCCAGATCCCAGCCCAGCTGATGGATGTGTTTTCCACATTCCCATGTATCCAGGGAATATCCAGCTGGGCTGAGGAGTTTCTTCCCAGCTCCCTGGGAAAGGGGTGGTGGGAATGCTTGGGAGCCCCTGGGAGAGGAATTCCATGAGAAATCCCAACTCCAGCTCCCACCCATTGAATCCCGAGCTTTTCCCACTGGAATGAAGGGGAAGGAGGCTCCTCCATCCTGCAGCAGGAATTGCTCTGCGTGGAACCCCTTCCACATTCCCAAAAAAAAGGGCTTTGTCAGAGGAGGTTGGTCCTGGAATGCTGCTGGGAATGGCTCTCCTCAGATCTTCCCAGTGGGAAGGATCCCTTGGATCTGGTGTCATCTCTTGGCTCTCAATGTCCCCTCACATTCCCTGGATTCCCTGAAGGATCAGAGCAACACCTGGATCCGTTTTTCCAGCTCCAAACAGAGCCAGAATGCTGAGGAGCAGAACATCCTGGTGTTCCTTTTCCTTGGGAAGCAGCTCCTGGATTCTGTGGCTGCTGCTCTTCCCTCCTGGATTAACATTCCTGGATTGCAGCCTCGGTTGCCATGGTGACTTTATCCCAAATTTCTGACTCCTCCTGCTCCTTGGAGACACGAGCAGGGAAGCATGCAAGACCCTCTGGGAGTAATGGAGAGCCCACATTTTTGGGCATGGAATTTTTGGGAATTCTGGGTCCTGTCCATGCCCCTTTCCCAGAATTTGCTGTTGGCTCAGGGAGAAAACATCCAAGGGTTGCTCCATTTCCCTTTTCCCTGGAATGATATGGAAGCTCCAACAGGTTTGGATAACCTTGGGTGGTGTTGGAGCTGGAGGAAACTTTTCCAGCTCCTGGAAAAGTTGGAATTTTTAAACCTGGATCTCTCACCTGGATTTGTAAGTGGAGATCTGCCCTTTCCAGGGTGATTCCCATAAGGAAAAATTCCATAAAAACGGGTGGATGGGAGCAGTCAGAGCTGTTCCCTCCCCCTGGGGAATCCTTGGGGATTGAAGGTCAAATCCCACTCTGGATCCTGGAATGAGGCAATTCCAGGCTTTTCCCTGCAGAAATTCCTTGGTGGGAATTGGGATTGTGGTGATGTCACCCCTTGGGAATATTTTCTGTATTTCCAGGGGATTTTCCACTTTTTCTGGGAAGTTTGGGATTGCTTGGGATGAGTTTTCCAGGGCAAATTTGATCCAGATTTTCTGGGCAAAGCCAGATCCAGACCATGGAGCTCCTGGGAATGTCAGGAATGTTCTAGAAGTGGTTTGGGAATATTTTCTGTATTTCCATGGGATTTTCCAGTGCTTCCAGGAAGTTTGGGGTGAGTTTTCCAGGGCAGGTTTGATCCAGATTTTTCTGGACAAAGCCACATCCAGGCTGTGGAGCTCTTGGGAATGTCAGGAATGTTCTGGAGAAATTCATGGGAATTTGGGGATATTTTTCCATACAGGAACAGGGTGAATATGGAAAGAGCCACCCATAACCCAGTGGTTGATCTGATCCATGGAAACTCAGTGAGAATTTGGGATTTGTTCCCTGTAGGAATGGGGTGAATATGGAAGGAATTCAGTGGGAATTTGGGATATTCTTCCATTCAAGAATGGGGTGAACATAGAAAAAGCCACCCATAACTCAGTGGTGGATGTGATCCATGGAAATTTGGGATCTTTTCCCATACAGGAATGGGGTGAACATGGAAGGAATTCAGTGGGAATTTGGGATATTTTTCCCTTTAGGAATGGGGTGAACATGGAAAGGGACACCCATAACTCAATGGTGGATGGGACCCATGGAAATTTTGGATATTTTTCCATACAGGAACGGGGTGAACGTGGAAAGAGCCACCCACAAGCAGGTGGTGGATGGGAATTTGGGAACTCAGTGAGAATTTGGGATTTGTTCCCTTTAGGAACAGGCTGAATGTGGAAAGAGCCACCCATAACTCAATGGTGGATGGGATCCATGGGAATTTGGGATATTTTCCTATACAGGAATGGGGTGAACGTGGAAAGAGCCACCCACAAGCAGGTGGTGGATGGAAATTTGGGAACTCAGTGAGAATTTGGGATTTGTTCCCTGTAGGAATGGGGTGAACATGGAAAGAGCCACCCAAAACTCAATAGTGGATGTGATCCATGAGAATTTGGGATATTTTCCCCCACAGGAACGGGGTGAACATGGAAAGAGTCACCCACAAGCAGGTGGTGGATGGGAATTTGGGAACTCAGTGAGAATTTGGGATTTGTTGCCAGTAGGAATGGGGTGACTGTGGAAGGAATTCAGTGGGAATTTGGGATATTTTTCCCTTTATGAATGGGTCGAACATGGAAAGAGTCACCCATAACTCAATGGTGGATGGGATCCATGGAAATTTGGGATATTTTCCCATACAGGAATGGGGTGAACATGGAAAGAGCCACCCACAAGCAGGTGGTGGATGGGACCCATGAGAATTTGGGATCTTTTCCCATACAGGAACGGGGTGAACGTGGAAAGAGCCACCCACAAGCAGGTGGTGGATGGGAATTTGGGAACTCAGTGAGAATTTGGGATATTTTCCCATACAGGAATGGGGTGAACATGGAAAGAGCCACCCATAACCCAGTCGTGGATGGAAATTTGGGAACTCAGTGAGAATTTGGGATCTTTTCCCATACAGGAACGGGGTGAACGTGGAAGGAGCCACCCACAAGCAGGTGGTGGATGGGAATTTGGGAACTCAGTGAGAATTTGGGATTTGTTCCCTGTAGGAATGGGGTGAATATGGAAGGAATTCAGTGGGAATTTGGGATATTTTTCCCCACAGGAATGGGGTGAACATGGAAAGAGCCACCCATAACTCAGTGTTGGATCTGATCCATGGAAATTTGGGATATTTTTCCATACAGGAACGGGGTGAAGATGGACAGAGCCACCCACAAGCAGGTGGTGGATGGGACCCATGAGAATTTTTGATATTTTTCCATACAGGAATGGGGTGAAGATGGAAGGAACTCAGTGGGATTTTGGGATATTTTTCCCTTTAGAAACAGGGTGAACATGGAAAAAGCCACCCATAACTCAGTGTTGGATCTGATCCATGAGAATTTGGGATCTTTTCCCATACAGGAATGGGGTGAACATGGAAAGGGACACCCATAACTCAGTTTTGGATCTGATCCATGGAAATTTGGGATATTTTTCCCTTTAGGAACGGGGTGAACGTGGAAGGAGCCACCCACAAGCAGGTGGTGGATCTGATCCGGGCAGGTGAGAAGGAGCTGGTGCTCACGGTGCTGTCGGTGCCCCCACACGAGGCTGAGAGCCTGGAGCCCCCCGAGGAGCCCCTGGGCCCCCCTTTCTACGACTACAGCGAGAAGCAGGCGGTGCCCATCTCCATCCCCACCTACAAACACGTGGAGCAGAGCGGGGAGAAATTCGTGGTGAGATTTTCCCTCCTGCCACGGGGTTTGGGGTTTTTTTTTGGGGGGTTTTTTGGGGTTTTTGGGGGTGTTGTGTCGTGGGGTTTGCAGTCAAAGAGTGGGGGTTTGCCTAGAAAATTGGGGTTTTAAGAAAAAAAAAATCGGGTTTTTTTTTCTCTCAGAAAATCAGGGGTTTTCCTAAAAAATTGGGGTTTTTTAGAAAAAAAAATTGGGGGGTTTTCCCGGAAAATCAGGGGTTTTCCCCAAAAAAAGTCGGGTTTCAAAATAAAAAAATCGGGGGTTTTCTCAAAAAATCAGGGGTTTTCCCCAGAAAATCAGGGGTTTTCCCCCAAAAAAGTAGGGTTTTTAAAAAAATAATCAGTGCTTTTCTCAGAAAATCAGGGTTTTTCTCAGAAAATCGGGGTTTTTCTCAGAAAATCAGGGGTTTTCCTAAAAAAAGTCGGGTTTTAAAATAAAAAAATCAGGGGTTTTCTCAGAAAATCAGGGTTTTGGGTGTTCCCCAAAATAGCAGGGTTTGCATTAAAAATAGCAAGGTTTTTCCTAAAAAAAAGTGGGTTTTTTCCCCCAGAAAAGCAGGGGTTTTCCCAAAATATCAGGGTTTCCCCCCCAAAATTCAGTGTTTTTTCCCTTAAATAACAAGGTTTTTCCCAAAAAAAAATCGAGATTTTCCCCAAAAAATCAGGGTGTGCCCCAAAATAGCAGGTTTTGCCCTAAAACCACTGGGTTTTTCTCTAAAACAGTGGAATTTTCCCCAAAATGGGAGGATTGTTCCTCACAAGAGCAGGGTTTCTCACGAGGAAGAACCACGAGCCTGAATCCCAAAATTTGGGGCTTTGGGCACAAAATGAAGATTTGGGATCTCTCAGTGTCTCATGGGGAGTATCCATGATCCTGAATTCCAAGGTTTGGGGCTTGGGATGGAAAATTTGGGATCTCTCTGCATTCCATGGGAAGGAGCCAGGAACTTAAATCCCAAAATTTGGGACTTTGGATGGAGAAAAATGGGGAGTTTGGGATCTCTCAGTGTCTTGTGGGGAGTATCCATGACCCTGAATCCCGAGATTTTGGGCTTGGGATGGAAAATTTGGGATCTCTGTGTCCTGTGGGAAGTATCCATGACCCTGAATCCCAAGATTTTGGGCTTGGGATGGAAGCTGGGGAGTTTGGGATCTCTCAGTGTCTCATGGGAAGTATCCATGATCCTGAATTCCAAGATTTGGGGCTTTGGGTTTAACAGGAGGAGTTTGGGATCTCAGTGTCTCATCAGGAGTATCCATGACCCTGAATCCCGAGTTTTGGGGCTTGGGATGGAAGTTGGGGGGTTTGGGATCTCTCAGTGTCTCATGGGAAATATCCATGACCCTGAATCCCAAGTTTTGGGGCTTTGGGTTTAACACAGGGAGTTTGGGATCTCTCAGTGTCTCATGAGAAACATCCATGACCCTGAATCCCGAGATTTGGGGCTTTGGATGGAAGCTGGGGGGTTTGGGATCTCTCAGTGTCTCATGGGAAGCATCCATGACCCCGAATCCCGAGCTTTGGGATTCCTGAGGCCCGGGGAGAGCGGGATCGGCAGGAACCACCCCCAGCCCCACCCCCGCTTCATTCCCCACCCGTCTCCCCTCACCCCCGCCTCCAGCAGGGAGCCCCGGGGGTCCCCCCTGAGGATTTTGGGGTCCCTTTGGCCAGGTGTACAACGTTTACATGGCGGGGAGGCAGCTGTGCTCCAAGCGGTACCGGGAATTCGCCATCCTGCACCAGAACCTGAAGCGGGAATTCGCCACCTTCACGTTCCCGCGCCTGCCCGGCAAGTGGCCGTTCTCCCTGTCCGAGCAGCAGCTCGACACCCGCAGGAGGGGCCTGGAGGAGTACCTGGAGAAAGGTGAGGGCTGGCCTGCACTGCAGCATTCCCTGCACTGCAGCATTCCCTGCACTGCAGCATTCCCTGCACTGCAGCATCCCCTGCACTGCAGCATTCCCTGCACTGCAGCGTCCCCTGCACTGCAGCGTCCCCAGCACTGCAGCGTCCCCAGCCCTGCAGCGTCCCCAGCACTGCAGCGTCCCCAGCACTGCAGCATTCCCTGCACTGCAGCGTCCCCAGCCCTGCAGCGTCCCCAGCCCTGCAGCGTCCCCAGCCCTGCAGCGTCCCCAGCACTGCAGCGTCCCCAGCCCTGCAGCATTCCCTGCACTGCAGCGTCCCCAGCACTGCAGCGTCCCCAGCCCTGCAGCGTCCCCAGCCCTGCAGCGTCCCCAGCACTGCAGAGTCCCCAGCACTGCAGCATTCCCTGCACTGCAGCGTCCCCAGCACTGCAGCGTCCCCAGCCCTGCAGCGTCCCCAGCCCTGCAGCGTCCCCAGCACTGCAGCATTCCCTGCACTGCAGCGTCCCCTGCACTGCAGCGTCCCCAGCACTGCAGCGTCCCCAGCCCTGCAGCGTCCCCAGCCCTGCAGCGTCCCCAGCCCTGCAGAGTCCCCAGCACTGCAGCGTCCCCAGCCCTGCAGAGTCCCCAGCACTGCAGCGTCCCCAGCACTGCAGCGTCCCCAGCCCTGCAGAGTCCCCAGCACTGCAGCGTCCCCAGCACTGCAGCGTCCCCAGCCCTGCAGCGTCCCCAGCACTGCAGCGTCCCCTGCACTGCAGCGTCCCCAGCAGCACAGCACTCGTGCTGAGATCACTCATCTCAAAACCACTTATTCCAAAATCCCTCATCTTGAAATCCCTCATCCCAAAATCACTCATCCCAAAATCCCTCATCCCAAAATTACTCATTCCAAAATTCCTCATCCCAAGATCACTCCTCATCCTCAAATCACCAGTGTGCCACTCCCTGTGCCATTCCTGTGCCATTCCTGTGCCATCCCTGTGCCATTCCTGTGCCATTCCCTGTGCCATTCCTGTGCCATTCCTGTGCCATTCCTGTGACATTCCTGTGCCATCCCTGTGCCATTCCTGTGCCATTCCCTGTGACATTCCTGTGCCATCCCTGTGCCATTCCTGTGCCATTCCTGTGCCATTCCCTGTGCCATTCCTGTGCCATTCCCTGTGACATTCCTGTGCCATTCCTGTGCCATTCCTGTGCCATTCCTGTGCCATTCCCTGTGCCATTCCTGTGCCATTCCTGTGCCATTCCTGTGACATTCCTGTGCCATCCCTGTGCCATTCCCTGTGCCATTCCTGTGCCATTCCTGTGCCATTCCCTGTGCCATTCCCTGTGCCATCCCTGTGCCATCCCTGTGCCATTCCCTGTGCCATTCCTGTGCCATTCCTGTGACATTCCTGTGCCATTCCCTGTGCCATTCCTGTGCCATTCCTGTGACATCCCTGTGCCATTCCTGTGACATTCCTGTGCCATTCCCTGTGCCATTCCCTGTGCCATTCCCTGTGACATTCCTGTGCCATTCCTGTGCCATTCCTGTGACATTCCCTGTGCCATCCCTGTGCCATTCCCTGTGCCATTCCTGTGCCATTCCCTGTGCCATCCCTGTGCCATTCCTGTGCCATTCCCTGTGACATTCCTGTGCCATCCCTGTGCCATTCCTGTGCCATTCCCTGTGACATTCCTGTGCCATTCCTGTGCCATTCCTGTGCCATCCCTGTGACATTTCTGTGCCATTCCTGTGCCATTCCCTGTGACATCCCTGTGACATTCCTGTGCCATTCCTGTGCCACTCCCTGTGACATTCCTGTGACATCCCTGTGCCATTCCTGTGCCATTCCTGTGCCATTCCCTGTGCCATTCCCTGTGCCATCCCTGTGCCATTCCTGTGCCATTCCCTGTGCCATCCCTGTGCCATTCCCTGTGCCATCCCTCTGCCATCCCTGTGCCATTCCTGTGCCATTCCCTGTGCCATCCCTGTGCCATTCCCTGTGCCATCCCTCTGCCATCCCTGTGCCATTCCCTGTGCCATTCCTGTGCCATCCCTGTGCCATTCCTGTGCCATTCCCTGTGACATCCCTGTGACATTCCTGTGCCATTCCTGTGCCATCCCTGTGCCATTCCTGTGCCATTCCCTGTGACATCCCTGTGACATTCCTGTGCCATTCCTGTGACATCCCTGTGACATCCCTGTGACATCCCTGTGACATCCCTGTGACATTCCCTGTGCCATTCCTGTGCCATCCCTGTGCCATCCCTGTGCCATTCCTGTGACATCCCTGTGACATTCCTGTGACATCCCTGTGACATCCCTGTGACATTCCCTGTGCCATTCCTGTGCCATTCCCTGTGCCATTCCTGTGACATCCCTGTGCCATTCCCTGTGCCATCCCTGTGCCATTCCTGTGCCACTCCCTCTGCCATTCCTGTGCCTTCCCTGTGACATTCCTGTGCCATTCCCTGTGCCATTCCCTGTGACATTCCTGTGCCATTCCTGTGCCATTCCTGTGACATCCCTGTGCCATTCCCTGTGCCATCCCTGTGCCATTCCCTGTGCCATTCCTGTGCCATTCCCTGTGCCATTCCTGTGCCATTCCCTGTGCCATTCCTGTGCCATCCCTGTGCCATTCCTGTGACATTCCTGTGCCATTCCCTGTGCCATTCCCTGTGCCATTCCCTGTGCCATTCCTGTGCCATTCCTGTGACATTCCTGTGACATTCCTGTGACATTCCTGTGCCATTCCTGTATCCCACAGTTTGCTCCATCCGGGTCATCGGCGAGAGTGACATCATGCAGGAATTCCTGTCGGAGTCAGACGAGGTGGGTGACGTCATCCCACGGAATTCCATGGAAAAATCCCTTCCATGGAATCGCCAAGGTGGGAAAACCATCCCCAGGGCCACCCCCATCCCTGTCCCCAAGTGCCACATCCAGGGGTTTTGGGGACAATTCCAACAATTTTTTCTGGGATTGAGGCACCCCAAGCTCCCAGAATTCCTCCAAACCTCACAATCCTTTGGGGTCCAGGGAATAGGGATTCCTGATTCCTGATTTTTGGGGGAGTTTCTCCTGCTGGGGGATTTTGAGGGA
This sequence comes from Acridotheres tristis, assembly GCA_037013685.1. Taxonomy (NCBI): domain Eukaryota; kingdom Metazoa; phylum Chordata; class Aves; order Passeriformes; family Sturnidae; genus Acridotheres; species Acridotheres tristis. Next base: position 1,832,414 of record CM072912.1, on the reverse strand, counting down.
TCCCAAATCAATGGAAAATCGAGATTTCCCGATTTTGGGGGGATTTTGAGGGATCCCAAATGGCTGGAAAACCAGAATTTCCTGATTTTTGGGGGGAATTTTCCTGCTGGGGGGTTTTGAGGGATCCCAAATGGCTGGAAAATCGAGATTTCCCGATTTTTGAGGGGAATTTTTTTTCCCTTTTTCCCAGAATTACAACGGCGTTTCCGACGTGGAGCTGCGGGTGGCGCTCCCGGACGTCACCACGGTGACAGTGAGGGTGAAGAAGAACAGCACCACGGACCAGGTGTACCAGGTGAGCCCCTTGCCCCCTGCATTTTCCTTCCCCTCACCTGCATTTTCCTTCCCCTCACCTGCATTTTCCTTTTTCCCACCCGGATTTTCTTTTTTCCCACCTGGATTTTCCTTTTTCCCACCCGGATTTTCCTTTTTCCCACCTGGATTTTCCTTTTTCCCACCCGGATTTTCCTTTTTCCCACCTGGATTTTCCTTTTTCCCACCTGGATTTTCTTTTTTCCCACCTGGATTTTCCTTTTTCCCACCTGGATTTTCCTCCTTTCCCACCTGAATTTTCTCCTTTCCCACCTGGAATTTCCCTTCAGGATTTTTCTCTTTTCCCTGCTGGATTTTCCTCCTTTCCCACCTGAATTTTCCTTTTTCCCACCTAGATTTTTCTCCTTTCCCTGCTGGATTTTCTTCCCCTTCACCTGGATTTTCCTCTTTTCTCATTTTTTCCTTTTTTCCCACCTGGAATTTCCTTCCCCTCACCTCAGTTTTCCTTTTCCACCTGGATTTTCCTCCTTTCCCACCTGGATTTTCCTTTTTCCCACCAGATTTTTTTCCTTTCCCACCTGGATTTTCCTTTTTCCCACCTGGGATTTCCCTTTCCCTTCTGGATTTTTCCTTTCCCACCTAGAAATTCCCTTTCCCTTCTGGATTTTCCTCCTCTCCACCTGGATTTTCCTCCTTTCCCACCTGGATTTTCGTTTTTCCGCACCTGGGATTTTTCTCCTTTTCCTTCTGGATTTTCCTTTCCCACCTGGAAATTCCCTTTCCCTTACTGGATTTTCTTCCTCTCCACCTGGATTTTCCTCCTTTCCCACCTGAATTTTCTCCTTTCCCATCTGGATTTTCCTTTTTCCCACCTGGATTTTCCTCCTTTCCCACCTGGATTTTCCTCCTTTCCCACCTGGATTTTCCCCCTTTCCCACCTGGATTTTCCCCCTTTCCCACCTGAAATTTTTCCCCCATTTTTTTGAGGATTGGGATCCACTTGGCTCCACGAATTACAGGGGACTAAAACACCACGGGGGAGAGACCCTTTGGAAAAAAAGGAGCTGAAAACTCTGCTGGGAAAGAGCAGGAATTCCAGAATCCTGTGGATAATCAGGATTGGGGTGTGCTCAGGATGGAATTCTGATCCCACCCAGGAATTCCCCACTCCTTTGATACGGGGTGGGGTGTGAAATCCAGGCTGGAATTGGGGGACAGAGTGGGAAGAGGATGATGGAGCTGGCCTGGGGGTTTGGTTTTTTGGGGTTTTTTTTTTTTTTGCTGGCTGAGTTCCAACCGGGTTTTCCGTGGTCAGGGGGTTCCTGGGAATGCTGATCCCGTTTTCCCGGCGTTTTCCAGGCGGTGGCTGCCAAGGTGGGCATGGACAGCGTCACCGCCAACTACTTCGCCCTCTTCGAGGTCATCAACCATTCCTTCGGTGAGCCCGGGGCTCCAGGGGCACCAGGGAGCACCAAAAACTGGGAAAAACGGGAATGGAGGGGATCCTTAGGGTGGGGGGGTGGAATTCGGGGGGGTCGTCACCGTGGCGGGGCTGATCCGAGCTGGGTTTGGGTGGCAGGGATGGGGAATCCATGGAATCATCTGGGTTTGGGTGGCAGGGATGGGGAATCCATGGAATCATCTCATGAGGAGTCCATGGAATCATCTGGGTTTGGATTTTAGGGATGGGGAATCCATGGAATCATCTGGGTTTGGATAATTCCATGGAATCATCTGGGTTTGGATTGCAGGGATGGGGAATCCATGGAATCATCTGGGTTTGGATGGCAGGGATGGGGAATCCATGGAATCACCTGGGTTTGGATTTTAGGGATGGGGAATCCATGGAATCATCTGGACTTGGATTTTAGGGATGGGGAATCCATAGAATAATCTGGGTTTGGATTGCAGGGATGGGGAATCCATGGAATAATCTGGGTTTGGATTTTAGGGATGGGGAATCCATGGAATCACCTGGACTTGGATTTCAGGGATAACAAATCCATGGAATAATCTGGGTTTGGATGATTCCATGGAATAATCTGGGTTTGGATTCCAGGGATGGGGAATCCATGGAATCACCTGATGAGGAATCCATGGAATCATCTGGGTTTGGATAATTCCATGGAATCATCTGGGTTTGGATTTCAGGGATGGGGAATCCATGGAATCACCTGGGTTTGGATTTCAGGGATAACAAATCCATGGAATAATCTGGGTTTGGATTTCAGGGATAACAAATCCATGGAATGATCTGGGTTTGGATTTTAGGGATGAGGAATCCATGGAATAATCTGGGTTTGGATGATTCTGTGGCATCACCTGGGTTTGGATGATTTTAGAGGATTTGGGGATTTTTGTGAAGATTTTGGGATCATTCTGGAGGATTTGGGATCATTTCAAAGGATTGAGGAGCCACTCTGGAAGTTTTTGGGAATTTTTTTTGGAGGATTTTCGGATTCCAGTGCTGATTCCTTGCCTCTCCTGGAACCCCTGTCCTTCCCACACCCTGACCTCGATATTCCAGGATTTTTCCAGGATTTTTCTGGGATTTTTCCCTGACTTTTCCATGTTCCCCAGTGCAGAATTTGGCTCCCAACGAGTTCCCCCACAAGCTCCATGTGCAGAATTACAATGGGGATTTTTGGGATGTCCCTCCAGATTCCAGATTCCAGGAGGGATTTGGGATCATCCTGGAAGGGTTTGGGATCATTTTGGATGATTTTGGGATCATCCTGGAAGGGTTTGGGATCATCTTGGTTGATTTAGGAGCCGTTCTGGAGGATTTGGTGTCAATTTTTGAAGGTTTTATGTTACAAAATCCCATTTTAACACCAAATTTTTGCCTGTTCTGGAACCCCTGTCCCTCCCTCTCCATCCCACGATTTTTCCACGACTTTTCCACGATTTCCCCATGGATTTCCCGTGTCTCCCAGTGAGGAAGCTGGCTCCCAACGAGTTCCCCCACAAGCTCCATGTGCAGAACCACACTGGGGATTTTTGGGATGTCCCTCCAGATTCCAGATTCCAGGAGGGATTTGGGATCATCCTGGAAGGGTTTGGGATCATCCTGGAAAGGTTTGGGATCATCTTGGTTGATTTAGGAGCCGTTCTGGAGGATTTGGTGTCAATTTTTGAAGATTTTTTGTTACAAAATCCCGTTTTTAACGCCGATTTTTTTACCTCTCCTGGAACCCCTGTCCCTCCCTCTCCATCCCACGACTTTTCCACGATTTCCCCATGGATTTCCCCATGGATTTCCCGTGTCTCCCAGTGAGGAAGCTGGCTCCCAACGAGTTCCCCCACAAGCTCTACGTGCAGAATTACACGTCGGCCGTGCCGGGGACGTGCCTGACGCTGCGCAAGTGGCTCTTCACCACCGAGGAGGAGGCTCTGCTCAACGACAACGACCTGGCTGTCACCTACTTCTTCCACCAGGTACACAATTCCCAGCTGGAATTCCTCTGCAAAACTCCTCCTGGGGCGGTTGGGTCCGGTGGTTGATCCCAAAGTTTGGGGTTTTTTTGGTTGATCCCAAAGTTTTGGGGTTTTTTTGGGTGTTTCCGTGGGATTGAAGCACCTCAGACTTCTCAGGCCACTCCAATTGCAGGTGAGGAATTCCCAGTTGGAATTCTTTTGGAGGGCTCCTTCATTTTGGGAAGGGTGGTTCAGTTTTCCAGTGGTTGATCCCAACATTGGCAATTCCACCTGGTTTTTTATGGGATTCAGGCACCCTAAACTCCCCAGGTGCTCTCTCTGGTGAGAAAGTCCCACCTGGAATTCTTCTGGAATACCCATTTGGGTCAGGATAAGTCCTTATAAGGCAGTTGGGTCCAAGGATTGATCCCAACTTTGGGAATTCCACCTGGTTTTTATGGAATTCAGACACCCCAGGCTCCCAGAAGAGCTCAACCAGGTACAGAATTCCCAGCTGGAATTCCTCTGGAATTCCCCTTGGCCCCAGGAAAACTCCTCCTGGGGCGGTTGGGTCTGGTGGTTGATCCCAAAGTTTTGGGGTTTTTTTGGGTGTTTCCGTGGGATTGAGGTGCTGCGAACTTCTGGGGTCACCCCAATTCCAGGTGAGGAATTCCCAGCTGGAATTCCTCTGGAATGCTCATTCCTGTGGTGGAATGGTTGATCCCAACATTGGGAATTCTGCTCAGTTTTTATGGAATTCAGACACCCCAGGCTCCCAGAAGAACTTGACCAGATGTGGAATTCCCAGCTGGAATTCCATTGGAGAACACACTCAGGCCATTGGAAGATGGTTGAGTTCCAATGGTTGATCCCAACATTGGGAATTCCACTTGGTTTTTATGGAATTCAGACACCCCAGGCTCCCAGAAGAGCTCAACCAGGTACAGAATTCCCAGCTGGAATTCCTCTGGAATTCCCCTTGGCCCCAGGAAAACTCCTCCTGGGGAGGTTGGGTCTGGTGGTTGATCCCAAAGTTTGGGGTTTTTTTGGTTGATCCCAAAGTCTGGGGGTTTTTTGGGTGTTTCCGTGGGATTGAGGTGCTGCGAACTTCTGGGGTCACCCCAATTCCAGGTACAGAATTTCCAGCTGGAATTTCTCTGGAATTCCCCTTGGCCTCAGGAAAACTCCTCTAAGGTGGTTGGGTCCAGTGGTTGATCCCAAAGTTGGAGTTTTTTGGTTGATCCCAAAGTTTTGGGATTTTTTTGGTTGTTCTGGTGGGATTGAAGCACCTCAAACTTCTTGAGTCACCCCAATTCCAGGTGAGGAATTCCCAGCTGGAATTCCTCTGGAATGCTCATTCCTGTGGTGGAATGGTTGATCCCAACATTGGGAATTCCACCCTTTTTTTATGGGATTCAGGCACCCCAAGATCCCCAGAAGGGCTCGACCAGGTGAGGAATTCCCATCTGGAATTCCATTGGAGAACACACTCAGGCCACTGGAAGATGGTTGAGTTCCAATGGTTGATCCCAACATTGGGAATTCCACTTGGTTTTTATGGAATTCAGACACCCCAGGCTCCCAGAAGGGCTCCACCAGGTAGAGAATTCCCAGGTGGAATTCCTCTGGAATTCCCCTTGGCCTCAGGAAAACTCCTCCTGGGGTGATTGGGTCCAGTGGTTGATCCCAAAGTTTTGGGGGTTTTTGGGTGTTTTTGTGGGATTGAAGCACCTCAAACTTCTCAGGTCACCCCAGCTGGAATTCCTCTGGAATGCTCATTCCTGTGGTGGAATGGTTGATCCCAACATTGGGAATTCTGCTCAGTTTTTATGGAATTCAGACACCCCAGGCTCCCAGAAGAACTTGACCAGATGTGGAATTCCCAGCTGGAATTCCCATTCAGGTTGAGAAGGGTGACTGGGAGGAGGTTGATCCCAACTTTGGGAATTCCACCCTTTTTTATGGAGTTCAGACACCCCAGGCTCCCAGAAGGGCTCCACCAGGTACAGAATTCCCAGCTGGAATTCCTCTGGAATTCCCCTTGGCCTCAGGAAAACTCCTCTAAGGTGGTTTGGTCCGGTGGTTGATCCCAAAGTTTTGGGATTTTGGTTGTTTTGATGGCATTGAGGTGCTGCGAACTTCTCGGGTTCCCCCAAAATCCACCCCCCTGCAGGAATTTTTTCCCAGCAGGAATTCCTCTGGAATGCTGGGGGGGGGGGGGGGCCAAGGGGGCACTTTCCCATCGTGATTCCTCTTGGAGCCTTTTTGGGGGCTGGAATTTGGGATCAGAACCCCTGAGGGTGAAGCAGGAGGTGGCTCCTCCTCCTGCCATCCCAAATCCCGGATTTTTCCTGGATTTTTCCCATTTTTTTTCCCCGTTCCCAGGCCGTTGATGACGTGAAGAAAGGCTACATCAAAGCCGAGGAGAAATCCTACCAGCTGCAGAAACTCTGTGAGCAGAGGAAGATGGTCATGGTGAGTTATCCCACAATTCCCTGGCAGTTTCCCAGGAAGAGGCTCTGGAATGGATTTTCCAGAGAATCCATGGATTTTCCCCAGCCCTGGAAGTGTCCCAGGCTGGGCTGGAACAACCTGGGATAGTGGGAATGTCCCGGCCATGGAATGGGGGATGAGCTTTGAGTTCTTCCCAACCCTGATCCTGGTGATCCTGGTGACTCCTGGTGACTCCTGGAATCCTGGTGACTCCTGGTGACTCCTGGAATCCTGGTGACTCCTGGAATCCTGGTGACTCCTGGTGATTCCTGGAATCCTGGTGATCCTGGTGACTCCTGGTGATTCCTGGAATCCTGGTGACTCCTGGAATCCTGGTGACTCCTGGAATCCTGGTGACTCCTGGAATCCTGGTGATTCCCTGGAATCCTGGTGACTCCCTGGAATCCTGGTGACTCCTGGAATCCTGGTGACTCCCTGGAATCCTGGTGACTCCCTGGAATCCTGGTGACTCCTGGAATCCTGGTGACTCCTGGAATCCTGGTGACTCCTGGAATCCTGGTGACTCCCTGGAATCCTGGTGACTCCTGGAATCCTGGTGACTCCTGGAATCCTGGTGACTCCTGGTGATCCTGGTGACTCCTGGAATCCTGGTGATTCCCTGGAATCCTGGTGACTCCTGGAATCCTGGTGATTCCTGGAATCCTGGTGATTCCCTGGAATCCTGGTGACTCCTGGAATCCTGGTGACTCCTGATGACCCCAGTGACTCCCAGTGATCCTGGTGATCCCAGTGAACCCCTGGAATCCCGGTGTCTCCCTGGATTCCCTGTGATCCCAGTGAACCTCAGAGATCCCAGTGATTCCCTGAGATCCTGGTGACTCCTGGTGATCCTGGTGAACCCCTGAGATCCTGGTGTCTTCCTGAGATCCCGGTGACTCCCTGGATTCCCTGTGATCCTGGTGACTCCCTGTGATCCCAGTGAACCTCTGAGATCCCAATGACTCCCTGTGATCTCAGTGATTCCCTGTGATCCTGGTGAACCTGTGTGATCCTGGTGACTCCCTGGAATCCCTGTGATCCTGGTGACTCCTGGTGACCCCAGTGACCCCCTGGAATCCTGGTGAACCCCTGGAATCCCAGTGTCTCCCTGTGATCCTGGTGAGCCCCTGTGATCCCAGTGAACCCCTGGCATCCCTGTGATCCCTGGTGACTTGGTGTGATCCCTGTGATCCTGGTGACTCCCAGTGACTCCTTGGATTCCCGGTGACTCCCTGTGATCCCAGTGACTCCTTGGGATCCTGGTAAACTCCTGGAATCCCGGGGGCTCTCTGTGATCCTGGTGATTCCCTGTGACCCCAGTGGCTCCCTGGAATCCCTGTGATCCCAGTGACTCCTGGTGACTCCCAGTGATCCCAGTGATCCCAGTGATCCTGATGATCCCGGTAACTCCCGGGATTCCCGGTGACTCCCAGTGACTCCCAGTGATTCCCTGTGATCCCGGTGACTCCTGGTGTCTCTCTGGACTCCCTGGATTCCTGGTGTTTCCCTGTGATCCTTGTGACCCCTTGGTGTGTCCCTGCATTCCCGGTGACTCTCTGCATTCCTGGTGTGTCCCGGTGATTCCCTGTATCCCCTGCATCCACTGCATTCCCTGAATTCCCGGTGATTCCCGGTGTGTGATTCCCGCACTCCCGGTGTGTGATTCCCGCATTCCCGGTGAGTCATTCCCGCATTCCCGGTGTGTGATTCCCTCATTCCCGGTGTGTGATTCCCGGTGTGTGATTCCCGCATTCCCGGTGAGTCATTCCCGCATTCCCGGTGTGTGATTCCCGCATTCCCGGTGAGTCATTCCCGCATTCCCGGTGAGTGATTCCCGCATTCCCGGTGAGTGATTCCCGCACTCCCGGTGTGTGATTCCCACATTCCCGGTGTGTGATTCCCGCATTCCCGGTGAGTGATTCCCGCACTCCCGGTGTGTGATTCCCACATTCCCGGTGAGTCATTCCCGCATTCCCGGTGTGTGATTCCCGCATTCCCGGTGTGTGATTCCCGCATTCCCGGTGTGTGATTCCCACATTCCCGGTGTGTGATTCCCGCATTCCCGGTGTGTGATTCCCGCATTCCCGGTGTGTGATTCCCGCATTCCCGGTGTGTGATTCCCACATTCCCGGTGTGTGATTCCCGCATTCCCGGTGAGTGATTCCCGCATTCCCGGTGTGTGATTCCCGCACTCCCGGTGTGTGATTCCCGCATTCCCGGTGTGTGATTCCCACATTCCCGGTGTGTGATTCCCGCATTCCCGGTGAGTGATTCCCGTATTCCCGGTGTGTGATTCCCGCATTCCCGGTGTGTGATTCCCACATTCCCGGTGTGTGATTCCCGCATTCCCGGTGTGTGATTCCCGCATTCCCGGTGTGTGATTCCCGCATTCCCGGTGTGTGATTCCCGCATTCCCGGTGTGTGATTCCCGCACTCCCGGTGTGTGATTCCCGCATTCCCAGTGAGTGATTCCCGCACTCCCGGTGTGTGATTCCCACATTCCCGGTGTGTGATTCCCGCATTCCCGGTGAGTGATTCCCGCATTCCCGGTGTGTGATTCCCACATTCCCGGTGTGTGATTCCCGCATTCCCGGTGAGTGATTCCCGCATTCCCGGTGAGTGATTCCCGCATTCCCGGTGTGTGATTCCCGCATTCCCGGTGTGTGATTCCCGCATTCCCGGTGTGTGATTCCCACATTCCCGGTGTGTGATTCCCGCATTCCCGGTGAGTGATTCCCGCATTCCCGGTGAGTGATTCCCGCATTCCCGGTGTGTGATTCCCACATTCCCGGTGTGTGATTCCCGCATTCCCGGTGAGTCATTCCCGCACTCCCGGTGTGTGATTCCCACATTCCCGGTGTGTGATTCCCGCATTCCCGGTGAGTGATTCCCGCATTCCCGGTGAGTGATTCCCGTATTCCCGGTGTGTGATTCCCACATTCCCGGTGTGTGATTCCCGCATTCCCGGTGTGTGATTCCCACATTCCCGGTGTGTGATTCCCGCACTCCCGGTGTGTGATTCCCGCATTCCCGGTGTGTGATTCCCGGTGAGTCATTCCCACATTCCCGGTGAGTGATTCCCGGTGTGTGATTCCCGCATTCCCGGTGTGTGATTCCCACATTCCCGGTGAGTGATTCCCGCATTCCCGGTGAGTGATTCCCGCTTCCGGTGTGTGATTCCCGCATTCCGTTGTGATTCCCGGTGTGTGATTCCCGCACTCCCGGTGTGTGATTCCCTCATTCCCGGTGTGTGATTCCCACATTCCCGGTGTGTGATTCCCGCATTCCCGGGGTGTGATTCCCGCATTCCCGGTGAGTGATTCCCGCATTCCCGGTGTGTGATTCCCGCACTCCCGGTGTGTGATTCCCTCATTCCCGGTGTGTGATTCCCTCATTCCCGGTGTGTGATTCCCGCATTCCCGGTGTGTGATTCCCGCATTCCCGGTGTGTGATTCCCGCATTCCCGGTGAGTCATTCCCGCACTCCCGGTGTGTGATTCCCGGTGAGTGATTCCCACACTCCCGGTGTGTGATTCCCGGTGATTCCCGGTGAGTCATTCCCGCACTCCCGGTGTGTCATTCCCGGTGATTCCCGGTGTGTGATTCCCGGTGATTCCCGGTGTGTCATTCCCGGTGATTCCCGGTGTGTGATTCCCGGTGATTCCCGGTGATTCCCGGTGTGTCGTTCCCGCAGTACCTGACGATGCTGCGCTCCTGCGAGGGCTATAACGAGATCACCTTCCCGCACTGCTCGTGCGACTCGCGGCGCAAGGGCCACGTCATCTCGGCCATCAGCATCCGCCACTTCAAACTGCACGCCTGCACCGAGGAGGGGCAGCTCGAGGTACCGAGCCCGCCCGCCCCGGGGCTGGCCCCGGAGCCTTGGGACTGTCCCCGGAGCCATGGGACTGTCCCCAAATCCATGGGACTGTCCCCAAATCCATGGGAGTGTCCCCGGAGCCATGGGAGTGTCCCCGGAGCCTTGGGAGTGTCCCCGGAGCCTCGGGACTGTCCCCAGAGCCTTGGGACTGTCCCCGGAGCCATGGGAGTGTCCCCAGAGCCATGGGAGTGTCCCCAGAGCCATGGGAGTGTCCCCAGAGCCTTGGGAGTGTCCCCGGAGCCTTGGGACTGTCCCCGGAGCCATTGGAGTGTCCCCGGAGCCTTGGGAGTGTCCCCGGAGCCATGGGAGTGTCCCCGGAGCCTTGGGACTGTCCCCGGAGCCATGGGAGTGTCCCCAGAGCCTTGGGAGTGTCCCCAGAGCCATGGGAGTGTCCCCGGAGCCATGGGAGTGTCCCCAAATCCATGGGACTGTCCCCGGAGCCTTGGGAGTGTCCCCGGAGCCATGGGAGTGTCCCCAAAGCCATGGGAGTGTCCCCGGAGCCATGGGAGTGTCCCCAAAGCCATGGGAGTGTCCCCAAAGCCATGGGAGTGTCCCCAAAGCCATGGGAGTGTCCCCGGAGCCATGGGAGTGTCCCCGGAGCCTTGGGAGTGTCCCCGGAGCCTTGGGAGTGTCCCCGGAGCCATGGGAGTGTCCCCAAAGCCATGGGAGTGTCCCCGGAGCCATGGGAGTGTCCCCGGAGCCTTGGGAGTGTCCCCGGAGCCATGGGAGTGTCCCCAAAGCCATGGGAGTGTCCCCGGAGCCATGGGAGTGTCCCCAAAGCCATGGGAGTGTCCCCGGAGCCATGGGACTGTCCCCGGAGCCTTGGGAGTGTCCCCAAAGCCATGGGAGTGTCCCCGGAGCCATGGGAGTGTCCCCGGAGCCTTGGGAGTGTCCCCAAGGCCATGGGAGTGTCCCCACAGCCATGGGAGTGTCCCCACAGCCCCGGGATTGGCCCCAAACTCCCAGGATTGGCCCCAGATCCATGGGGTTGTCCCCAAATCCATGGGATCATCCCAATTCCCTGGAATTTACCCTCAGTTTACCCAAACACTTTCGGATTTGCCCCTGTCCTGTGTCCCCAAATCCCTGGGCTCATCCCAATCCCCAAATCCCAAATCCCTGGGCTCATCCCAATCCCCAAATCCCTGGGCTCGTCCCAATCCCCAAATTCCTGGGTTCATCCCAAATCCCTGGGCTCATCCCAATCCCCAAATCCCAAATCCCTGGGCTCATCCCAATCCCCAAATCCCAAATCCCTGGGCTCATCCCAATCCCCAAATCCCAAATCCCTGGGCTCGTCCCAATCCCCAAATCCCTGGGTTCATCCCAAATCCCTGGGCTCATCCCAATCCCCAAATCCCAAATCCCTGGGCTCATCCCAGTCCCCAAATCCCAAATCCCTGGGCTCATCCCAATCCCCAAATCCCAAATCCCTGGGCTCATCCCAATCCCCAAATCCCAAATCCCTGGGCTCATCCCAATCCCCAAATCCCAAATCCCTGGGCTCATCCCAATCCCCAAATCCCAAATCCCTGGGCTCATCCCAATCCCCAAATCCCTGGGCTCGTCCCAATCCCCAAATCCCTGGGTTCATCCCAAATCCCTGGGCTCATCCCAATCCCCAAATCCCAAATCCCTGGGCTCATCCCAATCCCCAAATCCCAAATCCCTGGGCTCATCCCAGTCCCCACATCCCTGGGATGTCCCCGAGCTCTCTGCTGGGATTTGGGCTCACTCTGGGAATCCTCCCCGATCCAAACCCTCATTTTCCCCTCATGCCCATCCCGAGCCCTCCCCTCTGGCAGGAATTCCGGGCTCGGGGTGGGAGGGGTTTGGAATGTTGGGAATTCCCTCAGAACCAGGTGATCGCGTTCGAGTGGGAGGAGATGCAGCGCTGGGACACGGACGAGGAGGGCATGGCGTTCTGCTTCGAGTACGCGCGCGCCGAGAAGAAACCGCGCTGGGTCAAGATCTTCACCCCCTACGTGAGTGCCCGGGATTGCTGGGAGTGCTGCCCAGAACTCCTGGGAATGCTGCCCAGAATTCCTGGGAATGCTGCCCAAAACTCCTGGGAATGCTGCCCAGAATTCCTGCAAATCCTGCCCAAAACTCCTGGGAATGCTGGAAATCCCGCCTGGGATTGCTGGGAATGCTGCCCAGAACTCCTGGGAATGCTGCCCAGAACTCCTGGGAGTGCTGCCCAAAACTCCTGGGAATGCTGCCCAAAACTCCTGGGAGTGCTGCCCAAAACTCCTGGGAATGCTGCCCAAAACTCCTGGGAATGCTGCCCAAAACTCCTGCAAATCCTGCCCAAAACTCCTGGGAATGCTGCCCAGAACTCCTGGGAATGCTGCCCAAAACTCCTGGGAATGCTGGGAGTGCTGCCCAGAACTCCTGCGAATCCTGCCCAAAACTCCTGGGAATGCTGCCCAAAACTCCTGTAAATCCTGCCCAAAACTCCTGTAAATCCTGCCCAAAACTCCTGCAAATCCTGCCCAAAACTCCTGGGAATGCTGCCCAAAACTCCTGCAAATCCTGCCCAAAACTCCTGGGAATGCTGCCCAAAACTCCTGCAAATCCTGCCCAAAACTCCTGGGAATGCTGCCCAAAACTCCTGCAAATCCTGCCCAAAACTCCTGCAAATCCTGCCCAAAACTCCTGGGAATGCTGCCCAAAACTCCTGGGAGTGCTGCCCAAAACTCCTGCAAATCCTGCCCAAAACTCCTGGAAATGCTGCCCAAAACTCCTGGGAATGTTGCCCAAAATTCCTGCAAATCCTGCCCAAAATTCCTGGGAATGCTGCCCAGAATTCCTGGGAATGCTGCCCAGAATTCCTGGGAATGCTGGAAATCCTGCCCAGAATTCCTGCAAATCCTGCCCAAAATTCCTGGGAATGCTGCCCAAAACTCCTGGGAATGCTGCCCAAAACTCCGGGGAATGCTGGAAATCCTGCCCAAAATTCCTGCAAATCCTGCCCTGGATTCCTGCAAATCCTGCCCAGAATTCCTGGGAATGCTGCCCAAGATTCCTGCAAATCCAGCCCAAGACTCCTGTAAATCCTGCCCAGAATTTTTGGAAATCCTGCCCAGAATTCCTGTAAATCCTGCCCGGGATTCCCTCAAATCCCACTCAGAATTCCCTCAGGAATGGGATGGAATTCCTGGTTCCTCCCTGGAGCTCCTGTTTGGAATTCCTGGATTCTTCCCAGAATCTCCCCCTTTTCCCTGGAGCTCCTGGTTCCTCTCCCTGAAATTCCTCTGGATCTCCTGGATTTTCCTGGGTTTTCCCTGCATTTTCCCTGGATTTCCCCCGGATTTTCCTGGATTTTCCCTGGATCTCCTGGATTTTCCTGGATTTTCCCTGGATCTCCTTGATTTTCCCTGCATTTTCCTGGGTTTTCCCTGGATCTCCTTGATTTTCCCTGGGTTTTCCCTGGATTTTCCCCATATTTTCCCTGCATTTTCCCCAGATTTTCCCTGGATTTTCCTGCATTTCCCTGCATTTTCCCTGGATCTCCTGGGTTTTCCCTGGGTTTTCGCTGCATTTTCCCCGGATTTTACCTGGACTTTCCGTGGATTTTACTCGGATTTTCCCTGGGTTTTCCCTGGATCTCCTGGATTTTCCCTGCATTTTCCCTGCATTTTCCCCAGATTTTCCCTGGGTTTTCCCCGTATTTTCCTTGGATTTTCCCCAGATTTTCCCCAGATTTTCCCCAGATTTTCCCCGGATTTTCCGTGGATTTTCCCCGGATTTTCCTTGGATTTTCCCCAGATTTTCCTTGGATTCTCCTTGGATTTTCCCCGGATTTTCCCTGGGTTTTCCCTGGATCTCCTGGATTTTCCTGGGTTTTCCCTGCATTTTCCCTGGATTTCCCTGGGTTTTCCTGGGTTTTCCCTGGATCCCCTGGATTTTCCTGCATTTTCCCTGCATTTTCCCAGATTTTCCCCGGATTTTCCCTGCATTTTTCCTGGATTTCCCCGCATTTTCCTTGGATTTTCTCTGCATTTTCCCCGGATTTTCTCTGGATTTTCCCTGTATTTTCCCCGGATTTTCCCCGGATTTTCCCTGGATTTTCCCCGGATTTTCCCCGGATTTTCCCTGGATTTTCCCCGGATTTTCCCCAGATTTTCCCTGGATTTCCCTGGGTTTTCCCTGCATTTTCCCTGCATTTTCCCTGGATTTTCCTGGGTTTTCCTGGGTTTTCCCTGATTCCCGTTTTCCCCACAGTTCAATTACATGCACGAGTGCTTCGAGCGAGTGTTCTGCGAGCTCAAGTGGAGGAAGGAGGTGAGAATTCCCAACTTTTCCCTTTCCCTGGTGGTTTTCAGTGGGAAATCCTGGAAATCCATAAATCTGGCTCCCACAGGGAATGACTGGATAATCCCAGGATGGGGAAAAAGCTCTGGAGGTGGAGCTGGAAAAAAAATGGGAAAAAGCTCCTGGAGCTGGGAATGGCCTGGGATAAATCTGGGAAAAGGATCCTGGAGCTGGGAATGACCTGGGATAAATCTGGGAAAAGAATCCTGGAGCTGGGAATGACCTGGGATAAATCTGGGAAAAATATCCTGGAGCTGGGAATGGCCTGGGATAAATCTGGGAAAAGAATCCTGGAGCTGGGAATGACCTGGGATAAATCTGGGAAAAGGATCCTGGTTGGGATTGGGATTTAAATTGGAATTTAAATTGGAATTGAGATTGAAATTGAAATTTGGATTGGAATTGAAATTGGAATTGGGATTGAAATCAAATTTCGGATTGGGATTGGAACCAGGATTGGGATTTTTAATTGGAATTGGAATTGAAATTGAAAGTGAAATTGGAATTGAAATTGAAATCTGAACTGGAACTGGGATTGGGATTGAAATCAAAATTGAGATTGAAACTGAAATTGAAATCGATATTGGGGTTGGAATTGTGATTGGAATTGGAGTTTAAATTCAGATTGGAATTGAAATTGGGATTGGGATTGGAGTTGGAATTTAAATTTAAATTTCAGTTGGGCTTGGAATTGGATTTGAGATTAGGGTTGGACTAGGAATTTGGATTGAAATAGAAATTGGGATTGGAATTGGAATTGGAATTGGGATTGAGATCAGGATTGGAATTTAAATTGAGATTGGGTTTGGAATTGGAATTGAAATTGAAATTGAGATTGGAATTTAAATTGAAGGTGGAATTGGAATTAGGATTGGAATTGGAACTAGGATTGAAATTAAATTGGGATTAGAATTGGAATTTAAATTGGAATCTAGATTGGAATTGGGATTGGAATTGGGATTTTAATTTAAATTGGGATTGAGATTGGAATTTAAATTGGGATTGGAATTGGAACTGGGATTGAAATTGAATTGGAATTGGGAATAGAATCGAAATTGAAATCGAAATTGGGATTGGACTTGGAATTGAGATTGGAGTTGGAATTTAAATTGGAATCTAAATTGGGATTGGAATGGGGATTGGAATGGGAATTGGAATTTAATTTGGAATCTGAATTGGGATTGGGATGGGAATTGGGATGGGAATTGGAATTTAATTTGGGATCTGAATTGGGATTGGGATTGAAATTTGGATTGGAATTGAGATTGGAATTGGAATTTAAATTGGAATCTAAATTGGAATTGGGATGGGAATTAGGATTGGGATTTAAACTGGGATTGGGATTGGGATTTAAACTGGGATTGGGATTGGGATTTAAACTGGGATTGGGATTTAAACTGGGATTGGGATTTAAACTGGGATTGGGATTTAAAATGGGATTGGGATTTAAACTGGGATTGGGATTGGAATTGGGATTGGGATTTAAGATGGGATTGGGATTGGAATTGGGATTGGGATTTAAACTGGGATTGGGATTGGGATTGAAGCTGGGATTGGGATTGGGATTTAAGCTGGGATTGGGATTTAAGCTGGGATTGGGATTCTTCCACCTTGTCCCCTTTCCCTTTTTTGCAGAACCTTTTCCAGCTGGTCAGGTCACAGCAGAGGGACGTGGCCACTTAACCCCAGGAGCTTTTCCAGAACCCCCAAAAATCCCTTTATTGTATTAAAGCCCCCCCCAAACTAAATCTCATTAATTCCAAACCCATTCGTGCCCATCATCTTTATGGAATTCCAGAGGAAAAAAAACACAAAAAACAAAAAACAAAAAAAAATTGGGAAAAGCCACTCAGATCCAGCTCCAGGCTGGGAATTTTGGGATTTTTTTTTTTTTAACAACTGGAATTTAAAAAAAAAACCAAAAATTGTTGTTTCTGCTAGATCAGACGTGGAAAAATAAGGAGGGGGGGAAAAAAAAATAACCAGGAAAAAGCCCTGGGAATGTTCCATTGGGAATAATTCCTTTAAAATCCCACAGGGTGGCAGCAGATTTTTTTAAAGGGATTTTCCACCCGTTTCTCCTCCTGATCTGGTTGTGTTTTTTTTATTTTATTTTTTAATCACCACGGATTAAAAAAAAAATATACATATATATGAGAAAAACATCCAGAAGGAGTAAAATTCCAAGGAAATGCCTCTCATGGATTCATATTCCCACTTTTGGGGGAAATTTTGGGGTTGTTTTTTAGGGATTTGGGAAATTCCCCTGGATTGGGGGGGATGAGCAGCTCCCAGCAGGAAAAATCACCTGGAAAACCAATTTTCCCTTTTTTTTTGAGTGGGATTTTTTCCATGGATCCAATGGCTGGGCAGTTCCCAGGAGGAAAAAAAAATCACCTGGAAAAAATCCATTTTTTCCCTATTTTTGAGCACTTTTTATCCATGTCTTGGGTGTCCAAGCAGGAAAAATAACCTGGAAAAAAAAACTTTTTTTCCCCTCGTTTTGAGCAGGATTTTTCCACAGTTCTGGAGGAAAAGGTGGAAAACTCATTTTTTTCCCTGGCTTTGAATGGGAAGAAGAAAAATAAGCTGGAAAAGATTTTTTTTATTTTTTCCCCCTGGTTTGGAGCAGGAATTTTCCATGTCTTGGACAAGCAGCTGCCAGAGGGAAAAACCTTCTGGAAAATCCATTTTTCCCTGGTTTTGAGTGGGATTTTTCTGTGCTTTGGGAGGAAAAATCACCTGGAAAATCCATTTTTTCCCTGGTTTTGAGTGGGATTTTTCCATGGGGTTTTTTTGGGGGGGAGGAAAAAAAAAATCGCCTGGAAAAAGCCGTTTTTTCCCCATTTTTTTGGGCTGGCCTGGAGCTGGTTCTTCCAGGATTTGGGGGTGGATTTGGGAATATTTGGAACCAAACCCAGCAGGAGCATCCTGGCCTCATTCCCAACCTCTGCAATGCACCAGAGTTGCTCCAAAAATGGGATTTTTTTTTTTTTCCCCCCCCAAAAAAAAATAATTTTGGGAAGGGGCTTTGCCCACTCCTCCCCCTGGAGGATGGGGGAGATTTTTTTTTTTTGGGGGGGGGAGGAAAAAAATCCCAAATCCTCGGCTCTGGAGCAGCTGAGAGCTGGGAATTAATTCCATTAATTGGATCCCTGGAATTAATTGGATTTCCGTTGTCCTGGGGAGCCCCGAGCTGTGGAAAACCCAGGAATGGGGGGGGGGTGGAAAATCCCCAAAATCGCCCCTAAAATCCCCTTCAGAACCCCCAGTTTGGGTAAAATCCCAGTTTTGGATCCCAGTTTTCCAAATTTCAAATTCAAATCGGGGAGAACTGAACCATCTTCCTGTGGATTTTTTTTTTTTTTAATCCAAAAAAAAAAAAAAAAAAAGCCCAGAAAAGGGAGAAATCGGTCCAAAAAAAACGACAAAAACAAAACCCTGCCCCCACCCCCAAATTCTCCCATTTTCCCTCTTCCCATTCCTCGGTTTCCTGGCTGGGAAAAGCCCCATTAGTGTAATTAATTGTAACATATTCTTTTAAATAAATTGATTTATTGAGGAAATTCCGGCGGGCCGTGGCCGTGCTCCTTCCCCTGGGGGGGCTCCCAAAATCCGGGAGGACCCAGGGATGGTTTCAAACTTCGGGACTTCGGGAATTCAGTGGATTTTTTTAAGGTGGTGGGTTTTCTTTTTTTTTTTTTATTATTATTATTATTATTATTATTATTATTTCGACAGAAAAAAAAAACGAAAAGAAAAAACAAAAAAAAAACCCGAAAAGAGAAAAAAAAAAAAGTCAATGCTGAAAGGAACTGCAATAAATAGCAAATAAATAAAGCCTCGAGCCCGGGGGGCTTCACCGCCCCTCCCCCATCCCAACGACCCCTCCCCCACCCCCCAAAATCAACCCAGCAGGTCCCAAACCCCCCCAAAATGGGGGGGGGGGGGGCACGGAGGGGGCCCCGCACCCCCCCCTATGTACAGCGGGGGCGGGGCACTGGTTTGGGGGGGCACTGGGGGGGCTGGGGGAGCCTTGACCCCGTCTGGGGGGGCCTGACCCAGTTTGGGGGGGCTGGGGGCACTGGTTTGGGGGCGCTGTCCCAGTTTGGGGTTCACTGTCCCAGTTTGGGGGGCACTGTCCCAGTTTGGGGGCACTGTCCCAGTTTGGGGGGCACTGTCCCAGTTTGGGGGCGCTGTCCCAGTTTGGGGGGGGCTGTCCCAGTTTGGGGGGCACTGTCCCAGTTTGGGGGGGCTGGGAGCACTGGTTTGGGGGCACTGTCCCAGTTTGGGGGGCACTGTCCCAGTTTGGGGTTCACTGTCCCAGTTTGGGGGGGCTGGGAGCACTGGTTTGGGGGGCGCTGTCCCAGTTTGGGGGGCGCTGTCCCAGTTTGGGGGCGCTGTCCCAGTTTGGGGGGCGCTGTCCCAGTTTGGGGGTTCACTGTCCCAGTTTGGGGGGCGCTGTCCCAGTTTGGGGGCGCTGTCCCAGTTTGGGGGTTCACTGTCCCAGTTTGGGGGTTCACTGTCCCAGTTTGGGGGGCGCTGTCCCAGTTTGGGGGGCGCTGTCCCAGTTTGGGGGTTCACTGTCCCAGTTTGGGGGGCTGGGGGGCTCTGGTCCCAGTTTGGCTGGTGGGGGGCGGCGCCCCCGGGTTTGGGATTATTTGGGATTTGGGATTTGGGGCTGGGCAGAGCTGGAGCCGCGTGTCCGTGTCCGTGTGTCCGTGTGTCCGTGTGTCCGTGTGTCCGTGTGTCCGTGTGTCCGTGTGTCCGTGTGTCCGTGTGTCCGTGTGTCCGTGTGTCCGTGTGTCCGTGTGTCCGTGTGTCCGTGTGTCACAGTGTCCGTGTGTCCGTGTCCGTGTCCCCACTCCAGCTGTTCCCGCTGTCCCCCAGATTTGGGGGCTTTGGAGTTCCCAGGAATTCCCGGGATCGGCCGCTCCGTGTCCGTCCAGATCCTGGTGGGGCCATCCCGGAGTGGGACCATCCCGAACCGGGACCATCCCAAACCGGGACCATCCCGAACCGGGGCCATCCCAAACCGGGGCCATCCCGAACCGGGACCATCCCAAACCGGGACCATCCCAAACCGGGGCCATCCCGAACCGGGACCATCCCGAACCGGGGCCATCCCAAACCGGGACCATCCCAAACCGGGACCGTCCCGAACCGGGACCATCCCGAACCGGGACCATCCCAAACCGGGGCCATCCCGAACCGGGACCATCCCGAACCGGGACCATCCCGAACCGGGGCCATCCCAAACCGGGGCCATCCCAAACCGGGACCGTCCCGAACCGGGACCATCCCGAACCGGGACCATCCCAAACCGGGGCCATCCCAAACCGGGACCATCCCGAACCGGGACCATCCCAAACCGGGGCCATCCCAAACCGGGGCCGTCCCAAACCGGGGCCATCCCAAACCGGGACCATCCCAAACCGGGACCATCCCAAACCTGGAACATCCCAAACCTGGAGCATCCCAGTGCTGGGGTATCCCGGTACTGGAGCGTTCCCATATTCGAGCATCCCGATGTGGGATTTTCCTGCTGTGGGATTTTCCTGTTGTGGGATTTTCCAGCTGTGGAGTTTTCCAGCTGTGGGATTTTCCTGCTGTGGGATTTTCCTGTTGTGGGATTTTCCTGCTGTAGGATTTTCCAGCTGTGGGATTTTCCTGCTGTGGGATTTTCCAGCTGTGGGATTTTCCTGCTGTGGGATTTTCCAGCTGTGGGATTTTCCTGTTGTGGGATTTTCCAGCTGTGGGATTTTCCTGCTGTAGGATTTTCCAGCTGTGGGATTTTCCTGCTGTAGGATTTTCCTGCTGTGGGATTTTCCTGTTGTGGGATTTTCCTGCTGTGGGATTTTCCTGTCGTGGAGTTTTCCAGCTGTGGGATTTTCCTGCTGTAGGATTTTCCTGCTGTGGGATTTTCCTGTTGTGGGATTTTCCTGTTGTGGGATTTTCCTGCTGTGGGATTTTCCTGTTGTGGGATTTTCCTGTTGTGGAGTTTTCCAGCTGTGGGATTTTCCTGCTGTGGGGTTTTTCCTGTTGTGGGATTTTCCTGTTGTGGGATTTTCCTGTTGTGGGATTTTCCTGTTGTGGGATTTTCCTGCTGTGGGATTTTCCTGTTGTGGGATTTTCCTGCTGTGGGATTTTCCTGTTGTGGGGTTCTCCTGTTGTGGGATTTTCCTGCTGTGGGACCATCCCGGTGCTGGAGCATTCCCATGCTGGAACATCCTGGTGTTGGATCATCCCAGTGCCAGTCCATCCCAGTATGGAGCATTCCAGTAATGGACCAGTCCATCCCAGTATCAGTTTATCCTGATGCCAGTCCATCCCAGTACCGGTTTATCCCAGTACCAGTTTATCCCAGTCATGGAACATCCCAGTACCAATCCATCTCATCCTTAGCCCATCCCAGTATCAGTCCATCCCAGTACCAATCGCAGTACTGGTCCATCCCAGAACCTGTTCATCCCAGTACCAGTCCATCCCAGTAATGGACCAGTCCATCCCAGTACCAGTCTAAACCCAGAACCAATCCATCCCAGTATCAGTTTATCCCAATGCCAGTCCATCCCAGTACCAGTTTATCCCAGTAATGGAGCATCCCAGTACCAATCCATCCCATTCCCAGTTTATCCCACTCCCAGTTTATCCCAGTCCCAGCCCATCCCATTCCCAGTTTATCCCAGTCCCAGCCCATCCTGAGGGGAAACTGAGGCAGGGTGGGGGTGGAGCGGGTGGCAGTGGCAGTGTTGGGGTCCCGCTGCACCCCCGGGGGGATACTGGGGGGGGGAGGGGCCGTGTCCCCTCCTTTGGGACCCCCCAAAGACCCCCAGGACCCCCCGTGACCCCCCAGAGACCCCCCCGGTTTGGAGCTGCTTTTGGTCCTGTTTGCTGAGAAAAGCCCCAAGAAGGGTCCCGGGGGGGGGGGAGAAATGAGGGGGGGGGTCCTTTTGGGGACCCCCCAGGGTGGGCACGACCCCCCCTCCCCCCCAAAAAACAGAGTGGGGCTGCTGGGGGCGGGGGAGGCGCTGGCACCCTGGACTGGGCTGGACTGGGATGGACTGGGATGGACTGGGATGGACTGGGATGGACTGGGGGGGTCGGTGGGGCCTGCAGGGGGGGTCCGTCCTTCCTGAGCGTGGGGGGGTCTGGAGCCCCCCCCAGCAGGACCGAGCCCCCCCCGGGCACCGCTGGGGTTTGGGGGGGCTGCTCTGCAATGGTGGGGGGCGGGGGGGGGGCACCCAAAGGTGCTGCTCCGGAGCCTCCGGACCTGGGGAGGGAAAATTGGGGGATGGGGAGGGGTTAAACAGAGTTTGGGGGGCACTCCCAGCACCCAAAAATCCTGGGACACCCCCAATCCCAGTGGGCGACACCCCAAATACCCCCCGGGGCATTTCCAGCCCCCCCAAAATCCCGGGGACGCCCCAAATCCCAATGGGGGACACCCCAAATTCCAATGGGGGACACCCCAAATCCCAGTGGGGGACACCCCCAATCCCAGTGGGGGACACCCCAAATTCCAATGGGGGACACCCCAAATCCTAATGGGGGACACCCCCAGGGGGACACCCCCAATCCCAGTGGGGGACACCCCAAATTCCAATGGGGGACACCCCAAATCCCAATGGGGGACATCCCAGCCTGAGGGGCTCCAGGGGGATTCACAGCCTGGGGGTTCTGGGGGGTCCTGGGGGGTTCTGGGGGGGGTCTTAAGGGGATCCTGAGGGGTTTCCCAGCTCTAGAGAGGTTCTGGGGATATCCCAGGTGTGTCCCCAGGTGTCCCAGTGATGTCCCGGGGGTCCCAGGTGTGTCCCCAGGTGTGTCCCCAGGTGTCCCAGGGGTGTCCCAGGTGTGTCCCCAGGTGTCCCAGTGATGTCCCAGGGGTGTCCCCAGGTGTCCCAGTGATGTCCCAGGGGTGTCCCGGGGGTGTCCCAGGTGTGTCCCCAGGTGTCCCAGGGGTGTCCCAGGTGTGTCCCCAGGTGTCCCCGTGATGTCCCAGGGGTGTCCCAGGGGTGTCCCAGGTGTGTCCCCAGGTGTCCCAGTGATGTCCCGGGTGTGTCCCCAGGTGTCCCAGGGCTGTCCCAGTGATGTCTGGGGGTCCCGGGGGAGTCACAGGTGTGTCCCCAGGTGTGTCCCCAGGTGTCTCAGTGATGTCCCAGTGATGTCCTGGGGGTGACCCCAGGTGTCCCAGGGCTGTCCTGGGGGTCCCAGGGGTGTCCCAGGTGTGTCCCCAGGTGTCCCAGGGGTGTCCCAGGGGTGTCCCAGGGGTGTCCCAGGGGTGTCCCAGGGGTGTCCCCAGGTGTCCCAGGGCTGTCCCAGTGATGTCCCAGGGGTGTCCTGGGGGTCCCAGGGGTGTCCCCAGGTGTCCCAGGTGTGTCCCCAGGTGTCCCCGTGATGTCCCGGGGGTCCCGGGGGTCCCGGGGGTCTCACCAGGCTCAGTAGGGCCGGTTGGCGTCTTTGGGCCTCTTGAGCTGCACCTTGAGCCGCTTCATCCCGATCTGGAAACCGTTCATGGCCTGGATGGCGGCCTGGGCGCTCGCGGGGTTGTCAAAGCTCACGAAGCCTGAGGGACAGAGGGGACGTTGGGGACAATGGGGACAGAGGGACATTGGGGACATTGGGGACATTGGGGACAGAGGGGACATTGGGGACATTGGGGACATCAGGGAGATCAGGGACATTGGGGACATTGGGGACATCGGGGACATCAGGGAGATCAGGGACATTGGGGACATTGGGGACATCGGGGACATCAGGGAGATCAGGGACATTGGGGACATTGGGGACGTTGGGGACATTGGGGACAATGGGGACATTGGGGACATTGGGGAAAGAGGGGAAAGAGGGGAAGAGGGGAAGAGGGGAAGGGGAAGAGAAGAGAAAATGGGGACATTGGGGACATTGGGGACATCAGGGACATCAGGTAATGGTGTCCCTGGCCATGATGTCACCAAGTGCTGATCATGGCACTGCCACCCCTGTCCTTGCTGTTCCTCCTTGTCCCCCCATATCCCCATTTCCCCTATCCCATATCCCAATGTCCCCAATGTCCCCAATGTCCCCAATGTCCCCAAGGTCCCCAATGTCCCCAATGTCCCCAAGGTCCCCAATGTCCCCAGTGTCCCCAATGTCCCCAACGTCCCAGTGTCCCCATATCCCCCATTCCATATCCCATTATCCCCAATGTCCCTGATGTCCCAAATGTCCCCAACATCCACAATGTCCCCAAGGTCCCCATGTCCCCAGTGCCCCCAAAGTCCCCAGAACCCCAAGGTCCCCAATACCCTCAATGTCCCTGATGTCCCCATTATTCCCATTGTCCCTGTGTTCCTGTGTATCCCTGTCCCAGTGTCCCCAATGTCCCCATGTCCCTGATGTGCCCAATATCCCCAATGTCCCTGATGTCCCCGTTATCCCCGATGTCCCCATTTCCCCGATGTCCCCAATGTCCCCATTATCCCTGATGTCCCCATTATCCCCGTGTCCCCAGTGTCCCCAATGTCCCCATTATCCCTGATGTCCCCATTATCCCCGTGTCCCCAGTGTCCCCATTGTCCCCATTATCCCCATTATCCCCATTGTCCCCATTGTCCCCATTGTCCCCACTGTCCCCATTGTCCCCACTGTCCCCATTGTCCCCATTATCCCCATTATCCCCATTATCCCCATTGTCCCCATTATCCCCATTGTCCCCATTGTCCCCATTGTCCCCATTGTCCCCATTGTCCCCAATGTCCACATTACCTCCGATGTCCCCAATGTCCCCATTACCCCTGATGTCCCCATTATCCCCGTGTCCCCAATGTCCCCGATGTCCCGATGTCCCCATTGTCCCCAATGTCCCCAATGTCCCCATTGTCCCCAATGTCCCCATTACCCCTGATGTCCCCATTATCCCCGTGTCCCCAGTGTCCCCAATGTCCCCAATGTCCCCATTGTCCCCGTGTCCCCGTCCCTACCGAAGCACTTGCTCTGGTTGGTGGCCCTGTCCACGAAGACCTTGGCGGAGATGACGTTGCCGAAGGGGAGGAACATCTGCAGGATCTCGGTGTCGGCGAACTCCTGGGGCAGGTGGTAGATGAAGATGTTACAGCCCTCGGGGCCTGCGGAGGGAGCGGGTCACACCTGGGACAGCGTCCCCACAACGGCACGGCACCCCAAAACCGGGCACGGCACCCCAAAACCGGGCACGGCACCCTAAAACGGGGATGGCACCCCAAACCGGGCACGGCACCCCAAACCGGGCACGGCACCCCAAAACCGGGCACGGCACCCAGAACCGGGGATGGCACCCCAAACCGGGCACGGCACCCCAAAACCGGGCACGGCACCCCAAAACCGGGCACGGCACCCCAAACCGGGCACGGCACCCTAAAACGGGGATGGCACCCCAAACCGGGCACGGCACCCCAAACCGGGCACGGCACCCCAAAAACGGGCACGGCACCCCAAACCGGGGATGGCACCCCAAACCGGGGATGGCACCCCACAACGGCACGGCACCCCAAAACCGGGCACGGCACCCCAAAACCGGGCACGGCACCCCAAACCGGGCACGGCACCCCAAAAACGGGGATGGCACCCCAAACCGGGCACGGCACCCCAAAACCGGGCACGGCACCCAAAAACCGGGCACGGCACCCAAAAACCGGGCACGGCACCCCAAAACCGGGCACGGCACCCCACAACGGCACGGCACCCAAAACCGGGCACGGCACCCCAAAAACCGGGCACGGCACCCCAGAACCGGGCACGGCACCCCAAACCGGGCACGGCACCCCAAAACCGGGCACGGCACCCCAAACCGGGCACGGCACCCCAGAACCAGGCACGGCACCCCAAAAACGGGGATGGCACCCCAAAAACCGGGCACGGCACCCCAAAAACCGGGGATGGCACCCCAAAAACCGGGCACGGCACCCCAAACCGGGCACGGCACCCCAGAACCGGGGATGGCACCCCAAACCGGGCACGGCACCCCAAACCGGGCACGGCACCCCAAACCGGGCACGGCACCCCAGAACCGGGCACGGCACCCCAAACCGGGCACGGCACCCCACAACGGCACGGCACCCCTAAAACGGGGATGGCACCCCAAAAACCGGGCACGGCACCCCAAAAACGGGCACGGCACCCTAAAACGGGGATGGCACCCCAAACCGGGCACGGCACCCCAAACCGGGCACGGCACCCCAGAACCGGGCACGGCACCCCAAACCGGGGATGGCACCCCAAAACCGGGCACGGCACCCCAAAAACCGGGCACGGCACCCCAGAACCGGGCACGGCACCCCAAAAACGGGGATGGCACCCCAAAAACCGGGCACGGCACCCCAAACCGGGCACGGCACCCCACAACGGCACGGCACCCCAAAAACGGGGATGGCACCCCAGAACCGGGCACGGCACCCCAAAACCGGGCACGGCACCCCGAAAACGGGGATGGCACCCAAAACAGGGGATGGCACTCCAAAAACCGGGGATGGCACCCCAAATTCTGGGGATCGCATGGGGGAGGTTCGGGGGGTCCAGGGTGGGAGTCCGGGAAGGTCCTGGGATGTTCCGGGGGGAGTCCTGGGGTTGGTCTCGGGGGTCCTGGGACATTTTGGGGGGTCTCGAGGGGTTTTGGGGGGAGTTCGGGGGGTTTGGGGGAGGCCGCAGAGGTCTCGGAGGTCCTGGGAGGTCTTGGGGGGTCCCCGGGGGGGTGTCTCGGGGTTTTAGGGGGTCCCTTGGTTTTTGGGGGGTCCCGGGGGGGGTCTCACCTTCGCGCTGCTGCTGCTGCGGGGGGGGCGGGGGGGCGAGCAGGGGTCCCGGGGGGGCGAAGGCCGGGCTGACCAGCCCGTAGGCGGCCGGGTACGCGGCTGGGGGCACGGGGGGCACGGGGGTCACCCCAGTGTCACCCCACTGCCACCCCACTGCCACCCCACTGCCACCCCACTGCCACCCCAGTGCCACCCCAGTGCCGTCCGGCACCCTCCCAGTGCCCCCCAGTACCCCACAACACATCCCCAGTTCCCCCCAGTCCCTCCCAGTGACCCCCAGTCCCATCAAACCTCCCCCACTGCCCTTCTCAGCCCTCCCAGTTTCCCCCAGTGCCCTCCCAGTGCCCTCCCAGTTCCCAGTGCCCTCCCAGTACCCCCCCAGACCCTCCCAGTGCCGCCCCAGTATCCCCCAACCCCCTCCCAGTGCCCCCCAGTACCACACAAACCCCTCCCAGCGCCCCCCAAGCCTCTCGCAGCCTCTCCCAGTTCCCCCCAGTACCACACAAATCCCTCCCAGTGCCCCCCACCCCCTCCCAGCCCGTCCCAGTGCCCCCCAGTACACACCAGTATAGTGCTGCATGCCCGCGTACGCCTGCTGCAGGGGGTCCCCGGGGGCCGCGGGGCTCTGGGCTGGGGGCACAGGGGGGGTTAGGGGGGGGCCCGGGGGGGCTCGGGGGGCTGGGGGGGGGGGTCGGGGGGCACCTGGGAAGGGGGGGACCCCCCCGGCGTAGACGGCGTCGGGGGCGGGGGGTCCCGCGGGCTGCGCGGGCACGGGGCTGTAGCCATTGACGCTCAGCGGGGCCGCGATGGCCGGGACGGGGGTGGCCGCCATGGCCGGGGGCGTGCTGGTTCCTGGGGACAGCGGGGACAACGGGGTCACGGCGGGGACACCGCGGGGACACCGCGGGGACACCGCGACTGTGACCCTGGAGGGCCCAGCCGGTGCTGGTTGAGTGTCCCTGTCCCATCCTTGGTGTCCCCATCCCACCCCTGGGGCCCCCCAAGTTCCCGGGTGCCACCACACTCCCCACATGTCCCCACATGTCCCCCATTCCCGGTGTCCCCATGTCCCCCTCCCCCAGTGTCCCCATCCCTGCTGCCCCTCATTCCTGTCCCCTCCCCATTGTCCCCCACCTCCAGTGTCCCCCATCCGTGTGTCCCCTTGTCCCATTGTCCCCAGGATCCCCCATTCCAGGTGTCCCCATGTCCCCCTCCCCTGCTGTCCCATCCACGGTGTCCCCACTGCACCCAGATGTCCCCAACATTCATGATGTCCCCAACTCCACTGTTTGTCATTCCGGGTGTCCCTCCCCACTGTCCCCCACCCCTGGTGTCCCCCATTCCCGTGTCCCACTCCCAATGCCCCCCCCTCCCCAGTGTCCCCATCCCAATGTCCCCCACCCCCCATCCCCTCTCCTCTGTCCCCACTGTCTCTGTTGTCCCTGGTGTCTCTGCTGTCCCCCCTGTCCCCTCATCCACCCTGTCCCTCCATCCCCTCTATCCCCCCGTCCCCACTGTCCCCTCTGTCCCCTCATCCTCTCTGTCCTCCTGTCCCCTCCATCCCCCCTGTCCCCCCTGTCCCCTCTATCTCCTCTATCCCCTCTATTCCTCTGTCCCCCTCGACCCCCTGTCCCCTCTGTCTCCGTGTCCCCCCTGTCCCCTCCATCCCCCCGTTCCCCCCGTCCCCCTCCATCCCCCCGTGCCTCCATCCCCCCTGTCCCCCCTGTCCCCGCTGTCCCCCCCGTCCCCCCTGTCCCCTCCATCCCCTCTATTCCCCTGTCCCCCTCGACCCTCTGTCCCCTCCGTCCCGTCTGTCCCCCTGTTCCTCCATCCCCCCCATCCCCCCCTGTCCCCCCTGTCCCCCCCGTCCCCCTGTCCCCCTGTCGCCGCGGTGGCCGCGGTGGCCGTTACCTGAGGAGGGTGGCAGGGGGGTGGCGATGAGCCCGTTGGGGTTGACCGTGCCCATGTGCTGCATCTGCACGGCCATGGTGGCCATGGGGCTGAGGTAGGCCGAGTGCGCGGCCACCAGGGCCGCCTGCTGCTGCATCAGCTGTGGGGACACGCCTGGCACCGCGCGGCCACCGCGGCCACCCCCGCGGCCACCACCGCCCCCAGTGCCCCCAGTGCCCCCAGCGCCCCCAGCGCCCCCAGTGCCCCCAGCGCCCCCAGCGCCCCCAGTGCCCCCAGTGCCACCAACCCTGGGACATGGGACAGCATCTCCCCATGGGTGTCACCCCAGTGTCACATGTCCCCATGGGTGTCACCCCAGTGTCACCAACCCTGGGACATGGGACAGCATCTCCCCATGGGTGTCACCCCAGTGTCACATGTCCCCATGGGTGTCACCCCAGTGCCACCAACCCTGGGGTCATATTCTGCCCTGGATGTCCCATTACAGGATTTGGGACTGTCACCTCCCCATGGATGTCACCCCAGTGCCCATCCCCTCCCATCCCCCAACACCCCGCAGCCACCATCCCAAACACCTCAGGCTGGATTTTGGGGGGTCCCACCCCCTTCCCCTTGATCCTCCCAGTGCTCCCAGTCCCTCCCAGTGTCCCCAGTGTCCCCAATGTCCCCAGTGCTCCCAGTGTCCCCAGTCCCTCCCAGTGTCCCCAGTGTCCCCAGTGTCCCCAGTGTCCCCAGTCCCTCCCAGTGTCCCCAGTGTCCCCAGTGTCCCCAGTCCCTCCAGTGTCCCCAGTCCCTCCCAGTGTCCCCAGTGTCCCCAGTGTCCCCAGTGTCCCCAGTCCCTCCAGTGTCCCCAGTCCCTCCCAGTGTCCTCAGTGTCCCCAGTGTCCCCAGTGCCCCCAGTGTCCCCAGTGTCCCCAGTGTCCCCAGTGTCCCCAGTGCCCCCAGTGTCCCCAGTGTCCCCAGTGTCCCCAGTCCCTCCAGTGTCCCCAGTCCCTCCCAGTGTCCCCAGTGTCCCCAGTGTCCCGTACCGCCTGCGTGTAGGCGCTGTAGGCTCCGAACTGGAGGGCGATGGGGCTGAACATTCCCAGCTGAGTCGCCACCTGCTGCATCCGCCGCAGCCCCCGCTCCTTCTCCGTGTCCGCGAACTTCACCACCAGGCTGGACGAGGCTCCCTGGGGACACAGCGGCCACTGCGGTCACTGCGGTCACTCATGGTCACTGCGGTCACTGTGGTCACTGCGGTCACTGTGGTCACTGCGGTCACTGCGGCCACTGCGGTCACTGCGGTCACTGCGGTCACTGCGGTCACTCATGGTCACTGCGGTCACTGCGGTCACTGCGGTCATTGTGGTCACTGCGGTCACTGCGGTCACTCATGGTCACTCATGGTCACTGCGGTCACTCATGGTCACTGCGGCCACTGCGGTCACTGCGGTCACTGCGGTCACTCATGGCCACTGCGGCCACTGCGGTCACTGCGGCCACTGCGGTCACTGCGGTCACTGCGGTCACTGCGGCCACTGCGGCCACTGCGGTCACTGCGGCCACTGCGGTCACTCATGGTCACTGCGGCCACTGCGGTCACTGCGGTCACTGCGGCCACTGCGGTCACTGCGGTCACTGCGGTCACTGCGGTCACTGCGGTCACTCATGGTCACTGCGGCCACTGCGGTCACTGCGGTCACTGCGGCCACTGCGGCCACTGCGGTCACTCATGGTCACTGCGGCCACTGCGGTCACTGCGGTCACTGCGGTCACTGCGGCCACTCATGGTCACTGCGGTCACTGCGGCCACTGCGGTCACTGAGGCCACTGCTGTCATTGTGGTCACTGCGGTCACTGCGGTCACTGCGGTCACTGCGGTCACTGCGGTCACTCATGGTCACTGCGGTCACTGCGGTCACTGCGGCCACTCATGGTCACTGCGGCCACTGCGGTCACTCATGGTCACTGCGGCCACTGCGGTCACTGCGGCCACTGCGGTCACTGCGGTCACTCATGGTCACTGCGGTCACTGCGGTCACTGCGGTCACTGCGGTCACTGCGGTCACTGCGGTCACTCATGGTCACTGCGGCCACTGCGGTCACTGCGGTCACTGCGGTCACTGCGGTCACTGCGGTCACTCATGGTCACTGCGGCCACTGCGGCCACTGCGGTCACTGCGGTCACTCATGGTCACTGCGGTCACTGCGGCCACTGTGGTCACTGCGGTCACTGCGGCCACTGCGGCCACTGTGGTCACTGCGGTCACTGCGGCCACTGCGGTCACTGCGGTCACTGCGGTCACTGCGGCCACTGCGGTCACTGCGGTCACTGTGGCCACTGCGGTCACTGCGGCCACTGCGGTCACTGCGGTCACTGCGGCCACTGCGGCCACTGCGGTCACTGCAGTCACTGCGGTCACTGCGGCCACTGCGGTCACTCATGGTCACTGCGGTCACTGCGGTCACTCATGGTCACTGCGGTCACTGCGGCCACTGCGGTCACTGCGGTCACTGCAGTCACTGCGGTCACTGCGGCCACTGCGGTCACTCATGGTCACTGCGGTCACTCATGGTCACTGCGGCCACTGCGGCCACTGCGGTCACTGCGGTCACTGCGGCCACTCATGGTCACTGCGGTCACTGCGGCCACTGCGGTCACTGCGATCACTGCGGTCACTGCGGCCACTGCGGTCACTGCGGTCACTCATGGTCACTCGTGGTCACTCGTGGTCCCTCTGGTCATTTAGGGTCACGGGTGGGAGCGGTGATGGTCGGGTTGTAATGGGTGAGGAGGATGGTGGAGGTGACAAGGGAGGGGATGAAGAGGATGAGGATGGGGAGGATGGTGGGGACAGCGGTGAGGATGATGGTGAGGATGATGGTGAGGATGATGATGGGATGATGGTGAGGATGATGGTGAGGATGATGGTGAGGATGATGATGGGGTGATGATGGGATGATGATGGGATGATGATGAGGATGATGATGGGGTGATGGTGAGGATGATGATGGGGTGATGGTGAGGATGATGATGGGGTGATGGTGAGGATGATGATGGGATGATGGTGAGGATGATGATGGGATGATGAAGAGGATGGTGGGAATGGGTGGGGATGAAAATGATAAAGGGACGACAAAGGACAGGACGAGGATGATGAAGGAGATGATGATGAGGCTGATGGAGATGATGAGGGTGACAGGGGGGATGGGATGACAATGAGACAATGCCAACAATGACAAGGAGATGAAGAGGATGATGAAGATGGCAATGACGAGGACAATGAAGGGGATGACAAGGGGGACAATGAAGGGGACAATGAAGGGGACGATGACGAGGATGCTGGAGGTGTCAGCGCAGGGGGTGATGATGCTGAGGATGGTGATGGGGTGATGAAGGTGATGAAGGTGATGAAGGTGATGAAGGTGACGAAGGTGACGAAGGTGACACCACAGGTGACAGTGCCCAGGACGGTCCCTACCGGCAGCGTGCGGCTCCCGTGCAGGGCGGCGATGGCGGCCTGGGCCTCTGCGTGGCTCTGGAACTTGACGAAGGCGCAGCCTGGGGACATCGGGGACATCGGGGACATTGGGGACATCGGGGACATTTGGGACATCGGGGACATTTGGGACATTGGGGACATTGGGGACATTTGGGACATTGGGGACATTGGGGACATTGGGGACATCGGGGACATTGGGGACATTGGGGACATTTGGGACATCGGGTACATTGGGGACATTTGGGACATTGGGGACATTGGGGACACTGGGGACATCGGGGACATCGGGGACATCGGCCCCGTGGCAGCTCCAGGGGGGTCCCACAGCACCCTCTCCACCCCCATCACCCCATGGACCCCTCCAGTGACCCCAATGTCCCCAATGTCCCCGATGTCCCCAGCTCCAGTGACCCCATTAACCCCATCCCTGCCGTGTTCCCTCCAAACCCCATCCCTGCCCTGCTGATCTCCCCCTGCCCACCCTGGGGACCCCGGGGGGACCCCCCAGGAGCCCTGTGAAGACACCCTGGGGTGTCCCCAGGTGACAAGGACCCTGTGGTGACATCTGGGGGTGTCTCTGGGTGACAGGAGCCCTGTGATGACATCTCAGGGTGTCCCCAGGTGCCAAGGACCCTGCGGTGACAGCTCGGGGTGTCTCTGGGTGACAGGAGCCCTGTGATGACATCTCAGGGTGTCCCCATGTGACAAGGGCCCTGTGGTGACATCTCAGGGTGTCCTCAGGTGCCAAGAGCCCTGCGGTGACACCTCGGGGTGTCCCCAGGTGACAAAGGCCCTGCGGTGACATCTCGGGGTGTCCCCGGCTGACAAGAACCCTGCGGTGACAGCTCGGGGTGTCTGGGTGCCAGGAGCCCTGCGGTGACATCTCAGGGTGTCCCCAGGTGACAAGGGCCCTGCGGTGACACCTCGGGGTGTCCCCGGGTGACAAGAACCCTGCGGTGACAGCTCGGGGTGTCTGGGTGCCAGGAGCCCTGCGGTGACATCTCAGGGTGTCCCCAGGTGACAAGAGCCCTGCGGTGACATCTCAGAGTGTCCCCGGGTGACAAGAACCCTGCGGTGACATGTCGGGGTGTCCCCAGGTGACAAAGGCCCTGCGGTGACATCTCAGGGTGTCCCCGGGTGACAAGAACCCTGCGGTGACATCTCAGGGTGTCCCCATGTGACAAGGGCCCTGCGGTGACAGCTCGGGGTGTCCCCGGGTGACAAGGGCCCTGCGGTGACAGCTCGGGGTGTCCCCGGGTGACAAGGGCCCTGCGGTGACACCTCGGGGTGTCCCCAGGTGACAAAGGCCCTGCGGTGACATGTCGGGGTGTCCCCGTGTCCCACCTTTGCTGGTGCCGTCCGGGCCCCGCAGCACCGTGCACTCGTCGATGGTGCCGAAGGGCTCGAACATTTTCCGCACGTCCTCGTCCGCCTGCTGCTTGCTGAGCATCCCCACGAACAGCTTCCGGTCCTCTGCGGGGACAGCGGGTGGCACCGGGCACCGGGACACGGGCACCGGGACATGGGGACACGGGCATGGGGACACGGGCATGGGAACATGGGGACACGGGCACCGGGACATGGGGACACGGGCATGGGGACATGGGGACATGGGGACATGGGGACATGGGGACATGGGGACATGGGGACACGGGCATGGGGACATGGGGACACGGGCATGGGGACACGGGGACACGGGCATGGGGACACGGGCACCGGGACATGGGGACACGGGCATGGGGACATGGGGACACGGGCATGGGGACATGGGGACACGGGCATGGGGACATGGGGACACGGGCATGGGGACATGGGGACACGGGCATGGGGACATGGGGACACGGGCATGGGGACACGGGCACGGGGACACGGGGACATGGGCATGGGGACACGGGCGTGGGGACACCACAGGTGCCACTGGGACACAGGCATGGGACATGGTGGGTGGCACTGGGACACTGCCAGGGGACATGGGCACGGAGACACCACGGGTGGGACCAGGACACGGGCATGGGGACACGGGCATGGGGACACCGTGGGTGGCACTGGGACACACGCACGGGGACACCACGGGTGGCACCGGGACACGGGGACAGCGCCACACAGAGGGGTGTGACACTCCAGGAAGGATGGGGTGGGGTTTGGGGGGGTGGGGACACCGGGATGGCAATAGGGTGACAATTCCTGGGAACGGGGACGTGGAGGGACAGCCCGGCCCGGGGACAGCCACCCTGGGCACGGGGACAGATGTGGGGTGGCCCTGGGGTGATTTGGGGACACCGGGGTTTGGGGACAGGGAAGGGTAGGGTGAGTCTGGGGGGATGGAGGCGTTGGGAGACTTTGGGGGGGTTTGGGGAGGGATTTTTGGGTTTTTGGGGGGGATTTGGGGGTTGAATTTGGGGATTTTGGGGTTTTTTTGGGGTTTTTGGGGAGGGATTTTGGGGTTGAATTTGGGGATTTTGGGGTTTTTGGGGAGGGATTTTGGGGTTGAATTTGGGGATTTTGGGGTTTTTGGGGAGGGATTTTGGGGTTGAATTTGGGGGTTTTGGGGGTTTTTGGGGAGGGATTTGGGGGTTTTTGGGGAGGGATTTTGGGGTTGAATTTGGGGATTTTGGGGTTTTTTGGGGTTTTTGGGGGGGATTTTGGGGTTTTGGGGGGGGATTGATTTTGGGGTTTTTTGGGGGGGATTTTTGGGTTTTTGGGGAGGGATTTTGGGGTTGAATTTGGGGATTTTGGGGTTTTTTGGGGGGGGATTTTGGGGTTTTTGGGGGGGGATTTTGGGGGGGGTTTTTGGGGGATTTTGGGGTTTGGGGGGAGGGATTGATTTTGGGGTTGAATTTGGGGATTTTGGGGTTGATTTTGGGGGATTTTGGGGTTTTGGGGGGCGGTACCTCCTCGGCTCTCACTGTCCGCCGGCTTCACCTGGATGGGCCGGTTCATCTGGGGGGGGACACGAGGGGGGGGGGGGTTGGGGACACAGAGACCCCCCCGAGACCCCCCCCCATGGTCCCTCCAGCCCCTCCCCCACCCCCTCAGAGGGTCCCACCCCCCACGCCCCAAAGATGCTCCGGTCGCCATGGCAACGCCGGGCCTGCATCCCGTTCCCTGGCAACGGGAGCCGCTGCCCTGGGGGGGGGGAGGGGGGGCCGCGTTAATGAGCCCCCCTCCCCCCCTGCGTTAATTAGGGGGGGGGGGGGATGGACCCACCCCCACCCCCTCCCCCCCCCAGCCCGGAACCCCCCAGAGGAAAGGGGCGGGGGGGGGGGAGGGCGCAGATGCGCGGTTGCCATGGCAACGGCCGGCTCCGCTCCATGGCAACCGCCCACTCATCCCCAATTTACCCATCGCCGTTGCCTGGCAACGCCGCTGACGTCACCAGCGCTCGCGATAAACAATGACGGGGATGGGGAGGGGGCGGGGATGGAGATTTGGGGAAAGGGGGGACCCCCCATCCCCTCCCCCACCCCCCCCCCAAGGCCCGGTGTGACCCCGCCCCTCCCCCCAACCCCCCCCAACCCCCAGGGGAACGGAGGGGGTGTGGGGGAGGGGCGGCCGTGGGGATTTGGGGGGAATTTGGGATGCGGGGGGGGGGGGTTTAGGGGGAGGGGCGGGTCCATCCCCGGCTGACCCCGGGCGGTTCCTTTCGCTGCCGAAAGCGAAGGTGCCCGAGCCCCCCCGAGCCCCCCGAGCCCCCCCGAACCCCCCCGAACCCTCCCGAACCCCCCCCGAACCCCCCCGAACCCCCCCGCGCCCCCCCGAGCCCCCCCGAACCCCCCCGAACCCCCCCGACCCCCCCCGAACCCCCCCGAACCCCCCCGAACCCCCCCGGCCCAGATGGCGCTGGAAATGCCCCCCCGGGTTAATCCCCCCCTA
Source organism: Acridotheres tristis (assembly GCA_037013685.1). NCBI lineage: Eukaryota > Metazoa > Chordata > Aves > Passeriformes > Sturnidae > Acridotheres > Acridotheres tristis. The sequence continues at coordinate 1,797,001 of CM072912.1, read as the reverse complement.
ATCCCCCCCGGATCAGCCCCGGCCCCAAAGGGGGGGGGGGGGGCACAAAGGGGGGGGGTGCACAAACCCCCCCAACCCACCCAAAACCCCCCCGGGACCCCCCCGGGGTCAGCGCAGCTCGGGGGGTTCAGCCCCCCCCCCAAAATTCCCAGCGCTGTGCGGGGGCCGCCTCCAATCCCCCCCCACCCCCCAAAACCCAAACCCATCCATCCCCCCCTCCCCAAATCCCCCCGGGATTTACGGCCCCAAATCCCGGGATTATCCCGGCCAAGCCAAATCCCCCCCGGGCCTGGCGGGACACGCGCGGAGCCCTCGGGGGGGGGAGCCCCGAGCCCCCTCCCCACCCCAGGGACCCCAAAACTGACCCCTCCCCCCATCCCGCTCCGGGGACCCCCCAGATCCTCCCCAGGAAAACTCGAACCCACCCCCCCCAAAAATCAGGATGGGGGGAGGGAATGGGAGATGGGACCCCCCCCCCCCAAAAAAATGAATTGGGGGTGGGGAGCACCTGCACCCCCAGACCCCCCCCCCCAAAACCCCCCCTCCCCCCATGCCGGGCTTTGTTGTCTCCGTGCCCGCCTGGCAGCGCTTCATTAGCGCCAGGCCCTCATTAGCGGCACTAATTAAACACCCACAGATGTTCGGGGGCGCCCCTGCCCCCCAAAAATCCCCCCCAAAATCCCCCCCCCCCTCAGTGGGGTCCGGGGTGGTCCTAAAAAAGGGGGTGGGGGTGATTTTAGGGGTGATTTTTGGGGGAGTTCTCAGAGTGACTTTTGGGGTTTCCGGGTGGTTTTTAGGGGGTGTAGGGGTGATTTTTGGGGGTGTAGGGGTGATTTGGAGAGGAATTAGGGGTGATTTTTGGGGTCTGAGGAGCAATTTTGGGGGTGTAGGGGTGATTCGGGGAGGAACCAGGGGTGATTTTTGGAGGTTTGAGGGGCAATTTTGGGGGGTTTAATGGTGGTTTTGGGGGTTTCAGGGTAATTTTTAGGGGGTTTATGGGTGATTTTGGGGGTTTCGGGTGATTTTTGGGTTTTCAGGGTGATTTTTTAGTGGGTTTAATGGTGATTTTTGGGGGTTTATGGGTGATTTTTGGGGGGTTTAATGGTGATTTTTTGGGGGGTTTATGGGTGATTTTGGGGGGTTTATGGGTGATTTTTGGGGGATTTAATGGTGATTTTTTGGGGGGTTTATGGGTGATTTTGGGGGGTTTATGGGTGATTTTTGGGGGTTTATGGGTGATTTTTGGGGGGTTTATGGGTGATTTTGGGGGGTTTAATGGTGATTTTTGGGGGTTTATGGGTGATTTTTGGGGGCTTATGGGTGATTTTGGGGGGTTTATGGGTGATTTTGGGGGGTTTAATGGTGATTTTTTGGGGGTTTATGGGTGATTTTTGGGGGGTTTAATGGTGATTTTTTGGGGTTTATGGGTGATTTTTGGGGTGTCACGGCTCGGGGGCTCACGGGGGGGTTTTGGGGTGCCCCGGGGGGGGGTCCCCACGCCCCCCACTCACCCCCGGGAGGGTTTTCTGCTCGTGCAGGGCGCTCTGCGCCTTCAGGGCCGACTCGCGGGCGCAGTAGGTCAGGAAGGCGCATCCTGGGGGGGGAGGGGAGGGAAAAAAGGGGTCGGGGGGTTTGGGGGGGACACGGGGGGGACCCCCGGGGTGTCCCCACCCCCAGCCCGAGGTGACACTGAGGGTCTGCAGCGCCCCAAAAATAGCCGGAACCCACAGAGACCCCAAATCCTCCCACAGAGACCCCAAATCCCACCCAGAGACCCCAAATCCCACCCAGAGACCCCAAATCCCCCCCACAGAGACCCCAAATCCCACCCAGAGACCCCAAATCCTCCCCCAGAGACCCCGAATCCCCTCCACAGACCCCAAATCCCACCCAGAGACCCCAAATCCCACCCAGAGACCCCAAATCTCCTCCACAGACCCCAAATCCTCCCCACAGAGACCCCAAATCCCACCCACAGACCCCAAATCCCCCCAGAACTCTCAGGCCCCCCATAGCCCCCAGACCCCCATTTTGGGCCCCTCCCTGCAGGGGTCGGGGACAGGGAGGGGTCCCCAAAATCCCTGGGGTGGGGGAGGGGGGGGGGTCAGTGCCCCCCTCCCGCCCTGGGGGGTCCTGGGGACCCCGAGACCCCCCGAGACCCCCCCCAGTTCCGGTGTCCATCGGGGCACAGTCTGCCTTGGGGACAGTGTCACTGTCACTGTCACCCCCAGGGCCACACCGGGTGACCACGTGACACCCCCAGGACGGACACAACACCCCAAAACAACACCCAGAGCTGGTGTCACCCTCACGGGGACCCACGGGGTGACCACGTGACACCACAACAGCCGCCTGACACCCCAAAAACAACACCCTGAGAACACCCTGACACCCCAAAACAACACCCAAAACAACACCCTGACACCCTAACAGCCGTCTGACACCCCAAAACAACACCCTGAGAACACCCTGACACCCCAAACCAACACCTGGCACCCGCCTGGCACCACAGCTGGACACAACAGCCCAACAACGACACCCTGCACTCACCCAACCCCACAACAGCCGGACACAACACCCCAGTACCACACCCCACACCCCACACCTGACACAACCCCTGCACGGCCCCGTGACCCCACAGCCGCCCCCAGCACCGGGGTACAACACCCTGAAACGGGGTAGCCAGGCTGGGCTACCTGGGGGGGCTGCGGCTGTTCCTGGTGCCCAGGGCTGTACCTGGGGCTGTTCCCAGTGCCCAGGGCTGTTCCTGGTACCCCCGGTTGTACCCAGGGCTGTTCCTGATGCCCAGGGCTGTTCCTGAGGCTGTTCCCAGTACCTCTGGCTGTACCCAGAGCTGTTCCTGGTACCCTCAGTTGTACCCGGGGCTGTACCCGGTGCCCAGGGCTGTACCCAGAGCTGTTCCTGGTACCTCTGGCTGTACCCAGGGCTGTACCCGGTGCCCTCGGTTGTACCCGGGGCTGTTCCTGATGCCCAGGGCTGTACCCGGTGCCCAGGGCTGTTCCCGGTACCCTCGGCTGTACCCAGGGCCTGTGGCTGTAGGTTGAGCTGTGGGTGTTGCTCAAGGCCTTCGGCTGTACTGGGGCTGTTCCTGGGGCTGTTCCAGTGCCCTCGGTTGTACCCGGGGCTGTTCCCGGTACCGGGGCCTGTTCCCAGTACCGTGTGTGGGGCTGTTCCCAGTACAGGAGGTTGGATGTGGAGTGGTTCCGGTTACCGGGAGCTGTTCCCGGTGCCGGGGCCCTCGGTTGTACCGGGGGTTGTTTGTGGGGCTGTTCCCGGTACCGGGGCCTGTTCCCAGCGCCCTCAGTTGTTCCCGGTACCGTGTGTGGGGCTGTTCCCGGTACCAGGAGCTGGTCCCGGTGTTGGGGGCTGTTCCCGGTACCCCAGGCCGTGTCACGGGGCTGCTCCTGGTGACAGCGGCTGTTCCCGGTACCGGGGGTTGTTTGTGGGGCTGTTCCCATTCCCGGGGGCTGTTCCCGGTACCGGGGCCATATCCTGGGGCCATTTCCGGAACCGGGGGCTGTTTATGGGGCTGCTCCCGGTACCGGGGCTGTGTCACGGGGCCATTCCCGGTGCTGGGAGCTGTTCCCGGTACCGGGAGCTGTTCCTGGTGCTGGAGGCCGCGGCACGGGGCTGTTCCCGGTACCAGAGGCCACATCCCGGGGCCATTCCCGGTACCGGGGGCCGTACCCGGGGCTGTTCCCGGTACTGGGAGCCAGATCACAAGGCCGCTCCCGGTACCGGGGGCTGTTCCCAGGATCGGGGCTGTATCCCGGGGCTGATCCCGCTATTTGGGGCCATTCCCGGTACCGAGGGCCAAATCCCGGGGCTGTTTCTCATCCCGGGAGCTGTTCCTGGTACTGGGAGCCACATCACGAGGCCATTCCGGGTACTGGGGCTGATCCCGGTACCGGGGGCCGCTCCCGGTACCAGGGGCCGTATCCTGGGGCCGCTCCCGGTACCAGGGGCCATATCCTGGGGCTGATCCCGGTACCGAGGGCTGATCCCGGTACCAGGGGCCGTATCCTGGGGCCGCTCCCGGTACCAGGGGCCGTATCCTGGGGCTGATCCCGGTACCGGGGCCCGCTCCCGGTACCAGGGGCCATATCCTGAGGCTGATCCCGGTACCGGGGGCCTCTCCCGGTACCAGTGGCCGAATCCCGGGGCTGTCCCCGTGCCCGTGCCCCGCACCCATCCCCGCTGCCCGGGGCCGTGCCCGCTGCCCCTGCCTCATTCCCGCTGCCCGTTCCCGTAGCCCAGGGCCCTTCCCTTTCCCCATTCCCGGTTCCCGGTTCCCGGTTCCGGTACCTTTGTGCATGCCGGTGTACTTGTCCTTGATGACGGTGAGCTCGTAGATTTTCCCGAATTGCTCAAAAATCGGTTTCAGGTCCTTCTCCTCCAGGTGCCGCGGGATCTGCCCCACGAAGAGTTTGATGGCGTCGGGCTCCTTCATGGGGCCGCCGGGGGGTCCCCGGGCCCCGGGGCCGCTCCCGCTCCCCGCTATCACCGCCCGGGCTCGGCTCCCGGTGCTCCCGGCGGTGCCCGGTGCCCCGGCGCACACAAAGGACGAGGCGGCCCCGGGGCTCGGCTCGGCTCCGGGGACGGGGCGCGGCGGGGCGGGGGCAGCTCTGCCCGGGGGGCGGCGCTCCCGGCGCTCCCGGTGCGTCCCGGCCGTTTCCCGGGTGCTGCTCCCCAAAATCCCGGTGGATGCTGCGAGCGCCCGCCCCGCCGGTACCGCCCCGGTGGCCTCGGGGAGGGTCCCGGTACCGGGCGGGGGGCGGGGGGAGCTCAATGCCCGGTTCGGTCCATGGCGGCCGCGGCGGCCGCCGGTCCCCGAGAGCCCCCGGTGGTGACCGAGCCCCCCCGCCCGCTGGGGCAGCGGCACCGGGTACCGGGTACCGGCACCGGGATCGGCACCGGGATCGGCTTTTCTTGCCCGGTTGGGGCCGCCCCGCCCCGCCCCGCCCGGTGCTGATGTCAGAGCGGCACCGGGGACCGGCACCGGCGACGACACCGGGGCCTGGGGAGCGGGACCGGGGACGGAGAACCGGGGATCGGCACCGGCACCGGGAACCGGCACCGGGAAACTGGGCACCGGCACCGTCTGTGGGGCACGGGGTTCCGGCTGCCGGGCACCGGCACCGGAGACAACAGCGGGAGCCGGAGACCGGGCCCGGGCACCGGGGATGGGGCTCTGGGAACCGGCTACCGGGCCCGGGGACCGGCAACCGAGCACCGGCACCGGATAACGGGAGCGGCACCGCCTGTGGGGCGCTGGGCGGCGGCGACAACAGCGGGACTGAGAACGGGGAACGGGGAGGGGAGGGGGCGCTCGGAACCGGGAACCGGCACCAACAGCGGGACCGGCACCGGGACGGGCCCCGGGATCTGGCACCGGGCTCCGGTACCGGCCCCGCCCGGGCCCGGGGGGGGGGTGGGGGGGTCGGGGATGTTTTGGGGAGGGGGGCGGGGCCGCGCGCACGCGCGGAGGGGCGGGGGGAGGGGAGGGCCCGGTGTCCGCCCACGCGGGTCCCCTCCCCCCCCCCGCGTGTCGCTGTCGCCTCCCGGTGCTGTCCCCGGTGCTGAACTCAGCCCCGACCCCTCCCCTCAGTATCACCCCCTCGGTGTCCCCAGGCCGGTGTCACCCCCTCAGTGTCACCCCTTCAGTGTCCCGGTGTCCCCAGGCCGGTGTCACCCTCTCCCACATCGGTGTCACCTCCCCCGAGTGCCGGTGTCACCCCCTCAGTGTCACCCCCTCGGTGCCACCCCTCAGTGTCCCGGTGTCCCCAGGCCGGTGTCACCTCCCCCGAGTGCTGCTGCCACCCCACAGTGTCCCCAACCCCCTCGTGTCACCTCCTTTCATGTCCTGGTGTCCCCACCCGTGTCCCCCCTCCCCTCCTCGTGTCCCCAAGTTGTCATGGCAACCAGGTGGCACCGCCAGAGTCCCCCCAACCCCGAGGGGTCACACCTGGGGGGACACGGGGGGGTGGCTTTGGGGACACCCCGTGGTGACACTTTGGGGACACGGGGCTCCCTCAGGTGGGCGCCACCCCCTCCCCCAATAATTCACTCCAAACACCCGAATTTGTGTCCTAAAAATTCCATTTTTTTTTTTCCACCGTGGGAAAACTCCCGTGGGATTTCTTCCCCAAATCCTGCAGCTCCCAAAACTCGAGAATCCCTCAAATTCTTTGAGACCCCCCCCAAAAAAATCCTGCAATCCCCCCCCCAAAATCCTGGGACGCCCCCAAATCCTGATCCCCCTTTTCTGGATCCTGCAGTTCCCCACAGGTGAGGGGGGCAGGTCCCCCCCAAAATCCGTCCTGGGGACCCCAAACCCATTCTGGGGATGCCCCCGGGATTTGGGGGTTCAAGGGAGGGTCCCGGGGGTCTCACAGGAATCCCGCAGCCCCCCAGAAACCTCTGAGACCCCCCCCAAAATTCCGCTGAACCCCCTTTTCCAGGGAGCTGCTGGAACTGGAGCTCCCCACGGGTGAGGAGGATCCTAAAGGGGGGGGACAGCCCCAAAAATCCATCCTGGGGACCCCAAATCCACCTGGGGACCCCAAATCCACCTGGGGACCCCCCTGGAGCAGAGTGGGGCTCAGGGGGATTTGGGGAGGCTCAGGAGAACCCCAAAATCCTGCTCTGGGTACGCAGAGCTGTCCTGGAGTTCCCCAGAGGTGAGGAGGGGGAGAACAACCCCAAACCCACCCCGGGGACCCCAAATCCACCCCGGGGACCCCAGACCCACCCCGGGGACCCCAAACCCACCCCGGGGACCCCAAACCCACCCCGGGGACCCCAAACCCACCCCGGGGACCCCAAACCCACCCCGGGGACCCCAAACCCACCCCGGGGACCCCAAATCCACCCCGGGGACCCCAGACCCACCCCTGGGACCCCAAACCCACCCCTGGGACCCCAAACCCACCCCGGGGACCCCAAACCCATCCCGGGGACCCCAAACCCACCCCGGGGACCCCAAACCCACCCCGGGACCCCAAATCCATCCCGGGGACCCCAAACCCACCCTGAGGACCCCAAACCCACCCCAGGGACCCCCCTGGAGCAGAGTGGGGCTCAGGGGAATTTGGGGGGGGGGCTCAGGACAATCCAAAATTCCTGAGGTGCTGCTCTGGGAGCTCCCCACAGGTGAGAGGGGGATCCCAAAGAGAGGGGGGGGCCGGGAAACGACCCCAAATGTTTCCAGGGGGGGCTCAAATCCATTCCGGGGACCCCAAATCCATTCTGGGGACCCCAAACCCTTCGGGGGGGGACCCCAAACCCCTCGGGGGGGGACCCCAAATCCCTCGGGGGGGGACCCCAAACCCCTCGGGGGGGGTCAGAGGAGCCGCTCCCGGCTGCTCTCCAGCTGCTGCCGCTGCTGCTCCTGCCAGTGCCGGAACCGTTTGGTTTTGGGGCGCATGAACTGCACCACATCCATGGGCACCCTCACCGTGTCCAGCCCGTTCACCTGGCACCCCAAAAACACCTCAGTCACCCCAAAAAACACCCCAAAACCAGCCCCGGGGCAGCCCAAAAAAACACCCCAAAACCAGCCCTGGTCACCCCAAAAAAACACCCCAAAACCAGCCCCGGGCACCCAAAAAAAACCACCCCAAAAACAGCCCCGGGCACCCCAAAACCAGCCCCGGGGCACTACATCCATGGGCACCCTCACCGTGTCCAGCCCGTTCACCTGGCACCCCAAAAACACCTCAGTCACCCCAGAAAAACACCCCAAAAACACCTCAGTCACCCCCAAAAAAACACCCCAAAACCAGCCCCGGGGCACCACATCCATGGGCACCCTCACCGTGTCCAGCCCGTTCACCTGGAACCCCAAAACCATCCCAAAAATACACCAAAAACCAGCCCCAACCCAGCCCTGGTCACCCCAAAAAAAACCACCCCAAAACCAGCCCTGGGCACCCCATAACCAGAACTGGTTACCCCAAAACCAGCCCCAAAACGGGCTGGACACAGAGCAGGTGCCAATGGCCGTGGTGCCCTGGAGCCCGTTCACCTGGCACCCCAAAACCAGCCCTGGGCACCCCAAAAACTCCCAAAACAGCCCTGGGCACCCCAAAAACAGCCCTGGGCACCCCAAACATGGGCCCAGGGTCACCCCAAACCCCACCAGGACAAGGGGAAGTGGGAGAGGAAAAAGGGAAAACGGGGAGGAGAGAGGGGGAAGGACGGGGGGGAAACGGGGGGGAAATGGGCAGGGGTCCCCCATGTCCGTGTGTCCCCCTGTCCCTCTGTCCTCCCTGTCCCCGTGTCCCCCTGTCCTCCCTGTCCCCGTGTCCCTCTGTCCCCGTGTCCCCCTGTCCCCGTGTCCCCGTGTCCCCCTGTCCCCCTGTCCCCGTGTCCCCCTGTCCCCCTGTCCCTCTGTCCCCCTGTCCCCGTGTCCCCCTGTCCCCGTGTCCCCCTGTCCCCGTGTCCCCCTGTCCCCTCTGTCCCCCTGTCCCCTCTGTCCCCGTGTCCCCGTGTCCCCGTGTCCCCCTGTCCCTCTGTCCCCGTGTCCCCCTGTCCCCTCACCGTGACGTCACACCAGAACTGTCCCCAGCGCGTGATGGGCTCCGGGGGGAGGCGCAGGGCGTGGGGGGGCACGAACACCCCGAGCTGGGAACAGGAACGGCCCCAAAAATCCTGGGATGGCACCCCAGAAATCCTGGGGGGGTCACCCCAAAAATCCTGGGGGGGTCACCCCAAAAATCCTGGGGGGTCACCCCAAAAATCCTGGGATGGCACCCCAAAAATCCTGGGGGGGTCACCCCAAAAATCCTGGGGGGGTCACCCCAAAAATCCTGGGATGGCACCCCAGAAATCCTGGGGGGTCACCCCAAAAATCCTGGGGGGGTCACCCCAAAAATCCTGGGGGGTCACCCCAAAAATCCTGGGATTGCACCCCAGAAATCCTGGGGGGTCACCCCAAACCCCGGGGGGTCGCCCCAAATCCCCAGAAATAATCCCACACCCTGGGAATGACCGACCCCAAATCCAGAGAGTGACCCCAAAAACCAGGAATGACCCCAAACCCCGGGAGCAGGGCTGGCCTGAATCCCCCAAATCCTTTGGGAATGACCCCAAAACCTGGGAATGGGAATGGCCCCAAAACCAGGGAGTGACCCCAAAAACAGGGAATGGCCCCAAATCCCAGGAGCAGGGCTGGCCTTGAGCCCCCCAAACTTTGGGATTCTGGTCTGGGAATGACCCAATACCCAAAACCACAGATTGACCCCAAATCCTATAAAATGTCCCCAAAATCCTATAAAACGTCCCCAAAATCCTATAAAATGTCCCAAAATCCTATAAAATGTCCCCAAATCCTACAGAATGGCCCCAAACCCCAGGAGCAGGGCTGGCTTTGAGCCCCCCAAGCCCTCGGGGAATGACCCCAAACTTTGGGATTCTGGTCTGGGAATGCCCCAATGCCCAAAACCACAGATTGACCCCAAATCCTATAAAATGTCCCCAAATACTATAAAATGTCCCCAAATCCTATAAAATGACCCAAAATCCTACAGAATGACCCCAAATCCCAGGAGCAGGGCTGGCCTGAATCCCCCAAACCCTCGGGGAATGACCCCAAACTTTGGGATTCTGGCCTGGGAATGCCCCAATGCCCAAAACCACAGACTGACCCCAAATCCTATAAAATGTCCCAAAATCCTACAGAATGAACCAAAATCCCAGGAGCAGGGCTGGCCTGGAGCCCCCCAAGCCCTTGGGGAGTGACCCCAAACTTTGGGATTCTGGCCTGGGAATGCCCCAATGCCCAAAACCACAGATCGACCCCAAATCCTATAAAATGTCCCCAAAATCCTATAAAATGTCCCCAAATCCTATAAAATGACCCAAAATCCTACAGAATGAACCAAAATCCCAAGAGCAGGGCTGGCCTGAATCCCCCAAACTTTGGGATTCTGGCCTGGGAACGACACAATACCCAAAACCACAGATTGACCCCAAATCCTATAAAGGGTCCCCAAAATCCTATAAAATGTCCCCAAATCCTATAAAATGTCCCAAAATCCCAGGAGCAGGGCTGGCCTTGAGCCCCCCAAGCCCTTGGGGAGTGACCCCAAACTTTGGGATTCTGGCCTGGGAATGCCCCAATGCCCAAAACCACAGATCGACCCCAAATCCTATAAAAGGTCCCCAAAATCCTATAAAATGTCCCCAAATCCTATAAAATGTCCCCAAACCCTACAGAATGAACCAAAATCCCAGGAGCAGGGCTGGCCTGGAGCCCCCCAAACCCTCGGGGAACGACCCCAAACTTTGGGATTCTGGCCTGGGAATGCCCCAATGCCCAAAACCACAGATTGACCCCAAATCCTATAAAATGTCCCCAAATCCTATAAAATGTCCCCAAATCCTATAAAATGTCCCAAAATCCTATAAAATGTCCCCAAATCCTACAGAATGGCCCCAAACCCCAGGAGCAGGGCTGGCCCGGAACCCCCCCAAACCCTCGGGGAATGACCCCAAACTTTGGGATTCTGGCCTGGGAATGCCCCAATCCCCAAAAACCACAGATTGACCCCAAATCCTATAAAATGTCCCCAAATACTATAAAATGTCCCCAAATCCTATAAAATGTCCCAAAATCCTATAAAATGACCCAAAATCCTACAGAATGAACCAAAATCCCAGGAGCAGGGCTGGCCTGAATCCCCCAAACTTTGGGATTCTGGCCTGGGAACGACACAATACCCAAAACCACAGATCGACCCCAAATCCTATAAAAGGTCCCCAAATCCTATAAAATGTCCCCAAATCCTATAAAATGTCCCCAAATCCTACAGAATGACCCCAAAATCCTACAGAGTGACCCCAAATCCCAGGAGCAGGGCTGGCCTTGAGCCCCCAAACTTTGGGATTCTGGCCTGGGAATGCCCCAATGCCCAAAACCACAGATCGACCCCAAATCCTATAAAAGGTCCCCAAAATCCTATAGAATGTCCCTAAATCCTATAAAATGTCCCCAAATCCTACAGGATGACCCCAAATCCCAGGAGCAGGGCTGGCCTTGAGCCCCCCAAACTTTGGGATTCTGGCCTGGGAATGCCCCAATGCCCAAAACCACAGATCGACCCCAAATCCTATAAAAGGTCCCAAAATCCTATAAAATGTCCCCAAATCCTATAAAATGTCCCCAAATCCTACAGAAAGAACCAAAACCCCAGGAGCAGGGCTGGCCTGAATCCCCCAAGCCCTTGGGGAGTGACCCCAAACTTTGGGATTCTGGCCTGGGAATGCCCCAATGCCCAAAACCACAGATCGACCCCAAATCCTATAAAACGTCCCAAAATCCTATAAAATGTCCCCAAATCCTATAAAATGTCCCAAAATCCTACAGAATGAACCAAAATCCCAGGAGCAGGGCTGGCCTGAATCCCCCAAACTTTGGGATTCTGGTCTGGGAACGACACAATACCCAAATCCACAGATTGACCCCAAATCCTATAAAAGGTCCCCAAAATCCTATAAAATGTCCCCAAATCCTATAAAACGTCCCCAAATCCTATAAAACGTGCCCAGCCCCGCTCACGTTCTTGAGGAAGTGCCGGGCCACCAGGGCGGGGCTCAGCTCCCAGCTCACGTTGTTCTTCATCCCCACCTGGAGGCGGCAGCGCCGCAGGAATTCCAGCGTCTGCAATTTGGGATTTTTTTGGTTTTTAGGGGAAATTTCAGGGATTTGGGGGATGTTTAACACGGCCCTAAAAGATCCGGTAGCAAGCCCTAAAATCCGTCAGGAATGTTTTTCTAAAAACGCGACCCCGATTCCTTCAGAGATAAAAAGATTCTACCAAATGAAAAAAAAAAAATCCCCAAAAATCCTAAAAAATCTTTCCCAAAAATCCTAAAAAAAAATCCCACAAAAAATCTTCACAAAATTTCCCCCCAAAAATCCCCCCACAATTGGGGGAATTTCAAGGATCTGGGGAATTCTGGGATTTGGGGGATTTGGGGGAATTTGGGGAATTTGGGATTTGGGGGAGTTCTGGGATTTGGGGAATTTGGGATTTGGGGAACTTGGGAAATCTGGGATTGGGGGAATTTGGTGAATTTGGGGAATTTGGGGGATTTGGGATTGGGGGAATTTGGGATTGGGGGAATTTGGGATTGGGGGGAATTTGGAATTGGGGGAATTTGGGGAATTTGGGATGTTTGGGATTTGGGGAATTTAGGATTTGGGGGATTTGGGGAATTTGGGATTTGGGAATTTGGGATTTGGGGGAATTTGGGATTGGGGGAATTTGGGGAATTTGGAATTGGGGGAATTTGGGGAATTTGGGATGTTTGGGATTTGGGGAATTTAGGATTTGGGGGATTTGGGATTTGGGGAATTTGGGATTTGGGAATTTGGGATTTGGGGGAATTTGGGATGTTTGGAATTTGGGATTGGGGGAATTTGGGATTGGGGGAATTTGGGATTGGGGGAATTTGGGAATTTGGGGAATTTGGGATTTGGGAATTTGGGATTTGGGGGAATTTGGGGAATTTGGGATTTGGGGATTTGGGATTTGGGGGAATTTGGGGAATTTGGGATTTGGGGGAATTTGGGGAATTTGGGATTGGGGGAATTTGGGGAATTTGGGATTGGGGGAATTTGGGATGTTTGGAATTTGGGATTGGGGGAATTTGGGATTTGGGGAATTTGGGATTTGGGGAATTTGGGATTGGGGGAATTTGGGATTTGGGGAATTTGGGATTGGGGGAATTTGGGATTTGGGGGCCCCTCTCACTTTCTGCCCACTCTGGGTCTGGGGCTCCTCCAGCTTCTCCTGCTGAGCCTGTGGGGGAAAAATGGGAAAATGGGAATTAGGGGGAAATGGGGGAAAAATGGGATTGAGGAAAAGAAATGGAGGAAAAGGGATTGAGGAGAAGGGGAAAAACAGGGACTGAACCCCCCCAAAAAAACCCCAAAAGATCTCAAAAAAATCCCAAAAAATCCCCAAAAAATCACTCGAAAACTCCCAAAAAAATCCCCCAAAAACACAAAAAAATCCCCAAAAAGTCCCAAAAAATCCCAATAAATCCCAATAAAATCCCATTTTTTCTGACCTGTTCCTGCTGGATCTTCTGCAGGTTCTCAGGGCTGGGGTACAGGGCCCAGAAACCCCAAAAAATCCCCAAAAATAAAAAAAAAATCCCCCAAAATCCCCCAAAAATCCAAAAAAATCCAAAAAAAAATCCAAAAAATTCCAAAAAAAATCCCAATAAAATCCCATTTTTTTCTGACCTGCTCCTGCTGGATCCTGTGCAGGTTCTCAGGGCTGGGGTACAGGGCCCAGAAACCCCAAAAAACTCCCAAAAAACTCCCAAAAAATCTCAAAAAATGCCCAAAAAATAAAAAAAAAATCCCAAAAATTCCCAATAAAATCCCAATAAAATCCCATTTTTGCTGACCTGCTCCTGCTGGATCTTTTGCAGGTTCTCAGGGCTGGGGTACAGGGCCCAAAAACCCCAAAAAATCCAAAAAAAATCCCTTAAAAACCTCAAAAAATCCCCAAAAAATCCTAATAAAACCCAAAAAATTCCCAAAAAATCCCAATAAAATCCCATTTTTTGCTGACCTGCTCCTGCTGGATCCTGTGCACGTTCTCAGGGCTGGGGTACAGGGCCCAGAAACCCCAAAAAATCCCAAAAAAACCCAAAAATTCCCAAAAAATCCCCCCAAAAATTCCCCAAAAATTAAAAAAAACGCCAAAAAATCTCAATAAAATCCCATTTTTGCTGACCTGCTCCTGCTGGAGCCTCTGCAGGTTCTCAGGGCTGGGGTACACGGCCCAAAAATCCCCCAAAAAATCTCCTAAAAATATGTAAAAAATCCAAAAAAATCCCCCAAAAATCCCAAAAAATTCCCAAAAATTCCCAAAAAATCCCAATAAAATCCCATTTTTGCTGACCTGCTCCTGCTGGATTTTTTGCAGGTTCTCAGGGCTGGGGTACAGGGCCCAAAAACCCCCCAAAAAATCCCCCAAAAATCCCCGAAAAATCAAAAAAAAAATCCAAAAAAAATCCAATAAAATCCCCCAAAATTCCCAAAAAATCCCAAAAAAATCCAAAAATTCCCAATAAAATCCCATTTTTTCTGACCTGCTCCTGCTGGATCTTCTGCACGTTCTCAGGGCTGGGGTACAGGGCCCAAAAACCCCAAAAAATCCCCCAAAAATCTCCGAAAAATCCAAAAAAAATCCAAAAAAAACCCCAAAAAATCGCAATAAAATCCCAATAAAATCCCATTTTTGCTGACCTGCTCCTGCAGGATCTTCTGCAGTTTCTCAGGGCTGGGGTACAGGGCCCAAAAACCCAAAAAAAATCCCCAAAAATCCAAAAAAAATCCCCGAAAAATCAAAAAAAAATCAAAAAAAATCCAAAAAATTCCCAATAAAATCCCAATAAAATCCCATTTTTTCTGACCTGCTCCTGCTGGATCTTCTGCAGTTTCTCAGGGCTGGGGTACAGGGCCCAGAAACTCCCAAAAAATCCCCTAAAAATCTCCGAAAAATCCCCAAAAAACCCCCAAAAATCCCAATAAAATCCCAAATAAACCCAAAAAATTCCTAAAAAATCCCAATAAAATCCCATTTTTTGCTGACCTGCTCCTCCTGAATCTTCTGCAGGTTCTCAGGGCTGGGGTACAGGGCCCAAAAACCCCAAAAAATCCCCTAAAAATCCCCCAAAAATAAAAAAAAAAATCCAAAAAAATCCCAAAAAATCCCCAAAAAATTCCCAAAAATCCCAATAAAATCCAAAAAAATCCCCAAAAAATGCCCAAAAAACCCCCAAAAATTCCCAATAAAATCCCATTTTTTGCTGACCTGTTCCTGCTGGATCCTGTGCACGTTCTCAGGGCTGGGGTACACGGCCCAAAAACCCCAAAAAATCCCCCAAAAATCTCCGAAAAATCCCCGAAAAATCAAAAAAAAATCCAAAAAAAATCCCAAAAAATCCCAAAAAAATTCCAATAAAATCCCAACAAAATCCCATTTTTTCTGACCTGCTCCTGCTGGATCTTCTGCAGGTTCTCAGGGCTGGGGTACAGGGCCAGCCCCTGGGGGAGGAGCCGGTTCCTGCCCAGGGATTTGCTCACTCTCACCACGGCCCCGCGGCTGCCCAGCCCTGCAGGGAAAGAGAGAAAAAAAAATAAAATTTAAAATAAAATCCCCTGGGAAATGTTGGGAATTGGGGATCAGATCGTGTGGGGTTGGAGAAAAATGAAAGGGAAATTCTGTGAGGTTAAAGTGGAATGAAATAGGGGTTAAAGGGAATTAAATTGAAATTAAAGAGGAATTTTGTGAAATTAAATTGAAATGAAATAGAAATTCTGTGAAATGAAATAGAAGTTCTGTGAAATGAAATAGAAATTCTGTGAAATTAAACTGAAATTAAATAGGGGTTCCAGGGAATTAAATAGGAATTCTGTGAAATTAAATTGAAATTCTGCGAAATTAAATAGGAATTAAATAGGAATTCTATGGAATTAAACTGAAATTAAACAGGAATTCTGTGAAATTAAATAGAAATTAAATACTAATTCCATGGAATTAAACTGAAATTAAATAGAAATTCTGTGACATTAAATTAAAATTAAATAGGTGTTCAAGGGAATTAAATTGAAATTAAACAGGAATTCTGTGAAATTAAATAGGAATTCTGTGAAATTAAATTAAAATTAAATAAGGGTTCCAGGGAATTAAATTGAAATTCTGTGAAATTAAATTGAAATTAAATAGGGGTTCCAGGGAATTAAACTGAAATTAAACAGGAATTCTGTGAAATTAAACAGGAATTAAATAGGAATTCTGTGAAATTCAATTGAAATTAAATAGGGATTCCATGGAATTAAATAGAAATTAAATAGGAATTCTGTGGAATTAAATTGAAATTAAATAGGGATTCCAGGGAATTAAATTGAAATTAAACAAGAATTTTGTGAAATTAAATAGGAATTAAATAGGAATTCTGTGGAATTAAATTGAAATTAAATAGGAATTCTGTGAAATTAAATTGAAACTAAATACCAATTCCATGGAATGAAACTGAAATTAAATTGAAATTCTGTGAAATGAAATTGAAATTAAATAGGAATTCTGTGAAATTAAATTGAAATTAAATAGGGGTTCCAGGCAATTAAACTGAAATTAAATAGAAATTCTGTGAAATTAAATTGAAATTAAATAGGGATTCCAGGGAATTAAACTGAAATTAAACAGGAATTCCATAGAATTAAACTGAAATTCTGTGGCATTAGATTGAAATGAAACAGGAATTCCATGGAATTAAACTAAAATTAAATAGAAATTCTGTGAAATTAAATTGAAATCAAACAGGGATTCCATGGAGTTAAACAGGAATTGTGTGAAATTAAATAAGAGTTAAACAGGAATTCTATGGAATTAAACAGGAATTCCATGGAATTAAACAGGAATTCTATGGAATTAAACTGAAATGAAATAGAAATTCCATGAAATTAAGTTCCAATTAAACAGGAATCCCATGGAATTAAACAGGAATTCTGTGGAATTAAACTGAAATTCCATGGCATTAAACAGGAATTCCATTAATTTAATAGAAGTCCCATGAAATTAAACAGGAATTCCATAAAATCCTTGGGTTTAGGGGTCAAAACTCAGCTGGGAATGCTGGAAAAAATTCCATGGTAGGGCTGGGAATGGGAGAATTCCCAGGAAAGGAAGTCAGAATTCCCAGAATTTCCAGGAATTCCCAGGAATTCCCAGGAATCATTGACCCTGAATGGCCAGGAAAGGGGTTGGGAATGCAGGAATTCCTGGGAATGGGGTTGGGAATGCAGGAATTTCTGGGAATGGGGTTGGGAATGCAGGAATTCCTGGGAATTCCCAGATTTACTCACCATGTTCCCCAAGGAAAGAAATAAAACTGCCAAAAAAGGGATGGGAATGGTTGGGAAAGGGTTGGGAATGTCAGAATTCCCAGGAAAAGGTTGGGAATGTCAGAATTCCCAGGAAAAGGTTGGGAATGTCAGAATTCCCAGGAAAAGGGTTGGGAATGGAGGAATTCCCAGGAAAAGGGTTGGGAATGGAGGAATTCCCAGGAAAAGGTTGGGAATGTCAGAATTCCCAGGAAAAGGGTTGGGAATGCAGGAATTCCTGGGACAAAGTGGGATGGGAATGGCCAGGAAAGGGTTGGGAATGTGGAATAACCAGAAAATCCTGGGAATGGCTCTCCCTGCATGGCCAGGAAGGGGCTGGGAATGCCAGAATTCCCAGGAAAGAGCTGGGAATGCAGGAATTTCTGGGAATGGGTTGGGAATGCAGGAATTCCTGGGACAAAGTGGGATGGGAATGGGCAGGAAAAGGCTGGGAATGAGGGGGGGATTCCCAGGAAAGGGGCTGGGAATGCAGAAATTCCCAGGAAAGGTTGGGAATGCAGGAATTCCTGGGAATGTGAGGGATGATTCCCAGAAATGGCTGTGAGCTCAGGATTCCCAGAATTCCTGGAAATGGGACTGGGAATGCAGAATTCCTGGGAATGCAGGGGGTGATTCCCAAGCTGTGAGCTCAGGACTCCCGGAATTCCCGGGAATGATTCCCAGGAAGGGCTGTGAGCTCAGGACTCCCGGAATTCCCGGGAATGATTCCCGGGAAGGGGCTGCGGGCTCAGGACTCCCGGAATTCCCGGGAATGATTCCCGGGAAGGGGGGAGCAGGACCGCCCGGAAGACCGAGGGGGGGGGGGGGGGGGGGAGGGGGGGGGGGGGGGGGGGGGGACGGGGGGGGGGGGGGGGGGGGGGCGGGGATTCAGGGGGCAAACCAGCCGAAGAATGCCGAGAAGGGAAGCAGACCGGGAATGATTCCCGGGAAGGGGCTGCGGGCTCGGGATTCCCGGGAATGATTCCCAGGGAGGGGCTGCGGGCTCGGGATTCCCGGTGTCCCGGGTCGCACTCACCCTGCACGCTGCGGCTGAGCAGCAGCTCCATGTCCCCCCGGGGCTCGTGTTTGCCGTCCCGCAGCAGCCGGAACACGCGGAGCCGCCGCGGCCGCAGCCGAGCCGGGGAGCCCGAGCGCCGCAGCGGCACCGGCCACACCCGCTCCACCACCACCGTGCCCTGGGGAGTGTTCCAGAACATTCCATTGGGAATGGGGACAGGGATAACACCGGCCACACCCGCTCCACAACCACCGTGCCCTGGGGAATGTTCCAGAACATTCCATTGGGAATGGGAATGGGAACATGGCCACACCCGCTCCACCACCACCGTGCCCTGGAACGTGCCAGAACATTCCATTGGGAATGGGGATGGGAATGGGAACACGGCCACAGCCGCTCCACAACCACCGTGCCCTGGGGAATGTTCCAGAACATTCCATTGGGAACAGGAATGGGGATGGGAACGGGAATGGGTAACAGACACCGGCCACACCCGCTCCACCACCACCGTGCCCTGGGGAATGTTCCAGAACATTCCAATGGGAATGGGAACATGGCAGAACACTCGTCAAAAAGGGGGAAGCAAATTCCGGGAAGGAGGCCACACCCGCTCCACAACCACCGTGCCCTGGAACGTGCCAGAACATTCCAATGGGAATGGGAACACGGCCACACCCGCTCCACCACCACCGAGCCCTGGGGAATGTTCCAGAACATTCCATTGGGAATGGGAACATGGCCACACCCGCTCCACAACCACCGTGCCCTGGAACGTGCCAGAACATTCCAATGGGAATGGGAACACGGCCACACCCGCTCCACCACCACCGAGCCCTGGGGAATGTTCCAGAATGTTCTGGTGTTCCCAATGGGAACAGGGATCAGGATGGGCAGAGGGGCATTCAGCAGCCCCCAGTGACCCCATAGACCCCATAAAACCCCCACAGAGCCCACAACCCCATAGACCCCATAACCCCAGAGATCCCACAGACCCCAGAACTCCACAGGACCCTATTACTGCCCCATAGAACCCCCACAGACCCCAGAAACCCACAGGACCCTATTACTGCCCCATAGAACCCCCACAGACCCCATAGACCCCACAGGACCCTATTACTGCCCCATAGAACCCCCACAGACCCCATAGACCCCACAGGACCCTATTACTGCCCCATAGAACCCCCACAGACCCCATAGGACCCTATTACTGCCCCATAGAACCCCCACAGACCCCACAGGACCCTATTACTGCCCCATAGAACCCCCACAGACCCCACAGGACCCTATTACTGCCCCATAGAACCCCCACAGACCCCAGAACCCCACAGAACCCTATTACTGCCCCATAGAACCCCCACAGACCCCACAGGACCCTATTACTGCCCCATAGAACCCCCACAGACAGAGATCGCCCAAAACCCCACAGACCCCACAGGACCCCATTACTGCCCCATAGAACCTGCATACCCTATAAACCCCCACTATTCCATCTCAGACCTCATAATCCCTCCATCAAACCCCAAAACCCTCCAACTCCCCAGATCCTAAAATCCGCCATTATTCCCCCCCAGATGCCACAACAAGCCCACTACACCCCACAGACCCCACAACCCCACTGCAGCCCCCAAAAGCCCCCATTATCCCCTCAGACCCCATAACACCCACACTGTACCCCCCAGACCCCATAACCTCCCCACTTTACACCCCATACCCCACAGACTCCCACTACACCCCTCCAGACCCTATAGGACCCCCTACAAGTCCCAGACCACTTAACACCCCCATTGTACCCCCCAGACCCTACAACCCCTCCCACAGCATCCCCCAGACCCCATAACTGCCCCCAGATCATCCCAGACCCCAGAGCCCCCCACAACACACCCCCAGACCCCATAATACTCCCCAGACCCCACAGCCCCCCACAACACACCCCCAGACCCCGTAACACCCTCCTAGACCCCATAGCTCCCCCCAGACCCTATAACTCCCCACTACAGGGAGGGTTTAGGATTTGGGGGTGGCTATGGGGTCTGAGGAGCTCTAATGGGCGGCTATGGGGTCTGGGGGCTCTAAAGGGGGGGGCTATGGGGTCTGGGGGCTCTAATGGGGGGATTATGGGGTCTGGGGGCTCTAAAGGGGGGGTTATGGGGTCTGGGAGCTCTAAAGGGGGGGTGACGGGGTCTGGGGGCTCTAAAGGGGGGGATTTATGGGGTCTGGGGGCTCTAAAGGGGGGGTTATAGGGTCTGGGGGCTCCAAAGGGGGGTTTCAGGTGCTGAAGGGAACTCGAACGGGGTTATGGGGCCGGGTACGGTATAGTGGCTATAGGGTTCCATAACGGGGTATGGGGCTGGCTCAGGGCCCGTCCCGCCGCCCCCGGTACCGCCCCCGGTACCGCTCCCAGTACTGACCCCGGTCCCACTCCCGGCCACCTCCAGCCCCGGGGCCCCTCCGCCCTGGCTCAAGGCCCATCCCCGGTACCGACCCCCAGGCGCCCCCCAGCATTGCCGGTGCCCCGCCCTCACCGAGCCATGGCTCAGGCTCAGGGCCCGGCTCAGCACCCGTCCCGCCGCCCCCGGGGCCAACATGGCGGCCCCGCTGCCTCACGGTGCCTGAGGAGCCCGCGCTGCGCCTGCGCGGGGGAGAAGGGGGGGGAGAGGGGGGGGGGGACCCCGTGCAAGGACCCCAGCAGGTGTGCCCGTGGCGCGCCTGCGCAGGACCCCGTGCAAGGACCCCAGCAGGTGTGCCCGCGGCGCGCCTGCTCCCGGTTCCCGCCGGTTCACGCCAGGCGGGGACGGAGCGCTGAGAAACATTCAACTTTATTAACTCAGAACCACAAATAGTGCAACGGAACGCAAAACAAGGCGAGGGAACCGGGAACTCCCGGTAACGGAAGTGTCGTGTCCCGACAAGAGGCACAAGCGGAGATCCCCGCGATTTGTCGGTGCGGCCTCCCGGAGGGCTCCGGACAGGGGGATTGCACGGGCTGGTGGCACCGGGAGCTGCTCCGGGTCACCGGGAACAGGCGGCTCCTGGGTCACCTCCACGGGGGTCACCGGGAGCTTCTCCAGGTCACCTCGAGGGTGGCACCGGGAGCAGCTCCCGGTCACCGTGCCGGTGGCACCGGGCACAGGCAGCTTCAGGTGACCGTGACGGCGTCCCCGGGCACGGCAGCGGCTGTGGGACAGGGGAGGGGTCAGGGGAGTCCCAACACCGGGAGCGGGGCAGAGAGTACTCCCGGCTGGGACACACCGGGAACGGTGTCACAGGAATGGTGTCATGGGAACGGTGTCACCTGGAACGGTGTCACCAGGAATGGTGTAATGGGAACAATGTCATGGGAACGCTGTCATGGACACAGTGTGATGGGAACAGTGTCACTGGGAACGGTGTCACAGCACGGTGTCACCGGAAGGCCCCGGGCTCACCGGGCAGGCTGAGGCAGGACGGGGTCCCGGTGCTGTCCCCGGTGCTGTCCCCGGTGCTGTCCCCGGGGCTCTGCGGGGTCCCAGGCTCTGCTGGGCTCAGGATGGAGGCACAGCCGGGATTGTCCTGCCCGGGAAACGTGGGGTCAGCCCCACCGGGACACCGGGAGCCTCTGGGTCACACCCCACAGGGGACGCGGGGACACCGGGACCGGCCACGCCCAGGAGGGGACACCGGGGAGGGGACACGGGGACACCGGGAGCAGCTCACCGGGGGCTCGGGGGGCCTGGGCACGGCGTAGCCCAAACGCACCAGCTCTGCTCCCACGTCCAGGCTCTGTGGGGACAGCGGGAATGGGGACAGGGACAGCAGGGACAGGGACAGCGGGAATGAGGGGGGGGGGGGGGGGGGGGAATGGGGACAGGGACAGCAGGGACAGGGACAGCGGGAATGGGGACAGCGGGAATGGGGACAGGGGACAGAGGCAGCAGGGACAGGGAATGGTGGGAATTGAGGTGAGGGGACAATTGGAGACCCACCTGGCCATGGCACAGGGAACATCAGGAAGGGAGACACCTGGGGACAGCTGGGGACACACCTGGCCGTGGCACAGGGAACACCAGGAATGGGGACACTTGGGGACAGCTGGGGACACACCTGGCCGTGGCACAGGGAACACCAGGAATGGGGACAGCTGGGGACACTTGGGGACAGCTGGGGACACACCTGGCCGTGGCACAGGGAACACCAGGAATGGGGACACTTGGGGACAGCTGGGGACACACCTGGCCGTGGCACAGGGAACACCAGGAATGGGGACAGCTGGGGACACTTGGGGACAGCTGGGGACACACCTGGCCGTGGCACAGGGAACACCAGGAATGGGGACACTTGGGGACAGCTGGGGACACACCTGGCCGTGGCGCTGGGTGAAGAGCTGCACGCTGGGCCGGGGGCAGGGCCCGGCGTGGCTGTAGCTGCAGATCCGGGCCACCAGCGGCGTCCACTGGGCACAGTGCGTGAGCCGGTCAAACTCGTCCAGAGCCGCCTCGGGCCAGCTGTCCCCTGGGGACACCGCGGGACACAGCCCGGGTGGGCAGTGTCACCAGAGGGGAGGGGACAGAGCTGTGTGCCACGCCCCGGGAGACCACGGGGCCATGTGCCACCCTCGTGTCCCACCCCCAGGAGGGGACAGGGCCAGAGGGGACAGGGCTGTGTGCCACCCCTGTGTGCCACCCCCAGGAGGGGACAGGGCCGGAGGGGACAGGGCTGTGTGCCATCCCCAGGAAGGGACAGGGCTCTGTGCCACCTGTCAGGAGGTGACAGGGCCATGTGCCACCCCCAGGAGGTGACAGGGCTGTGTGCCACCCCCCAGGAAGGGACAGGGCTCTGTGCCACCCCCAGGAGGTGACAGGGCCGTGTACCATCCCCAGGATGGGACAGGGCCATGTGCCACCCCCCAGGATGGGACAGGGCCGTGTGCCACCCCCCAGGAGGTGACAGGGCCATGTGCCACCCCCCAGGAGGTGACAGGGCCATGTGCCACCCCCCAGGAGGTGACAGGGCCGTGTGTCACCCCTCAGGAAAGGACAGGGTTGTGTGTCACCCCTCAGGAGAGGACAGGGCTCTGTGCCACCCCCAAGGAGGGGACACCCTGTGCCACCCCTGCTCACCGTTGGGGACAATCCCGGCCAGGCTGCACTCGATGGCCTGGAAGGGCAGGCTCAGGAAGTCGCTCCTGCAGGGACACGGTGAGGACACTCCCAGGGGGACACAGGGACATTATCCCGGCAGTGTCACCCCCCCTGCCACACCTGAGGGCCCGCAGAGCCTCGGGGGGGGCCTCGCCGTTGTCCCCAAAGTCCACGTAGTACAGGTCCAGGTGGCCGTTGTCCAGCGTCCCCAGGACACGCGCCCGGTACCACTCGCCATCGTCCAGGTACGGAGCGGCCACGATGGCCCCGGGATGGACGGACGGGGGAGGGACCTGGGGACACGGGGACACTCAGGGGGACACGGGGACACTCGGGGACACTCGGGGACACAGGGACACTCAGGGGACACGGGGACACTCAGGGGGACACTCAGGGGGACACTCGGGGACACTCAGGGGACACGGGGACACTCAGACAGAGGGGGGGGAAGGGGGGGAGGAGGGGGGGGGGGGGGGGGGAGAGGGGGGGGGGGGGGGGGGGGGGGGGGGGGGGGGGGGGGGGGACACTCAGGGGGACACGGGAGGGACACGGGGGGACAATGCTGGGACATGGCAGTGGGCACAGAGGGGACATGGGAGTGACACGGGGACAGGGGGACACGGGGACACTCAGGACAGTCAGAGGGACATGGGAGGGACACGGGGACAGTCAGGAGGACACGGGGACAGTCAGGGAGACACGGGAGGGACACGGGGACAGTCGGGAGGACACGGGGGGACAATGCTTGGACATGGCAGTGGGCACAGAGGGGCCATGGGAGTGACATGGGGACAGTCCGGGGGACACGGGAGGGACACGGGGACACTCAGGGCGACACGGAGACAGTCAGGGGGACATGGGGGGACAATGCTGGGACATGGCAGAGGGCACAGAAGGGACATGGGAGTGACATGGGGACAGTCAGGGGGACAAGGGAGGGACATGGGGACAGTTAGGGCGACATAGGAAGGACACAGGGACAATCAGGGGGACATGGAGGACAGTGCTGTGACATGAGGGGACACGGGATGGGGGTAAGGGACATTAGGGGACAGAGCTGGGAAAGGAGGGGACACGGGATGGGGGTCAGGGACATGGTGGGGACAGTGCTGGGACACAGGGAGGACACGGAATGGACACAGAGGGGACAGTGCTGGGACACAGGAACACAGAGGTGACACAGAGGTGACAAAGAGGTGACCTGAGGGGACACAGAGGTGACACAGAGGTGTCACTGAGGGCACTCACAAGGGGCTGCTCTGGTAGAAGTGCCCCATCTCAGCTGTCAGTTTGTCCAGTGCTGGGACACAGATGGACAATGGGGGGACACAGGGCACAGAGATGACACAGGGGACAGAGAGGTGACACAGAGGTGACACAGAGGTGACACTGAGGTGACACAGAGGGCACTCACGGGGGCGCTGCTCTGGTAGAAGTGCCCCATCTCGGCTGTCAGTTTGTCCAGCTGCAGGCTGCGTGTGCCCAGCAGTTGGATCCAGAAGTGCCCGGGGCTCTCGGCAGCTGACACGTAAACATCCAGGTGCTCGTCTGCAGGGAAGCTGAAATCCGGGCTGGGCACTGCAGGGAGGGCATGGGGAGCCCCAAATCATCCCCAAATCCCACAGAAATCACCCAGAAATACTCCTGAAATCCTACAGAAATCATCCCAAAATCCACCCCAAATTCCACAGAGATCATCCTGAAATACTCCTGAAATCCTACAGAAATCATCCCAAAATCCACCCCAAATTCCACAGAGATCATCCTGAAATACTCCTGAAATCCTACAGAAATCATCCCAAAATCCACCCCAAATCCCACAGAGATCACCCCAAAATCCTACAGAAATCAACCCACATCACCTCCAATCCCACAGAGAGAGAATCCCCAAAAATCCCACCGGGAAAGGCACAGGAGAGCCACAGGATGGAAGGAACCCCCAAAAATCCCTTCAGGAAAGGGACGGGAGGGAGAATCGGGAAAGATCCCCCAAAAGGAAAAAAGAAAATCCCTCTGGGAATTGCAAAAGAGAGAGGGAATCCCACCAGGACAAGCACGGGAGAGCCACAGGATGGAAGGAATCCCCAAAAATCCCTTCAGGAAAGGGACGGGAGGGAAAGAATCCCCAAAAATCCCTCTGGAAAAAGCACGGGAGGGAAAGAATCCCCAAAAATCCCTCTGGGAAAGGCACCGGAGAGCCACAGGATGGAAGGAATGCCCAAAAATCCCTCCGGGAAAAGCACGGGAAGGGATGGAGGGAACCCTCCCCACACCCCGGCTGTCTCAGCAATCCCATCCCCACCGCAATTCCCAGCGGGATCCACCCCAGCGCTGCTCTCACCCTCGAACTTGGGCACGGGCGGCTCCCCTGGATCCTCCAGCCCCGGGTTCGGCTCCTCCAGCCCCGGGTTCGGCTCTTCCAGCTCCGGGTTCGGCTCTTCCAGCCCCGGGTTCGGCTTTTCCAGCTCCGGGTTCGGCTCCTCCAGCCCCGGGTTCGGCTCCTCCAGCCCCGGGTTCGGCTCCTCCAGCCCCGGGTTCGGCTCTTCCAGCCCCGGGTTCGGCTCCTCCAGCCCCGGGTTCGGCTCTTCCAGCCCCGGGTCCGGCCCCTCCAGCTCCGGGTTCGGCTCCTCCAGCCCCGGGTCCGGCTCCAGCCCCTCCAGCCCCTCGCTCCCCGCCGCCGTTCCGGTGCCAGGAGCGCTGTCCGGGATAGCCCCCGGTGCCCAGTGCACATCCCAGCACTCCTGCCAGCCCTCGGGGCCACCGGGAGGAGCGGGGGGCGGTGGCCCCGGAGGCTCCCGGCGGTTGCCCAGGGGCTGTTTCCGAGGGCAGCGAGCGGCCGCCGCCTGCGCCAGCTCCCTGCGGAACGCTTTGTCCTCCGACAGCTTCTCCAGGATCAGCTTCTGCGAGCGGCCACGGCGTGAGCGCCCGCAGGCTCGGGAGGGGTTAAAGCACCCCCAAAACACCCCGATTTGTGCTCACCTTGGCCGCCTCCACCTCCCTGCGCGTCCCCAGCAGGCGGATGATGCGCAGCGGGGCCAGGCTGGCGTCGGGCTCGTGGCCGCACTCCACGCGAGCCCCCGAGCTCCGGCAGATGCCCCGCACGGTCTCCCCGCCTCGGCCTGGGGGCGTCGGGAATGTCCCGGAGGGATCCCGGGGAAATGAGGGGGTTTGGGGGGGAGAGGGGGTTTGGGGTGATGTGGGGAGGGAAATGAGGCTTGGGGGAAGGGGAGGGTCTGGGGGGGGTGGGAAGGGGGTCTGGAATGTTGGGGAGTTTGGGATTTGGGAAGGGAGTCCGGGATGTTGGGAAGGGGTGGGAAGGGGGTCTGGGATGTTGGGGAGTTTGGGATTTGGGAAGGGAGTCCGGGATGTTGGGAAGGGGTGGGAAGGGGGTCTGGGATGTTGGGGAGTCTGGGATGTTGGGGAGTCTGGGATTTGGGAAGGGGGTCTTGGGATGTTGGGGAAGGAATTTGGGATGTTGGGAAGGGGTGGGAAGCAGGTCTGGAATGTTGGGAAGAGTCCAGGATGTTGGAAAAAGAGTTTGGGTTTTGGGAAGGGAGTCTGGGATGTTGGGAAAGGAGTTTGGGATGTTGGGAAGGGGGTCTGGGATGTTGGGGAGTCTGGGATTTGGGAAGGGAGTCCGGGATGTTGGGAAGGGGTGGGAAGGAGATCTGGGATGTTGGGGAGTCTGGGATTTGGGAAGGGGGTCTTGGGATGTTGGGGAAGGAATTTGGGATGTTGGGAAGGGGTGGGAAGGAGGTCTGGGATGTTGGGAAGAGTCCAGGATGTTGGAAAAAGAGTTTGGGTTTTGGGAAGGGATTCTGGGATGTTGGGAAAGGAGTTTGGGATGCTGGGAAGGAGTTGGAAGGGAGTCTGGGAAGTTGGGAAAGGAGTTTGGGATGTTGGGAAAAGAGTTTGGGTTTTGAGAAGAGAGTCTGGGATCTGGGAAGTTTAGGATGTTGGGAAAGGGAGTTTGGGATATTGGGAAAGGAGTCTGGGATGTTGGGAAAGGGGTGGAAGAGTCCCGGGATAGGGAGAGGAAAAGAGTGGCCAGACCCCCCCTGGGATAAAGGGAAAGGGGGGGAAAAGCCCCTGAGAGTGACAGGAAAAGCAATTCCAAGGAATAGGGAGAAAGGGCTGGAAGGGCCCCCTGGGATTGGAAAATATGGGGTGGAAGAGCCCCAGGATTTGGGGAAAAAGCACTGGAAGGGCCACCTGGGACTGGGGGTTCCCCAAGGATTTGGAGTGTCCCTGTGGCTATGGAAGGTTTCCCCCAGGATTTGGGGCTATGGAAGGTTCCCCAGGATGGGGGTCGGGCCGGGGACCCAATGGGGACCGGGAAGTTCCCCCCAGGATTTGGGGCTATGGAAGGTTCCCTCCAGGATTTGGGGCGTCCCCAGGGGATACAGAACCTTCCCCCTAAATTTTGGGGTGCCCCATACCGATGATCCTGCCCACAGCCCTCTGGGACACATGGAGTACCTGGGATTGGGGGTTCCCCCAGATTTTGGGGTGTCCCTGTGGCTATGGAAGATTCCCCCCAGATTTTGGGGCTGTGGAAGGTTCCCCCAGGATTTGGGGCGTCCCCAGGGGATACAGACCCTTCCCCCCAGATTTTGGGGTGCCCCATACCGATGATCCTGCCCACAGCCCTCTGGGGCACACGGAGCTGCTCGGCCACGGGAGCGCTGTCGGCCACGATTCGCAGCACGGCCGCCCTGGCCCGGCACACCTGGCCAGGTGAGCCCGAGATCTGCACCAGGGACTGCCCCCCTTCCTCCTCCTCCTCCTCCTCCTCCACATCGATCTGCGCTCCCGTCTCCTGCCTCAGCTGCGGCCGCACAGAGGGCGGTGCCGGTCACCCCTCCCACGGGTCCCGGTGATCCCTTCCGGTGCTCCCGGTGCTCCCGGTGACCCCTCCCGGTGCTCCCGGTGACCCCTCTCGGTGCTCCCGGTGGTCCCTCCCGGTTCTCCCGGTGGTCCCAGTGACCCCTCCCAGGGCTCCCAGTGCTCCCGGTGACCCCTCCCGGTGCTCCCGGTGGTCCCAGTGACCCCTCCCGTGGGGGGTGTTCCCGGTGCTCCCGGTGACCCCTCCCGTATCTCCCGGGGCTCTCAGTGACCCCCTCCCAGGGGCTCCCGGTGGTCCTCCCAGTGACCCCTCCCAGTGCTCCCGGTGCTCCCGGTTACCCCTCCCAGTACTCCCGGTGGTCCCAGTGACCCCTCCCGGGGCTCCCAGTGGTCCCTGTACCCCCTCCCAGTGCTCTCGGTGGTCCCGGTGACCCCTCCCGGTGGTCCTAGCACTCCCAGTGACCCCTCCCAGGACTCCCGGTGCTCCCGGTTACCCCTCCCAGGGCTCCCGGTGACCCCTCCCGGTGGTCCCGGTGGTCCCAGTGACCCCTCCCGGTGCTCCCGGTGCCCCCTCCCCACCTGGTTGATGGTGGCTCCCCGGCGGCCGATCAGCGATTTCAGCGCGCTGCGGGGCACCCGCACCCCGACCTCCAGCCCCTCGTCTGCCACCACGGTCACCTGCACCTCTGAGGGGACAGCGGGGACAGGGCCGTGTCCCCAAAGGGTCCCCAGGGGGCACGGAGGGCTAGGACCCTCACCCCAGGGAATTCCCAGTGGGAAAAGTGACTCCAGTGGGCCCCCACTTCCCAGGGAGTCCTCACAGGGTCCCCCAAGGGTCCCCAGGGTGTCCCCAAAGGGACAGGGACCCCTCCCAAGGGGGTTACAAGGGGAATCCCAGAGAGAAAAGTGGCCCCAACAGCCTCCTCCTGTCCCCAAAGGGTCCCCACAAAGCCCCTGGGAGGGGTCCCTGTCCCTTTGGGGACACCCTGGGGACCCTTGGGGGACCCTGTGAGGACTCCCTGGGAAGTGGGGGCCCACTGGAGTCACTTTTCCCACTGGGAATTCCCTGGGGTGAGGGTCCTAGCCCTCCGTGCCCCCTGGGGACCCTTTGGGGACACGGCCCTGTCCCCGCTGTCCCCTCAGAGGTGCAGGTGACCGTGGTGGCAGACGAGGGGCTGGAGGTCGGGGTGCGGGTGCCCCGCAGCGCGCTGAAATCGCTGATCGGCCGCCGGGGAGCCACCATCAACCAGGTGGGGAGGGGGCACCGGGAGCACCGGGAGGGGTCACTGGGACCACCGGGACCACCAGGAGGGGGCACCGGGAGTGCTAGGACCACCGGGAGGGGTCACCGGGACCACCGAGAGCACTGGGAGGGGGTACAGGGACCACTGGGAGCCCCGGGAGGGGTCACTGGGAGTGCTAGGACCACCGGGAGGGGTCACCGGGAGCACCGGCAGATACGGGAGGGGTCACTGGGACCACCGGGAGCACCGGGAGGGGTCACCGGGAGCACTGGGAGCACCGGGAGGGGGCACAGGGACCACCGGGACCACCGGGAGGGGTCACTGGGAACACCGGGAGACACGGGAGGGGTCACCGGGAGCACTGGGACCCCTGGAAAGGGTCACCGGGAGCACTGGGAGAACCGGGAGGGGTCACCGGGAGCACTGGTAGGGGTCACCGGGAGCACTGGGAGGGGTCACCGGGAGCGCCGGCAGGGGTCACCGGGAGCACCGGCAGGGGTGACCGGCACCGCCCTCTGTGCGGCCGCAGCTGAGGCAGGAGACGGGAGCGCAGATCGATGTGGAGGAGGAGGAGGAGGAGGAGGAAGGGGGGCAGTCCCTGGTGCAGATCTCGGGCTCACCTGGCCAGGTGTGCCGGGCCAGGGCGGCCGTGCTGCGAATCGTGGCCGACAGCGCTCCCGTGGCCGAGCAGCTCCGTGTGCCCCAGAGGGCTGTGGGCAGGATCATCGGTATGGGGCACCCCAAAATCTGGGGGGAAGGGTCTGTATCCCCTGGGGACGCCCCAAATCCTGGGGGGACATTCCATAACCCCAAAATCTGGGGGGAATCTTCCATAGCCACAGGGACACCCCAAAATCTGGGGGAACCCCCAATCCCAGGTACTCCATGTGTCCCAGAGGGCTGTGGGCAGGATCATCGGTATGGGGCATCCTAAAATTTAGGGGGAAGGTTCTGTATCCCCTGGGGACGCCCCAAATCCTGGAGGGAACCTTCCATAGCCCCAAATCCTGGGGAATCTTCCATAGCCCCAAATCCTGGGGGAAACCTTCCATAGCCACAGGGACACTCCAAATCCTTGGGGAACCCCCAGTCCCAGGTGGCCCTTCCAGTGCTTTTTCCCCAAATCCTGGGGCTCTTCCACCCCATATTTTCCAATCCCAGGGGGCCCTTCCAGCCCTTTCTCCCTATTCCTTGGAATTGCTTTTCCTGTCACTCTCAGGGGCTTTTCCCCCCCTTTCCCTTTATCCCAGGGGGGGCCTGGCCACTCTTTCCCCCTCCCTATCCCGGGACTCTTCCACCCCTTTCCCAACATCCCAGACTCCTTTCCCAATATCCCAAACTCCCTTTCCCAACATCGCAGACTCCCCAGATCCCAGACTCCATTCCCAAAACCCAAACTCCTTTCCCAACATCCCAGACCCCCTTCCCACTCCTTCCCAACATCCCAGACTCCTTTCCCAATATCCCAAACTCCCTTTCCCAACATCCTAAACTTCCCAGATCCCAGACTCTCTTCCCAAAACCCAAACTCTTTTCCCAACATCCCAAACTCCTTTCCCAACATCCCAGACTCCCTTCCAACTCCTTCCCAGCATCCCAAACTCCTTTCCCAACATCCCAGAATCCCTTCCCAAATCCCAGACTCCCCAACATGTCAGACTCTCTTCCCACCCCTTCCCAACATCCCAAATTCCTTCCCCAACATCCCAAGATCCCCTTCCCGAATCCCAGACTCCCCAACATCCCAGACCCC
Organism: Acridotheres tristis; assembly: GCA_037013685.1. Lineage (NCBI taxonomy): Eukaryota > Metazoa > Chordata > Aves > Passeriformes > Sturnidae > Acridotheres > Acridotheres tristis. Next base: position 1,766,094 of record CM072912.1, on the reverse strand, counting down.
CTTCCCACCCCTTCCCAACATCCCAAACTCCTTTCCCAACATCCCAGACTCCCTTCCCAAAACCCAAACTCTTTTTCCAACATCCTGGACTCTTCCCAACATCCCAGACCTCCTTCCCACCCCTTCCCAACATCCCGGACTCCCTTCCCGAATCCCAGACTCCCCAACATCCCAGACCCCCTTCCCACCCCCCCAGACCCTCCCCTTCCCCCAAGCGTCATTTCCCTCCCCAAATCACCCCAAACCCCCTCTCCCCTCTACCCCCTCCCCCCCAAACCCCCTCATTTCCCCGGGATCCCTCCGGGACATTCCCGACGCCCCCAGGCCGAGGCGGGGAGACCGTGCGGGGCATCTGCCGGAGCTCGGGGGCTCGCGTGGAGTGCGGCCACGAGCCCGACGCCAGCCTGGCCCCGCTGCGCATCATCCGCCTGCTGGGGACGCGCCGGGAGGTGGAGGCGGCCAAGGTGAGCACAAATGGGGGTTTTTTGGGGGTGCTTTAACCCCTCCCGAGCCTGCGGGCGCTCACGCCGTGGCCGCTCGCAGAAGCTGATCCTGGAGAAGCTGTCGGAGGACAAAGCGTTCCGCAGGGAGCTGGCGCAGGCGGCGGCCGCTCGCTGCCCTCGGAAACAGCCCCTGGGCAACCGCCGGGAGCCTCCGGGGCCACCGCCCCCCGCTCCTCCCGGTGGCCCCGAGGGCTGGCAGGAGTGCTGGGATGTGCACTGGGCACCGGGGGCTATCCCGGACAGCGCTCCTGGCACCGGAACGGCGGCGGGGAGCGAGGGGCTGGAGGGGCTGGAGCCGGACCCGGGGCTGGAGGGGCTGGAGCCGAACCCGGGGCTGGAGGAGCCGAACCCGGGGGTGGAAGAGCCGAACCCGGGGCTGGAGGAGCCGAACCCGGGGCTGGAGGAGCCGGACCCGGGGCTGGAGGAGCCGAACCCGGGGCTGGAGGAGCCGAACCCGGGGCTGGAAGAGCCGAACCCGGGGCTGGAGGAGCCGAACCCGGGGCTGGAGGAGCCGAACCCGGAGCTGGAGGATCCAGGGGAGCCGCCTGTGCCCAAGTTCGAGGGTGAGAGCAGCGCTGGGGTGGATCCCGCTGGGAATTGCGGTGGGGATGGGATTGCTGAGACAGCCGAGGTACGGGGAGGGTTCCCTCCATCCCTCCCCGTGCTTTTCCCGGAGGGATTTTTGGGCATTCCTTCCATCCTGTGGCTCTCCCGTGCCTTTCCTGGTGGGATTCCCTCCCTCCCTTGCATTTCCCAGAGGGATTTTTGGGGATTCCCTCTCTCCCGTGCCTTTCCTGAAGGGATTTTTGGGGATTCCTTCCATCCTGTGGCTCTCCTCTGCCTTTCCCAGAGGGATTTTTGGGGACTCCCTCTCTCCCGTGCCTTTCCTGAAGGGATTTTTGGGGGTTCCTTGCATGCTGTGGCTCTCCTCTGCCTTTCCCGGTGGGATTTTTGGGGATTCTCTCTCTTTCTGTGGGATTGGAGGTGATGTGGGTTGATTTCTGTAGGATTTTGGGGTGATCTCTGTGGGATTTGGGGTGGATTTTGGGATGATTTCTGTAGGATTTCAGGAGTATTTCAGGATGATTTCTGTGGGATTTGGGGTGGATTTTGGGATGATTTCTGTAGGATTTCAGGAGTATTTCAGGATGATCTCTGTGGGATTTGGGGTGGATTTTGGGATGATTTCTGTAGGATTTCAGGAATATTTCAGGATGATCTCTGTGGGATTTGGGGTGGATTTTGGGGTGATTTCTGTAGGATTTCAGGGGCATTTCTGGGTGATTTCTGTGGGATTTGGGGATGATTTGGGGCTCCCCATGCCCTCCCTGCAGTGCCCAGCCCGGATTTCAGCTTCCCTGCAGACGAGCACCTGGATGTTTACGTGTCAGCTGCCGAGAGCCCCGGGCACTTCTGGATCCAACTGCTGGGCACACGCAGCCTGCAGCTGGACAAACTGACAGCCGAGATGGGGCACTTCTACCAGAGCAGCGCCCCCGTGAGTGCCCTCAGTGTCACCTCAGTGTCACCTCTGTGTCACCTCTGTGTCACCTCTCTGTCCCCTGTGTCATCTCTGTGCCCTGTGTCCCCCCATTGTCCATCTGTGTCCCAGCACTGGACAAACTGACAGCTGAGATGGGGCACTTTTACCAGAGCAGCCCCTCGTGAGTGTCCTCTGTGTCACCTCTGTGTCCCCTCAGGTCACCTCTTTGTCACCTCTGTGTCACCTCTGTGTTCCTGTGTCCCAGCACTGTCCCCTCTGTGTCCATTCCGTGTCCTCCCTGTGTCCCAGCACTGTCCCCACCATGTCCCTTACCCCCATCCCGTGTCCCCTCCTTTCCCAGCTCTGTTCCCTAATGTCCCTTACCCCCATCCCGTGTCCCCTCATATCACAGCACTGTCCCCATGACCCCCTGATTGTCCCTGTGTCCTTCCTATGTCGCCCTAACTGTCCCCATGTCCCTCCCTTGTCCCCCTGACTGTCCCCGTGTCCCCCTGACTGTCCCCATGTCACTCCCATGTCCCTTCTGTGCCCTCTGCCATGTCCCAGCATTGTCCCCCCATGTCCCCCTGACTGTCTCCGTGTCGCCCTGAGTGTCCCCGTGTCCCCCGGACTGTCCCCGTGTCACTCCCATGGCCCCTCTGTGCCCACTGCCATGTCCAAGCATTGTCCTCCCGTGTCCTCCCGACTGTCCCCGTGTCCCTCCCGTGTCTCCCTGACTGTCCCCGTGTCACTCCCATGTCCCCTCTGTGCCCACTGCCATGTCCCAGCATTGTCCCCCCGTGTCCCTCCCGTGTCCCCCTGAGTGTCCCCCTGAATGTCCCCGTGTCCCCAGGTCTCCTGAGTGTCCCCCTGAGTGTCCCCCTGAGTGTCCCCCTGAGTGTCCCCCTGAGTGTCCCCGTGTCCCCAGGTCCCTCCCCCGTCCGTCCATCCCGGGGCCATCGTGGCCGCTCCGTACCTGGACGATGGCGAGTGGTACCGGGCGCGTGTCCTGGGGACACTGGACAACGGCCACCTGGACCTGTACTACGTGGACTTTGGGGACAACGGCGAGGCCCCCCCCGAGGCTCTGCGGGCCCTCAGGTGTGGCAGGGGGGGTGACACTGCCGGGATAATGTCCCTGTGTCCCCCTGGGAGTGTCCTCACCGTGTCCCTGCAGGAGCGACTTCCTGAGCCTGCCCTTCCAGGCCATCGAGTGCAGCCTGGCCGGGATTGTCCCCAACGGTGAGCAGGGGTGGCACAGGATGTCCCCTCCTTCGGGGTGGCACACGGCCCTGTCACCTCCTGGGGGTGGCACACAGGGGTGGCACATGGCCCTGTCCCTTCCTGGGGGTGGCACAGGGCCCGGTCACCTCCTGGCAGTGGCACATGGCCCTGTCCTTTCCTGAGGCATGGCACAGAGTCCTGTCCCCTCCTGGGGGTGGCACATGGCCCAGTCACCTCCTGAGAGGTGGCACAGAGCCCTGTCCCTTCCTGGGGGTGGCACACAGCCCTGTCCCCTCTGGCCCTGTCCCCTCCTGGGGTTGGCACACAGGGGTGGCACACAGCCCTGTCACCTCCTGGGGGTGGCACAGAACCCTGTCCCCTCTGGCCCTGTCCCCTCCTGGGGGTGGGACACAGGGGTGGCACATGGCCCTGTGGTCTCCCGGGGCGTGGCACACAGCTCTGTCCCCTCCCCTCTGGTGACACTGGCCACCCGGGCTGTGTCCCGCGGTGTCCCCAGGGGACAGCTGGCCCGAGGCGGCTCTGGACGAGTTTGACCGGCTCACGCACTGTGCCCAGTGGACGCCGCTGGTGGCCCGGATCTGCAGCTACAGCCACGCCGGGCCCTGCCCCCGGCCCAGCGTGCAGCTCTTCACCCAGCGCCACGGCCAGGTGTGTCCCCAGCTGTCCCCAAGTGTCCCCATTCCTGGTGTTCCCTGTGCCACGGCCAGGTGTGTCCCCAGCTGTCCCCAAGTGTCCCCAGCTGTCCCCAAGTGTCCCCAGCTGTCCCCATTCCTGGTGTTCCCAGCGCCACGGCCAGGTGTGTCCCCAGCTGTCCCCAGCTGTCCCCATTCCTGGTGTTCCCAGCGCCACGGCCAGGTGTGTCCCCAGCTGTCCCCAGCTGTCCCCATTCCTGGTGTTCCCAGCGCCACGGCCAGGTGTGTCCCCAAGTGTCCCCATTCCTGGTGTTCCCTGTGCCACGGCCAGGTGTGTCCCCAGCTGTCCCCAAGTGTCCCCAGCTGTCCCCATTCCTGGTGTCCCCATTCCTGGTGTTCCCTGTGCCACGGCCAGGTGTGTCCCCAGCTGTCCCCAAGTGTCCCCAGCTGTCCCCATTCCTGGTGTTCCCTGTGCCACGGCCAGGTGTGTCCCCAGCTGTCCCCAAGTGTCCCCAGCTGTCCCCAAGTGTCTCCCTTCCTGATGTTCCCTGTGCCATGGCCAGGTGGGTCCCCAATTGTCCCCTCACCTCAATTCCCACCATTCCCTGTCCCTGCTGCCTCTGTCCCCTGTCCCCATTCCCGCTGTCCCTGTCCCTGCTGTCCCTGTCCCCATTCCCGCTGTCCCTGTCCCTGCTGTCCCTGTCCCCATTCCCACTGTCCCTGTCCCTGCTGTCCCTGTCCCTGCTGTCCCTGTCCCCATTCCCACTGTCCCTGTCCCTGCTGTCCCTGTCCCTGCTGTCCCTGTCCCCATTCCCGCTGTCCCTGTCCCTGCTGTCCCTGTCCCCATTCCCCCTGTCCCTGTCCCTGCTGTCCCTGTCCCTGCTGTCCCTGTCCCCATTCCCACTGTCCCTGTCCCTGCTGTCCCTGTCCCTGCTGTCCCTGTCCCCATTCCCACTGTCCCTGTCCCTGCTGTCCCTGTCCCTGCTGTCCCTGTCCCCATTCCCGCTGTCCCCACAGAGCCTGGACGTGGGAGCAGAGCTGGTGCGTTTGGGCTACGCCGTGCCCAGGCCCCCCGAGGAGCCCCCGGTGAGCTGCTCCCGGTGTCCCCGTGTCCCCTCCCCGGTGTCCCCTCCCGGGTGTGGCCGGTCCTGGTGTCCCCATGTCCCTGCCCAGTGCCCCCTCCCACTCCCGGTGTCCCCTCTGGGGCGTGGCCACTCCCGGTGTCCCCGTGTCCCCTCCTGGGCGTGGCCGGTCCCGGTGTCCCCGCGTCCCCTGTGGGGTGTGACCCAGAGGCTCCCGGTGTCCCGGTGGGGCTGACCCCACGTTTCCCGGGCAGGACAATCCCGACTGTGCCTCCATCCTGAGCCCAGCAGAGCCTGGGACCCCGCAGAGCCCCGGGGACAGCACCGGGGACAGCACCGGGGACAGCACCGGGACCCCGTCCTGCCTCAGCCTGCCCGGTGAGCCCGGGGCCTTCCGGTGACACCGTGCTGTGACACCATTCCCAGTGACACTGTTCCCATCACACTGTGTCCATGACAGCGTTCCCATGACATTGTTCCCATTACACCATTCCTGGTGACACCGTTCCAGGTGACACTGTTCCCATGACACCATTCCTGTGACACCGTTCCCGGTGTGTCCCAGCCGGGAGTACTCCCTGCTCCGCTCCCGGTGTTGGGACCCCCCTGACCCCTCCCCTGTCCCACAGCCGCTGCCGTGCCCGGGGACGCCGTCACGGTCACCTGAAGCTGCCTGTGCCCGGTGCCACCGGCACGGTGACCGGGAGCTGCTCCCGGTGCCACCCTCGAGGTGACCTGGAGAAGCTCCCGGTGACCCCCGTGGAGGTGACCAAGGGGCCGCCTGATCACGGTGACCCGGAGCAGCTCCCGGTGCCACCAGCACGTGCAATCCCCCTGTCCGGAGCCCTCCGGGAGGCCGCACCGACAAATCGCGGGGATCTCCGCTTGTGCCTCTTGTCGGGACACGACACTTCCGTTACCGGGAGTTCCCGGTTCCCTCGCCTTGTTTTGCGTTCCGTTGCACTATTTGTGGTTCTGAGTTAATAAAGTTGAATGTTTCTCAGCGCTCCGTCCCCGCCTAGCGTGAACCGGCGGGAACCGGGAGCAGGCGCGCCGCGGGCAGCCCTGTGGGGGTCCTTGCACAAGGTCCCGCGCAGGCGCGCCACGGGCACACCTGCTGGGGTCCTTGCACGGGGTCCCGCGCAGGCGCAGCGCGGGCTCCTCAGGCACCGTGAGGCAGCGGGGCCGCCATGTTGGCCCCGGGGGCGGCGGGACGGGTGCTGAGCCGGGCCCTGAGCCTGAGCCATGGCTCGGTGAGGGCGGGGCACCGGCAATGCTGGGGGGCGCCTGGGGGTCGGTACCGGGGATGGGCCTTGAGCCAGGGCGGAGGGGCCCCGGGGCTGGAGGTGGCCGGGAGTGGGACCGGGGTCAGTACTGGGAGCGGTACCGGGGGCGGCGGGACGGGCCCTGAGCCAGCCCCATACCCCGTTATGGAACCCTATAGCCACTATACCGTACCCGGCCCCATAACCCCGTTCGAGTTCCCTTCAGCACCTGAAACCCCCCTTTGGAGCCCCCAGACCCCATAGCCCCCCCCCCATTAGAGCCCCCAGACCCCATAACCCCCCCCTTTAGAGCCCCCAGACCCCATAATCCCCCCTTTAAAGCCCCCAGACCCCATAATCCCCCCTTTAGAGCCCCCAGACCCCGTCACCCCCCCTTTAAAGCCCCCAGACCCCATAACCCCCCCTTTAGAGCCCCCAGACCCCATAACCCCCCCTTTAGAGCCCCCAGACCCCATAACCCCCCCTTTAAAGCCCCCAGACCCCATAGCCGCCCATTAGAGCTCCTCAGACCCCATAGCCACCCCCAAATCCTAAACCCTCCCTGTAGTGGGGAGTTATAGGGTCTGGGGGGAGCTATGGGGTCTAGGAGGGTGTTACGGGGTCTGGGGGTGTGTTGTGGGGGGCTGTGGGGTCTGGGATGATCTAGGGGCAGTTATGGGGTCTAGGAGGGTGTTACGGGGTCTGGGGGTGTGTTGTGGGGGGCTCTGGGGTCTGGGATGATCTGGGGGCAGTTATGGGGTCTGGAGGGTGCTGTGGGAGGGGTTGTAGGGTCTGGGGGGTACAATGGGGGTGTTAAGTGGTCTGGGACTTGTAGGGGGTCCTATAGGGTCTGGAGGGTGCTGTGGGAGTCTGTGGGGTATGGGGTGTAAAGTGGGGAGGTTATGGGGTCTGGGGGGTACAGTGTGGGTGTTATGGGGTCTGAGGGGATAATGGGGGCTTTTGGGGGCTGCAGTGGGGTTGTGGGGTCTGTGGGGTGTAGTGGGCTTGTTGTGGCATCTGGGGGGAATAATGGTGGATTTTAGGATCTGGGGAGTTGGAGGGTTGTGGGGTTTTGGGGTTTGATGGAGGGATTATGAGGTCTGAGATGGAATAGTGGGGGTTTATAGGGTATGCAGGTTCTATGGGGCAGTAATAGGGTCCTGTGGGGTCTATGGGGTCTGTGGGGGTTCTATGGGGCAGTAATAAGGTCCTGTGGGGTCTGTGGGGGTTCTATGGGGCAGTAATAGGGTCCTGTGGGGTCTGTGGGGGTTCTATGGGGCAGTAATAGGGTCCTGTGGGGTCTGTGGGGGTTCTATGGGGCAGTAATAGGGTCCTGTGGGGTCTGTAGGGGTTCTATGGGGCAGTAATAGGGTCCTGTGGGGTCTGTGGGGGTTCTATGGGGCAGTAATAGGGTCCTGTGGGGTCTATGGGGTCTGTGGGGGTTCTATGGGGCAGTAATAGGGTCCTGTGGGTTTCTGGGGTCTGTGGGGGTTCTATGGGGCAGTAATAGGGTTCTGTGGGTTTCTGGGGTCTGTGGGGGTTCTATGGGGCAATAATACGGTCCTGTGGGTTTCTGGGGTCTATGGGGTTATGGGGTCTGTGGGGTTGTGGGCTCTGTGGGGGTTTTATGGGGTCTATGGGGTCACTGGGGGCTGCTGAATGCCCCTCTGCCCATCCTGATCTCTGTTCCCATTGGGAACACCAGAACATTCTGGAACATTCCCCAGGGCTCGGTGGTTGTGGAGCGGGTGTGGCCGGTGTCTGTTACCCATTCCCGTTCCCATCCCCATTCCCATTCCCATTGGAATGTTCTGGAACATTCCCCAGGGCTCGGTGGTTGTGGAGCGGGTGTGGCCGTGTTCCCATTCCCATTGGAATGTTCTGGAACATTACAGGGCACGGTGGTTGTGGAGCGGGTGTGGCCGGTGTTTGTTACCCATTCCCAATGGAATGTTCTGGAACATTCCAGGGCACGGTGGTTGTGGAGCGGGTGTGGCCGGTGTCTGTTACCCATTCCCGTTCCCATCCCCATTCCCGTTCCCATTGGAATGTTCTGGCACATTCCAGGGCACGGTGGTTGTGGAGCGGGTGTGGCCGGTGCCATTCCCGTTCCCATTGGAATGTTCTGGAACATTCCCCAGGGCACGGTGGTGGTGGAGCGGGTGTGGCCGGTGTTTGTTACCCATTCTCGTTCCCATCCCCATTTCCATCCCCATTCCCATTGGAATGTTCTGGAACATTCCCCAGGGCACGGTGGTTGTGGAGCGGGTGTGGCCGGTGCCGCTGCGGCGCTCGGGCTCCCCGGCTCGGCTGCGGCCGCGGCGGCTCCGCGTGTTCCGGCTGCTGCGGGACGGCAAACACGAGCCCCGGGGGGACATGGAGCTGCTGCTCAGCCGCAGCGTGCAGGGTGAGTGCGACCCGGGACACCGGGAATCCCGGGAATCCCGAGCCCGCAGCCCCTTCCCGGGAATCATTCCCGGGAATCATTCCTGGGAATTCCGGGAGTCCTGAGCCCGCAGCCCCTTCCCGGGAATCATTCCCGGGAATTCCGGGAGTCCTGAGCTCACAGCCCTTCCTGGGAATCATCCCTCACATTCCCAGGAATTCTGCATTCCCAGCCCCATTCCCGGGAATTTCTGCATTCCCACCCCCTTCCTGGGAATCCCCCCCTCATTCCCAGCCCTTTCCTGGCCATTCCCATCCCACTTTGTCCCAGGAATTCCTGCATTCCCAACCTTTCCCTGAGAATTCTGGCATTCTCAGCCCCTTCCCAGCCATTCCCAGCCCATTCTGTCCCAGGAATTCCTGAATTTCCAACCCTTTCCCAGAAATTCCTGCATTCCCAACCCTTTCCTGGGAATTCTGGCATTCCCAGCCCCTTCCAGGCCATGCAGGATGAGCCATTCCCAGGATTTTCTGGTTATTCCACATTCCCAACCTTTTCCTGGCCATTCCCATCCCACTTTGTCCCAGGAATTCCTGCATTCCCAGCCCTTTTCCTGGGAATTCCTCCATTCCCAACCTTTTCCTGGGAATTCTGACATTCCCAGCCCTTTTTCTGGGAATTCTGACATTCCCAACCCTTTCCCAACCATTCCCATCCCTTTTTTGGCAGTTTTATTTCTTTCCTTGGGGAACATTGTGAGTAAATCTGGGAATTCCCAGAAATTCCTGCATTCCCAACCCCATTCCCAGGAATTCCTGCATTCCCAACCCCATTCCCAGGAATTCCTGCATTCCCAACCCCATTCCCAGGAATTCCTGCATTCCCAAACCTTTTCCCAGAAATTCCTGCATTCCCAACCCCATTCCCAGAAATTCCTGCATTCCCAACCCCTCCCTGGCCATTCAGGGTCAATGATTCCTGGGAATTCCTGGAAATTCTGGGAATTCTGAATTCCTTTCCTGGGAATTCTCCCATTCCCAGCCCTACCATGGAATTTTTTCCAGCATTCCCAGCTGAGTTTTGACCCCTAAACCCAAGGATTTTATGGAATTCCTGTTTAATTTCATGGAACTTCTATTAAATTAATGGAATTCCTGTTTAATTCCATGGAATTTCAGTTTAATTCCACAGAATTCCTGTTTAATTCCATGGAATTCCTGTTTAATTGGAACTTAATTTCATGGAATTTCTGTTTGATTTCAATTTAATTTCACAGAATTCTTGTTTAATTCCACCGAATTTCTCTTTAATTCTATGGAATCCCTATTTAATTTCAGTTTAATTCCACAGAATTCCTATTTAATTCCTATTTAATTCCACAGAATTCCTATTTAATTCCTATTTAATTCCATGGAATCCCTATTTAGTTTCAATTTAATTCCACAGAATTCCTATTTAATTCCTATTTAATTCCATGGAACTACTATTTAATTTCAATTTAATTTCACAGAATTCTTATTTAATTTCACAGAATTTCTATTTAATTTCAATTTAATTCCCTGGAACCCCTATTTAATTTCAATTTAATTTCACAGAATTCCTATTTAATTCCTATTTAATTCCATGGAATCCCTATTTAATTTCAATTGAATTTCACAGAATTCCTGTTTAATTCCTCTTTAATTTCACAGAATTTCTATTTAATTTCAGTTTAATTCCCTGGAATCCCTATTTAATTTCAATTTAATTTCACAGAATTTCTATTTAATTTCAGTTTAATTCCATGGAATTAGTATTTCATTTCAATTTAATTTCACAGATTTCCTGTTTCATTTCAGTTTTAATTCCATGGAATTCCTGTTTCATTTCAATTTAATTTCACAGAATTTCAATTTAATTCCCTGGAACCCCCATTTAATTTCAATTTAATTTCACAGAATTCCTATTTAATTCCCTGGAACCCGTATTTAATTTCAGTTTAATTTCACAGAATTTCTATTTAATTTCAATTTAATTCCATGGAACCCCTATTTAATTTCAATTTAATTTCACAGAATTTCTATTTAATTTCAGTTTAATTCTCTGGAATCCCTATTTAATTTCAGTTTAATTTCACAGAATTTCTATTTAATTTCAATTTAATTCCATGGAACCCCTATTTAATTTCAATTTAATTTCACAGAATTTCTGTTTAATTTCAGTTTAATTCTCTGGAATCCCTATTTAATTTCAGTTTAATTTCACAGAATTTCTATTTAATTTCAGTTTAATTCTCTGGAATCCCTATTTAATTTCAGTTTAATTTCACAGAATTCCTATTTAATTCCTATTTAATTCCACAGAATTTCTATTTCATTTCAGTTTAAATCCCTGGAACCCCTATTTAATTTCAATTTAATTCCACAGAATTCCTGTTTAATTCCTATTTAATTCCATGGAATCCCTATTTAATTTCAATATAATTCCATGGAATCCCTATTTAATTTCTATTTAATTTCACAGAATTCCTGTTGAATTTCAATTTAATTTCACAAAATTCCTCTTTAATTTCAATTTAATTCCCTGGAACCCGTATTTCATTTCACTTTAATCTCACAGAATTTCCCTTTCATTTCTCTCCAACCCCACACGATCCGAACCCCAATTCCCAACAATTCCCAGGGGATTTTATTTTAAATTTTAATTTTTTTTCTCTCTTTCCCTGCAGGGCTGGGCAGCCGCGGGGCCGTGGTGAGAGTGAGCAAATCCCTGGGCAGGAACCGGCTCCTCCCCCAGGGGCTGGCCCTGTACCCCAGCCCTGAGAACCTGCAGAAGATCCAGCAGGAGCAGGTCAGGAAAAATGGGATTTTATTGGGATTTTATTGGGATTTTTTGGGATTTTTTTTTGGATTTTTTTTGGATTTTTCGGGGATTTTTTTTTGATTTTTGGGGGATTTTTTGGGGTTTTTGGGCCCTGTACCCCAGCCCTGAGATCCTGCAAAAAATCCAGCAGGAGCAGGTCAGAAAAAATGGGATTTTATTGGGATTTTTTTGGGATTTTATTGGAATTTTTTGGGATTTTTTTGGATTTTTTTTTGATTTTTTTTTGATTTTTCGGGGATTTTTCGGAGATTTTTGGGGGATTTTTTGGGGTTTTTGTGCCCTGTACCCCAGCCCTGAGAACCTGCAAAAAATCCAGCAGGAGCAGGTCAGAAAAAATGGGAATTTATTGGGATTTTATTGGGAATTTTTGGGAATTTTTTGGGATTTTTTTGGGATTTTTTTGGATTTTTTACATATTTTTAGGAGATTTTTTGGGGGATTTTTGGGCTGTGTACCCCAGCCCTGAGAACCTGCAGAGGCTCCAGCAGGAGCAGGTCAGCAAAAATGGGATTTTATTGGGATTTATTGGGATTTTTGGGAATTTTTTGGGATTTTTTGGGGATTTTTTGGGGATTTTTTGAGGTTTTTTTGGGGTTTTTGGGCCCTGTACCCCAGCCCTGAGAACGTGCACAGGATCCAGCAGGAGCAGGTCAGCAAAAATGGGATTTTATTGGGATTTATTGGGAATTTTTGGGACTTTTTGGGGATTTTTTTGTGTTTTTTGGGGATTTTTTTGGGAGTTTTCGGGTGATTTTTGGGGGATTTTTTGGGATTTTTTTGAGATCTTTTGGGGTTTTTTTGGGGGGGGGTTCAGTCCCTGTTTTCTCCCTTCTCCTCAATCCCTTTTCCTCCATTTCTTTTCCTCAATCCCATTTTTCCCCCATTTCCCCCTAATTCCCATTTTCCCATTTTTCCCCCACAGGCTCAGCAGGAGAAGCTGGAGGAGCCCCAGACCCAGAGTGGGCAGAAAGTGAGAGGGGTCCCCAAATCCCAAATCCCAAATTTCCCAAATCCCAAATTTCCCAAATCCCAAATTCCCCAAATCCCAAATTCCCCAAATCCCAAATTCCCCAAATCCCCAAATCCCCAAATCCCAAATCCCCAAATCCCAAATTCCCCCAATCCCAAATTCCCCCAATCCCAAATTCCCCAAATCCCAAATTCCCCAATCCCAAATTCCCCAAATCCCAAATCCCCAAATCCCAAATCCCCAAATCCCAAATTCCCCCAAATCCCAAATTCCCCCAATCCCAAACATCCCAAATTCCCCCAATCCCAAACTCCCCAAATCCCAAATTCCCCAAATCCCAAACATCCCAAATCCCAAACATCCCAAATCCCAAATTCCCCCAATCCCAAATTCCCCCAATCCCAAACTCCCCAAATTCCCCCAATCCCAAACACCCCAAATTCCCCAAACTCCCCAAATTCCCCAAATCCCAAATTCCCCAAATCCCAAATCCCAAATCCCAAATCCCAAATTCCCCAAATCCCAAACTCCCCAAATCCCAAATTCCCCAAATCCCAAATTCCCCAAATTCCCCCAACCTCAAATTCCCCAAATCCCAAATCCCCAAATCCCAAATTCCCCAAATCCCAAATTCCCCAAATCCCCCAAATCCCAAACATCCCAAATCCCAAACATCCCAAATCCCAAATTCCCCCAATCCCAAATTCCCCCAATCCCAAATTCCCCCAATCCCAAATTCCCCCAATCCCCAAATTCCCCCAATCCCAAACACCCCAAATTCCCCAAACTCCCCAAATTCCCCCAATCCCAAATCCCAAATTCCCCAAATCCCAAATTCCCCAAATCCCAAACTCCCCAAATCCCAAATTCCCCAAATTCACCAAATTCCCCCAATCCCAAATTTCCCAAATCCCCCAAACCCCAGAATTCCCCAAATCCTGAGAATTCCCCCAATTCTGGGGGGATTTTTTTGGGAATTTTGGGGGATTTTTGTAGGATTTTTTGGGGGATTTTTGTGGGATTTTTTTTTAGGATTTTTTTGGGGGGGGGGAATTTTGGGGGAAGGATTTTTTAAAGGATTTTTAGGGAATTTTTTTTATTTTCAAGAAATTTATTTCACCTCCGATGCAATTCGGGGTCGCGTTTTTGGAAGAACATTCCTGATGGATTTCGGGATTTGCTACCGGATCTTTTAGGGCCGTGTTAAACATCCCCCAAATCCCTGAAATTTCCCCTAAAAAAGAAAAAAATCCCAAATTGCAGACGCTGGAATTCCTGCGGCGCTGCCGCCTCCAGGTGGGGATGAAGAACAACGTGAGCTGGGAGCTGAGCCCCGCCCTGGTGGCCCGGCACTTCCTCAAGAACGTGAGCGGGGCTGGGCACGTTTTATGGGATTTGGGGACGTTTTATAGGGTTTGGGGACGTTTTATAGGATTTGGGGTCAATCTGTGGTTTGGGATTGGGGTTCCAGCCAGATCCAGTTTGGGGGATTAGGCCAGCCCTGCTCTTGGGATTTTGGTTCTTTGTAGGATTTTGGGCTTTTATAGGGTTTGGGACGTATAGGGTTTGGGGACGTTTTATAGGATTTGGGGTCAATCTGTGGTTTTGGGCATTGGGGCATTCCCAGGCCAGAATCCCAAAGTTTGGGGTCATTCCCGAGGGTTGGGGGATGGGGGGGGGGGGGGGGGGGGGGGGGGGGGGGGGGGGGGGTGGGGATGGGGATGGGATGGGGATGAGGATGGGGATTGGGATGGGATAGGATGGGGTTGTGGTGGGTGGGTGGAGATAGTGGGAGCTGGGGAGGGGGTGTGGATGGGGATGGTGGTGGAGGGGGGTTTGGGGTCAATCTGTGGTTTTGGGCATTGGGGCATTCCCAGGCCAGAATCCCAAAGTTTGGGGGATTCAGGCCAGCCCTGCTCTTGGGATTTTGGTTCATTCTGTAGGATTTTGGGTCATTTTATAGGGTTTTGGGACGTTTTATAGGATTTTGGGACATTTTATAGTTTGGGGAGGTTTGGGGTCAATCTGTGGTTTTTGGGGATTGGGGCATTCCCAGGCCAGAATCAAAGTTTGGGGTCATTCGGGGTTTGGGGGTTGGCTAGCCCTGCTCCTGGGGTTTGGGGCATTTTTAGGATTTGGGGTCATTTTTAGGATTTTGGGGGTTGGGATTTTGTGGGATTTTGGGACATTTTATAGGATTTGGGGTCGATCTGTGGTTTTGGGCATTGGGGCATTCCCAGGCCAGAATCCCGAAGTTTGGGGTCATTCCCCGAGGGTTTGGGGGATTCAGGCCAGCCCTGCTCCTGGGATTTGGGGTCATTCTGTAGGATTTGGGGACATTTTATAGGATTTAGGGACATTCTATAGGATTTTGGGGACCTTTTATAGGATTTGGGGTCAATCTGTGGTTTTGGGTATTGGGTCGTTCCCAGGCCAGAATCCCAAAGTTTGGGGTCGTTCCCCAAGCAAGGCCAGCCCTGCTCCTGGGATTTTGGGGATATCCTGTAGGATTTTGGGTCATTTTATAGGATTTTGGGGACTTTATAGGTTGGGTTGGTGGTTTTTGTTGTTTTTTTTGTTTTTTTTTGTTTTGGGGACATTTTATAGGATTTGGGGTCGTTGTGGTTTTGGGATTGGGGATTAGGCGATGTTTGGGGGGGCTCAGGCCAGCCTGCTCTGGGATTTTGGTTCATTTGTAGGATTTGGGACATTTTATAGGTTTTGGGGTCAATCTGTGGTTTTTGGGGATTGGGGCATTCCCAGGCCAGAATCCCAAAGTTTGGGGTCATTCCCCGAGGGTTTGGGGGATTCAGGCTAGCCCTGCTCCTGGGGTTTGGGGACATTTTATAGGATTTGGGGTCATTTTGTAGGATTTTGGGGTTATTCTGTGAGATTTTGGGAAATTTTATAGGATTTGGGGTCAATCTGTGGTTTTGGGTATTGGGGCATTCCCAGGCCAGAATCCCAAAGTTTGGGGGTCATTCCGAGGGCTTGGGCAAGGCCCTGCTCCTGGGATTTGGGGCCATTCCCTGTAGGATTTGGGGACATTTTATAGGATTTTGGGACATTTTATAGGATTTTGGGGACGTTTTATAGGATTTTGGGGACATTTTATAGGAGTTGGGGTCACTCCCTGGTTTTGGGGCCATTCCCAAAGGATTTGGGGGATTCAGGCCAGCCCTGCTCCCGGGATTTGGGGTCATTCCCTGTTTTTGGGGTCACTCCCTGGTTTTGGGGCCATTCCCATTCCCAGGTTTTGGGGTCATTCCCAAAGGATTTGGGGGATTCAGGCCAGCCCTGCTCCCGGGATTTGGGGTCATTCCTGGTTTTTGGGGTCACTCTCTGGATTTGGGGTCGGTCATTCCCAGGGTGTGGGATTATTTCTGGGGATTTGGGGCGACCCCCCGGGGTTTGGGGTGACCCCCCAGGATTTTTGGGGTGACCCCCCCAGGATTTTTGGGGTGACCCCCCAGGATTTTTGGGGTGACCCCCCCAGGATTTTTGGGGTGACCCCCCCAGGATTTTTGGGGTGCCATCCCAGGATTTTTGGGGTGACCCCCCAGGATTTTTGGGGTGCCATCCCACGATTTTTGGGGTGACCCCCCAGGATTTCTGGGGTGCCATCCCAGGATTTTTGGGGCCGTTCCTGTTCCCAGCTCGGGGTGTTCGTGCCCCCCCACGCCCTGCGCCTCCCCCCGGAGCCCATCACGCGCTGGGGACAGTTCTGGTGTGACGTCACGGTGAGGGGACACGGGGACACGGGGACAGAGGGACAGGGGGACACGGGGACAGGGGGACACGGGGACAGAGGGGACAGGGGGACAGAGGGGACAGGGGGACACGGGGACAGGGGGACACGGGGACAGGGGGGACACGGGGACAGGGGGACAGAGGGACAGGGGGACAGAGGGACACGGGGACAGGGGGACAGGGGGACACACGGACACGAGGGACAGGGGGACACGGGGACAGAGGGACAGGGGGACAGGGGGACAGAGGGACACGGGGACAGGGGGACAGGGGGGACACACGGACACGGGGACCCCTGCCCATTCCCCCCCATTTCCCCCCCGTCTTCCCGCTCTCTCCTCCCCATTTCCCCTTTTTCCTCTCCCACTTCCCCTTGTCCTGGTGGGGTTTGGGGTGACCCTGGGCCCATGTTTGGGGTGCCCAGGGCTGGTTTTGGGGTGCCCAGGGCTGGTTTTGGGGTGCCCAGGGCTGTTTTGGGGGTTTTTGGGGTGCCCAGGGCTGGTTTTGGGGTGCCCAGGGCTGGTTTTGGGGTGGTTTTTGGGGTGCCCAAGGCTGGTTTTGGGGTGCCCAGGGCTGGTTTTGGGGTGGTTTTTGGGGTGCCCAAGGCTGGTTTTGGGGTGCCCAGGGCTGGTTTTGGGGTGGTTTTTGGGGTGCCCAAGGCTGTTTTTGGGGTTTTTGGGGTGCCCAAGGCTGTTTTTGGGGTGCCCAGGGCTGGTTTTGGGGGTGCCCAAGGCTGTTTTTGGGGTGCCCAGGGCTGGTTTTGGGGTGGTTTTTGGGGTGCCCAGGGCTGGTTTTGGGGTGCCCAGGGCTGTTTTGGGGGTTTTTGGGGTGCCCAGGGCTGGTTTTGGGGTGCCCAGGGCTGTTTTGGGGGTTTTTGGGGTGCCCAGGGCTGGTTTTGGGGTGCCCAGGGCTGTTTTGGGGTTTTTGGGGTGACCAGGGCTGGTTTGGGGCTGGTTTTTGGTGTATTTTTGGGATGGTTTTGGGGTTCCAGGTGAACGGGCTGGACACGGTGAGGGTGCCCATGGATGTGGTGCCCCGGGGCTGGTTTTGGGCTGTTTTTTTTGGGTGCCCGGGGCTGGTTTTGGGGTGTTTTTTTGGGGTGCCCCGGGGCTGTTTTTGGGGTGTTTTTCTGGGGTGACTGAGGTGTTTTTGGGGTGCCAGGTGAACGGGCTGGACATGGTGAGGGTGCCCATGGATGTGGTGCCCCGGGGCTGTTTTTGGGGTGTTTTTTGGGGTGACTGAGGTGTTTTTGGGGTGCCAGGTGAACGGGCTGGACACGGTGAGGGTGCCCATGGATGTGGTGCCCCGGGGCTGGTTTTGGGGTCTTTTTTGGGGGTGTCCCGGGGCTGTTTTTGGGGTGTTTTTTGGGGTGACTGAGGTGTTTTTGGGGTGCCAGGTGAACGGGCTGGACACGGTGAGGGTGCCCATGGATGTGGTGCAGTTCATGCGCCCCAAAACCAAACGGTTCCGGCACTGGCAGGAGCAGCAGCGGCAGCAGCTGGAGAGCAGCCGGGAGCGGCTCCTATGACCCCCCCCGAGGGGTTTGGGGTCCCCCCCGAGGGGTTTGGGGTCCCCCCCCGAGGGGTTTGGGGTCCCCCCCGAGGGGTTTGGGGTCCCCAGAATGGATTTGGGGTCCCCGGAATGGATTTGAGCCCCCCCTGGAAAGATTTGGGGTCGTTTCCCGGCCCCCCCTCTCTCTTTGGGATCCCCCTCTCACCTGTGGGGAGCTCCCAGAGCAGCACCTCAGGAATTTTGGATTGTCCTGAGCCCCCCCCCCAAATTCCCCTGAGCCCCACTCTGCTCCAGGGGGGTCCCCGGGGTGGGTTTGGGGTCCTCAGGGTGGGTTTGGGGTCCCCGGGATGGATTTGGGGTCCCCGGGGTGGGTTTGGGGTCCCCGGGGTGGGTTTGGGGTCCCCGGGATGGGTTTGGGGTCCCCGGGGTGGGTTTGGGGTCCCCGGGGTGGGTTTGGGGTCCCAGGGGTGGGTCTGGGGTCCCCGGGGTGGATTTGGGGTCCCCGGGGTGGGTTTGGGGTCCCCGGGGTGGGTCTGGGGTCCCCGGGGTGGGTTTGGGGTCCCCGGGGTGGGTTTGGGGTCCCCGGGGTGGATTTGGGGTCCCCGGGGTGGGTTTGGGGTCCCCGGGGTGGATTTGGGGTCCCCGGGGTGGGTTTGGGGTTGTTCTCCCCCTCCTCACCTCTGGGGAACTCCAGGACATCTCTGCGTACCCAGAGCAGGATTTTGGGGTTCTCCTGAGCCTCCCCAAATCCCCCTGAGCCCCACTCTGCTCCAGGGGGGTCCCCAGGTGGATTTGGGGTCCCCAGGTGGATTTGGGGTCCCCAGGTGGATTTTTGGGGCTGTCCGTCCCCCCCCCCCTTTAGGACCCTCCTCACCCGTGGGGAGCTCCAGTTCCAGCAGCTCCCTGGAAAAGGGGGTTCAGCGGAATTTTGGGGGGGGTCTCAGAGGTTTCTGGGGGGCTGCGGGATTCCTGTGAGACCCCCGGGACCCTCCCTTGAACCCCCAAATCCCGGGGGCATCCCCAGAATGGGTTTGGGGTCCCCAGGACGGATTTTGGGGGGGACCCGCCCCCCTCACCTGTGGGGAACTGCAGGATCCAGAAAAGGGGGATCAGGATTTGGGGGCGTCCCAGGATTTTGGGGGGACTGTAGGAATTTTTGGGGGGGTCTCAAAGAATTTAAGGGATTCTCAAGAGTTTTGGGAAGAAATCCCACGGGAGTTTTCCCACGGTGGAAAAAAAAACCAATGGAATTTTTAGGACACAAATTCGGGTGTTTGGAGTGAATTATTGGGGGGGAGGGGCGGTAAAGGGGCGCCCCAAACACCCTGTCCAGGTGTGACCCAAAGGAGGGGTCCCCACCTGCCCTGTGTCCCCAAAGTGTCACCACGGGGTGTCCCCAAAGCCACCCCCCCGTGTCCCCCCAGGTGTGACCCCTCGGGGTTGGGGGGACTCTGGCGGTGCCACCTGGTTGCCATGACAACTTGGGGACACGAGGTGGGGAGGGGGGACACGGGTGGGGACACCAGGACATGAAAGGAGGTGACACGAGGGGGTTGGGGACACTGTGGGGTGGCAGCAGCACTCGGGGGAGGTGACACCGGCCTGGGGACACCGGGACACTGAGGGGTGGCACCGAGGGGGTGACACTGAGGGGGTGACACCGGCACTCGGGGGAGGTGACACCGATGTGGGAGAGGGTGACACCGGCCTGGGGACACCGGGACACCGAGGGGGTGACACTGAGGGGAGGGGTCGGGGCTGAGTTCAGCACCGGGGACAGCACCGGGAGGCGACAGCGACACGCGGGGGGGGAGGGGACCCGCGTGGGCGGACACCGGGCCCTCCCCTCCCCCCCCCGCCCTTCCGCGCGTGCGCGCGGCCCCGCCCCCTCCCCAAAACATCCCCGACCCCCCCCCCCCCCCCCGGGCCCGGGCGGGGCCGGTACCGGAGCCCGGTGCCAGATCCCGGGGCCCGTCCCGGTGCCGGTCCCGCTGTTGGTGCCGGTTCCCGGTTCCGAGCCCCCCCCCTCCCGGTTCTCAGTCCCGCTGTTGTCGCCGCCGCCCAGCGCCCCACAGGCGGTGCCGCTCCCGTTATCCGGTGCCGGTGCTCGGTTGCCGGTCCCCGGGCCCGGTAGCCGGTTCCCAGAGCCCCATCCCCGGTGCCCGGGCCCGGTCTCCGGCTCCCGCTGTTGTCTCCGGTGCCGGTGCCCGGCAGCCGGAACCCCGTGCCCCACAGACGGTGCCGGTGCCCAGTTTCCCGGTGCCGGTTCCCGGTGCCGGTGCCGATCCCCGGTTCTCCGTCCCCGGTCCCGCTCCCCAGGCCCCGGTGTCGTCGCCGGTGCCGGTCCCCGGTGCCGCTCTGACATCAGCACCGGGCGGGGCGGGGCGGGGCGGCCCCAACCGGGCAAGAAAAGCCGATCCCGGTGCCGATCCCGGTGCCGGTACCCGGTACCCGGTGCCGCTGCCCCAGCGGGCGGGGGGGCTCGGTCACCACCGGGGGCTCTCGGGGAACGGCGGCCGCCGCGGCCGCCATGGACCGAACCGGGCATTGAGCTCCCCCCGCCCCCCGCCCGGTACCGGGACCCTCCCCGAGGCCACCGGGGCGGTACCGGCGGGGCGGGCGCTCGCAGCATCCACCGGGATTTTGGGGAGCAGCACCCGGGAAACGGCCGGGACGCACCGGGAGCGCCGGGAGCGCCGCCCCCCGGGCAGAGCTGCCCCCGCCCCGCCGCGCCCCGTCCCCGGAGCCGAGCCGAGCCCCGGGGCCGCCTCGTCCTTTGTGTGCGCCGGGGCACCGGGCACCGCCGGGAGCACCGGGAGCCGAGCCCGGGCGGTGATAGCGGGGAGCGGGAGCGGCCCCGGGGCCCGGGGACCCCCCGGCGGCCCCATGAAGGAGCCCGACGCCATCAAACTCTTCGTGGGGCAGATCCCGCGGCACCTGGAGGAGAAGGACCTGAAACCGATTTTTGAGCAATTCGGGAAAATCTACGAGCTCACCGTCATCAAGGACAAGTACACCGGCATGCACAAAGGTACCGGAACCGGGAACCGGGAACCGGGAATGGGGAAAGGGAAGGGCCCTGGGCTACGGGAACGGGCAGCGGGAATGAGGCAGGGGCAGCGGGCACGGCCCCGGGCAGCGGGGATGGGTGCGGGGCACGGGCACGGGGGTGTGGGGACAGCCCCGGGATTCGGCCACTGGTACCGGGAGCGGCCCCCAGTACCGGGATCAGCCCCAGGATACGGCCACTGGTACCGGGAGCGGCCCCCGGTACCGGGAGCGGCCCCAGGATATGGCCCCTGGTACCGGGATCAGCCCTCGGTACCGGGATCAGCCCCAGGATACGGCCCCTGGTACCGGGATCAGCCCTCGGTACCGGGATCAGCCCCAGGATACGGCCCCTGGTACCGGGAGAGGCCCCCGGTACCGGGATCAGCCTCAGGATATGGCCCCTGGTACCGGGAGCGGCCCCAGGATACGGCCCCTGGTACCGGGATCAGCCCCAGTACCCGGAATGGCCTCGTGATGTGGCTCCCAGGACCAGGAACAGCTCCCGGGATGAGAAACAGCCCCGGGATTTGGCCCTCGGTACCGGGAATGGCCCCAAATAGCGGGATCAGCCCCGGGATACAGCCCCGATCCTGGGAACAGCCCCCGGTACCGGGAGCGGCCTTGTGATCTGGCTCCCAGTACCGGGAATGGCCCCGGAATGTGGCCTCTGGTACCGGGAACAGCCCCGTGCCGCGGCCTCCAGCACCAGGAACAGCTCCCGGTACCGGGAACAGCTCCCAGCACCGGGAATGGCCCCGTGACACAGCCCCGGTACCGGGAGCAGCCCCATAAACAGCCCCCGGTACCGGAAATGGCCCCAGGATATGGCCCCGGTACCTGGAACAGCCCCGGGAATGGGAACAGCCCCACACACAGCCCCCGGTACCGGGAACAGCCACTGTCACCAGGAGCAGCCCCGTGACACGGCCTGGGGTACCGGGAACAGCCCCCAACACCGGGACCAGCTCCTGGTACCGGGAACAGCCCCACACACGGTACCGGGAACAACTGAGGGCGCTGGGAACAGGCCCCGGTACCGGGAACAGCCCCACAAACAACCCCCGGTACAACCGAGGGCCCCGGCACCGGGAGCAGCTCCCGGTAACCGGAACCACTCCACATCCAACCTCCTGTACTGGGAACAGCCCCACACACGGTACTGGGAACAGGCCCCGGTACCGGGAACAGCCCTGGGTACAACCGAGGGCACTGGAACAGCCCCAGGAACAGCCCCAGTACAGCCGAAGGCCTTGAGCAACACCCACAGCTCAACCTACAGCCACAGGCCCTGGGTACAGCCGAGGGCACCGGGTACAGCCCCGGGTACAGCCGAGGGTACCAGGAACAGCCCTGGGTACAGCCAGAGGTACTGGGAACAGCCTCAGGAACAGCCCTGGGCATCAGGAACAGCCCCGGGTACAACCGGGGGTACCAGGAACAGCCCTGGGCACTGGGAACAGCCCTGGGTACAGCCCTGGGTACCAGGAACAGCCTGGGTACAGCCAGAGGTACCAGGAACAGCCCCAGGTACAGCCCTGGGTACCAGGAACAGCCGCAGCCCCCCCAGGTAGCCCAGCCTGGCTACCCCGTTTCAGGGTGTTGTACCCCGGTGCTGGGGGTGGCTGTGGGGTCACGGGGCCGTGCGGGGGTTGTGTCAGGTGTGGGGTGTGGGGTGTGGTACTGGGGTGTTGTGTCCGGCTGTTGTGGGGTTGGGTGAGTGCAGGGTGTCGTTGTTGGGCTGTTGTTGTTGGGCTGTTGTGTCCAGCTGTGGTGCCAGGCGGGTGCCAGGTGTTGTTTTGGGGTGTCAGGGTGTTCTCAGGGTGTTGTTTTGGGGTGTCAGGGTGTTCTCAGGGTGTTGTTCCGGGGTGTCAGGCGGCTGTTGTGGTGTCACGTGGTCACCCCGTGGGTCCCCGTGAGGGTGACACCAGCTCTGGGTGTTGTTTTGGGGTGTTGTGTCCGTCCTGGGGGTGTCACGTGGTCATCCGGTGTGGCCCTGGGGGTGACAGTGACAGTGACAGTGACACTGTCCCCAAGGCAGACTGTGCCCCGATGGACACCGGAACTGGGGGGGGTCTCGGGGGTCTCGGGGGGTCTCGGGGTCCCCAGGACCCCCCAGGGCAGGAGGGGGGCACTGACCCCCCCCCACCCCCACCCCATGGATTTTGGGGACCCCTCCCTGTCCCCGACCCCTGCAGGGAGGGGCCCAAAATGGGGGTCTGGGGGCTATGGGGGGCCTGAGAGTTCTGAGGGGATTTGGGGTCTCTGGGTGGGATTTGGGGTCTCTGTGGGGGGGATTTGGGGTCTTTAAGGGGGATTTGGGGTCTGTGGAGGGGTTTTGGGGTCTGTGAGGGGGATTTGGGGTCTGTGAGGGGGATTTGGGGTCTCTGTGGGAGGATTTGGGGTCTCTGGGTGGGATTTGGGGTCTCTGTGGGGGGGATTTGGGGTCTCTGAAGGGGATTTGGGGTCTCTGTGAGGGGGATTTGGGGTCTCTGTGGGTTCCGGCTATTTTTGGGGCGCTCCAGACCCTCAGTGCCACCTCGGGCTGGGGGTGGGGACACCCCGGGGGTCCCCCCCGTGTCCCCCCCAAACCCCCCGACCCCTTTTTTCCCTCCCCTCCCCCCCCCAGGATGCGCCTTCCTGACCTACTGCGCCCGCGAGTCGGCCCTGAAGGCGCAGAGCGCCCTGCACGAGCAGAAAACCCTCCCGGGGGTGAGTGGGGGGCGTGGGGACCCCCCCCCGGGGCACCCCAAAACCCCCCCGTGAGCCCCCGAGCCGTGACACCCCAAAAATCACCCATAAACCCCCAAAAATCACCATTAAACCCCCAAAATCACCCATAAACCCCCAAAAATCACCATTAAACCCCCCAAAAATCACCCATAAACCCCCCAAAATCACCCATAAGCCCCCAAAAATCACCATTAAACCCCCCAAAAATCACCATTAAACCCCCAAAAATCACCCATAAACCCCCAAAAAATCACCCATAAACCCCCAAAAATCACCCATAAACCCCCCAAAAATCACCCATAAACCCCCAAAAAAATCACCATTAAATCCCCCAAAAATCACCCATAAAGCCCCTAAAAATTACCCTGAAACCTTCCAAAAATCACCTGGAACCCCAAAAATCACCCATAAACCACCTAAAAATTACCCTGAAACCTTCCAAAAATCACCTGGAACCCCAAAAATCACCATTAAACCCCCCAAAAATCACTCATAAACCCCCTAAAAATTACCCTGAAACCCTCCAAAAATCACCTGAAACCCCAAACATCACCATTAAATCCCCCAAAATTGCCCCTCAAACCCCCAAAAATCACCCCCGGTTCCTCTTCAAATCACCCCTACACCCCCAAAATTGCTCCTCAGACCCCAAAAATCACCCCTAAATGCTCCCCAAATCATCCCTACACCCCCAAAAATCACCCCTACACCCCCTAAAAACCACCCTGAAACCCCAAAAGTCACTCTGAGAACTCCCCCAAAAATCACCCCTAAAATCACCCCCACCCCCCTTTTTAGGACCACCCCGGACCCCACTGAGGGGGGGGTGATTTTTTGGGGGGATTTTTGGGGGGGTAGGGGCGCCCCCGAACATCTGTGGGTGTTTAATTAGTGCCGCTAATGAGGGCCTGGCGCTAATGAAGCGCTGCCAGGCGGGCACGGAGACAACAAAGCGCGGCATGGGGGGGGGGGGGGATTTGGGGGGGGGTCTGGGGGTGCAGGTGCTCCCCACCCCCACCCCCCAATTCATTTTTTTTGGGGGGGTCCCATCTCCCATTCCCTCCCCCCATCCTGATTTTTGGGGGGGTGGGTTCGAGTTTTCCTGGGGAGGATCTGGGGGGTCCCCGGAGCGGGATGGGGGGAGGGGTCAGTTTTGGGGTCCCTGGGGGTGGGGAGGGGGCTCGGGGCTCTCCCCCCCCCCCCTCCCCCCCGAGGGCTCCGCGCGTGTCCCGCCAGGCCCGGGGGGGATTTGGCTTGGCCGGGATAATCCCGGGATTTGGGGCCGTAAATCCCGGGGGGATTTGGGGAGGGGGGGGATGGATGGGTTTGGGTTTTGGGGGGTGGGGGGGGGGATTGGAGGCGGCCCCCGCACAGCGCTGGGAATTTTGGGGAGGGGGCTGAACCCCCCCGAGCTGCGCTGACCCCGGGGGGGTCCCGGGGTGGTTTTGGGGGGTTGGGGGGGATTTGTGCACCCCCCCCTTTGTGCCCCCCCCCGTTGGGGCCGGGGCTGATCCGGGGGGGATTAGGGGGGGATTAACCCGGGGGGGGCATTTCCAGCGCCATCTGGGCCGGGGGGGTTCGGGAGGGCTCGGGGGGGGTTCGGGAGGGCTCGGGGGGGTTCGGGGGGGTTCGGGGGGGTTCGGGAGGGCTCGGGGGGGTTCGGGGGGGTTCGGGGGGGTTCGGGAGGGTTCGGGGGGGTTCGGGAGGGCTCGGGGGGGTTCGGGAGGGTCCGGGAGGGCTCGGGGGGGCTCGGGGGGGCTCGGGCACCTTCGCTTTCGGCAGCGAAAGGAACCGCCCGGGGTCAGCCGGGGATGGACCCGCCCCTCCCCCTAAACCCCCCCCGCATCCCAAATTCCCCCCAAATCCCCACGGCCGCCCCTCCCCCACACCCCCTCCGTTCCCCTGGGGGTTGGGGGGAGGGGCGGGGTCACACCGGGCCTTGGGGGGGGGTGGGGGAGGGGATGGGGGGGTCCCCCCTTTCCCCAAATCTCCATCCCCGCCCCCTCCCCATCCCCGTCATTGTTTATCGCGAGCGCTGGTGACGTCAGCGGCGTTGCCAGGCAACGGCGATGGGTAAATTGGGGATGAGTGGGCGGTTGCCATGGAGCGGAGCCGGCCGTTGCCATGGCAACCGCGCATCTGCGCCCTCCCCCCCCCCCCCGCCCCGTTCCTCTGGGGGGTTCCGGGCTGGGGGGGGGGAGGGGGAGGGGGTGGGTCCATCCCCCCCCCCCCCTAATTAACGCAGGGGGGGAGGGGGGCTCATTAACGCGGCCCCCCTCCCCCCCCCAGGGCAGCGGCTCCCGTTGCCAGGGAACGGGATGCAGGCCCGGCGTTGCCATGGCGACCGGAGCATCTTTGGGGCGTGGGGGGTGGGACCCTCTGAGGGGGTGGGGGAGGGGCTGGAGGGACCATGGGGGGGGGTCTCGGGGGGGTCTCTGTGTCCCCAACCCCCCCCCCCTCGTGTCCCCCCCCAGATGAACCGGCCCATCCAGGTGAAGCCGGCGGACAGTGAGAGCCGAGGAGGTACCGCCCCCAAAACCCCAAAATCCCCCCCAAAAAACCCCAAAATCCCCAAATTCAACCCCAAAATCAATCCCTCCCCCAAAACCCCAAAATCCCCCCAAAATCCCCCCCAAAATCCCCCCAAAAACCCCAAAATCCCCCCCAAAAAACCCCAAAATCCCCAAATTCAACCCCAAAATCCCTCCCCAAAAACCCAAAAATCCCCCCCAAAAAACCCCAAAATCAATCCCCCCCAAAACCCCAAAATCCCCCCAAAAACCCCAAAAACCCCAAAATCCCCAAATTCAACCCCAAAATCCCTCCCCAAAAACCCCCAAATCCCTCCCCAAAAACCCCAAAATCCCCAAATTCAACCCCAAAATCCCTCCCCAAAAACCCCAAAATCCCCAAATTCAACCCCAAAATCCCTCCCCAAAAACCCCAAAATCCCCAAATTCAACCCCAAAATCCCTCCCCAAAAACCCCAAAAAAACCCCAAAATCCCCAAATTCAACCCCCAAATCCCCCCCAAAAACCCAAAAATCCCTCCCCAAACCCCCCCAAAGTCTCCCAACACCTCCATCCCCCCAGACTCACCCTACCCTTCCCTGTCCCCAAACCCCGGTGTCCCCAAATCACCCCAGGGCCACCCCACATCTGTCCCCGTGCCCAGGGTGGCTGTCCCCGGGCCGGGCTGTCCCTCCACGTCCCCAATCCCAGGAATTGTCACCCTATTGCCATCCCGGTGTCCCCACCCCCCCAAACCCCACCCCATCCTTCCTGGAGTGTCACACCCCTCTGTGTGGCGCTGTCCCCGTGTCCCGGTGCCACCCGTGGTGTCCCCGTGCGTGTGTCCCAGTGCCACCCACGGTGTCCCCATGCCCGTGTCCCCATGCCCGTGTCCCCATGCCCATGTCCCCATGTCCCCATGTCCTGGTCCCACCCGTGGTGTCTCCGTGCCCATGTCCCCTGGCAGTGTCCCAGTGCCACCCACCATGTCCCGTGCCCGTGTCCTGGTGCCACACGATGTCCCCATGCCCGTGTCCCAGTGGCACCTGTGGTGTCCCCACGCCCGTGTCCCCATGCCCGTGTCCCCATGCCCGTGTCCGGTGCCCGTGTCCCGGTGCCCGTGTCCCCATGTCCCCATGCCCGTGTCCCCATGTCCCCATGCCCGTGTCCCCATGTCCCCGTGCCCGTGTCCCCATGTCCCCATGCCCGTGTCCCCATGTCCCCATGCCCGTGTCCCCATGTCCCGGTGCCCGTGTCCCCATGCCCGTGTCCCCGTGTCCCCGTGCCCGTGTCCCCATGTCCCCATGCCCGTGTCCCCATGTCCCCATGTCCCCATGTCCCCATGTCCCCATGTCCCCATGTCCCCATGCCCGTGTCCCCATGTCCCCATGCCCGTGTCCCCGTGTCCCCATGCCCGTGTCCCCGTGCCCGTGTCCCCATGTCCCGGTGCCCGTGTCCCGGTGCCCGGTGCCACCCGCTGTCCCCGCAGAGGACCGGAAGCTGTTCGTGGGGATGCTCAGCAAGCAGCAGGCGGACGAGGACGTGCGGAAAATGTTCGAGCCCTTCGGCACCATCGACGAGTGCACGGTGCTGCGGGGCCCGGACGGCACCAGCAAAGGTGGGACACGGGGACACCCCGAGCTGTCACCGCAGGGCCCTTGTCACCTGGGGACACCCCGAGATGTCACCGCAGGGCCCTTGTCACCCGGGGACACCCCGAGCTGTCACCGCAGGGCCCTTGTCACCCGGGGACACCCCGAGCTGTCACCGCAGGGCCCTTGTCACATGGGGACACCCTGAGATGTCACCGCAGGGTTCTTGTCACCCGGGGACACCCTGAGATGTCACCGCAGGGCCTTTGTCACCTGGGGACACCCCGACATGTCACCGCAGGGTTCTTGTCACCCGGGGACACTCTGAGATGTCACCGCAGGGTTCTTGTCACCTGGGGACACCCTGAGATGTCACCGCAGGGCTCCTGGCACCCAGACACCCCGAGCTGTCACCGCAGGGTTCTTGTCACCCGGGGACACCCCGAGGTGTCACCGCAGGGCCCTTGTCACCTGGGGACACCCTGAGATGTCACCGCAGGGCTCCTGGCACCCAGACACCCCGAGCTGTCACCGCAGGGTTCTTGTCAGCCGGGGACACCCCGACATGTCACCGCAGGGCCTTTGTCACCTGGGGACACCCCGAGGTGTCACCGCAGGGCTCCTGGCACCCAAAGACACCCCGAGGTGTCACCACAGGGCCCTTGTCACATGGGGACACCCTGAGATGTCACCACAGGGCTCCTGGCACCCAAAGACACCCCGAGGTGTCACCGCAGGGCTCTTGGCACCTGGGGACACCCTGAGATGTCATCACAGGGCTCCTGTCACCCAGAGACACCCCCAGCTGTCACCACAGGGTCCTTGTCACCTGGGGACACCCCAGGGTGTCTTCACAGGGCTCCTGGGGGGTCCCCCCGGGGTCCCCAGGGTGGGCAGGGGGAGATCAGCAGGGCAGGGATGGCGTTTGGAGGGAACACGGCAGGGATGGGGTTAATGGGGTCACTGGAGCTGGGGACATCGGGGACATTGGGGACATTGGGGTCACTGGAGGGGTCCATGGGGTGATGGGGGTGGAGAGGGTGCTGTGGGACCCCCCTGGAGCTGCCACGGGGCCGATGTCCCCGATGTCCCCAATGTCCCCAGTGTCCCCAATGTCCCCAATGTCCCAAATGTCCCCGATGTCCCCGATGTCCCCAATGTCCCCAATGTCCCCAATGTCCCCGATGTCCCCAATGTCCCCGATGTCCCCAATGTCCCAAATGTCCCCAATGTCCCCAATGTCCCAAATGTCCCCGATGTCCCCAATGTCCCAAATGTCCCCAATGTCCCAAATGTCCCCGATGTCCCCAGGCTGCGCCTTCGTCAAGTTCCAGAGCCACGCAGAGGCCCAGGCCGCCATCGCCGCCCTGCACGGGAGCCGCACGCTGCCGGTAGGGACCGTCCTGGGCACTGTCACCTGTGGTGTCACCTTCGTCACCTTCGTCACCTTCATCACCTTCATCACCTTCATCACCTTCATCACCCCATCACCATCCTCAGCATCATCACCCCCTGCGCTGACACCTCCAGCATCCTCGTCATCGTCCCCTTCATTGTCCCCTTCATTGTCCCCCTTGTCATCCCCTTCATTGTCCTCGTCATTGCCATCTTCATCATCCTCTTCATCTCCTTGTCATTGTTGGCATTGTCTCATTGTCATCCCATCCCCCCTGTCACCCTCATCATCTCCATCAGCCTCATCATCATCTCCTTCATCATCCTCGTCCTGTCCTTTGTCGTCCCTTTATCATTTTCATCCCCACCCATTCCCACCATCCTCTTCATCATCCCATCATCATCCTCACCATCACCCCATCATCATCCTCACCATCATCCTCACCATCACCCCATCATCATCCTCACCATCACCCCATCATCATCCTACCCCATCATCATCCTCACCATCATCCTCACCATCACCCCATCATCATCCTCACCATCATCCCCATCATCATCCTCACCATCATCCTCACCGCTGTCCCCACCATCCTCCCCATCCTCATCCTCTTCATCCCCTCCCTTGTCACCTCCACCATCCTCCTCACCCATTACAACCCAACCATCACGGCTCCCACCCGTGACCCTAAATGACCAGAGGGACCACGAGTGACCACGAGTGACCGTGAGTGACCATGAGTGACCGCAGTGGCCGTGACCGATAACGTGACCGTACAGTGACCGCAGTGACCGCAGTGACCGCAGTGACCGCAGTGACCATGAGTGACCGCAGTGACCGCAGTGACCGCAGTGACCGCAGTGACCGCAGTGACCATGAGTGACCGCAGTGACTGCAGTGACCGCAGTGACCGCAGTGACCGCAGTGACCGCAGTGACCGCAGTGACCATGAGTGACGACAGTGACCGCAGTGACCATGAGTGACCGCAGTGACCGCAGTGACCATGAGTGACCGCAGTGACCGCAGTGACCGCAGTGACCGCAGTGACCGCAGTGACCGCAGTGACCGCAGTGACCGCAGTGACCGCAGTGGCCGCAGTGACCGCAGTGACCACAGTGACCGCAGTGACCGCAGTGACCGCAGTGACCGCAGTGACCGCAGTGACCGCAGTGACCGCAGTGACCGCAGTGACCACAGTGGCCGCAGTGGCCGCAGTGACCGCAGTGACCACAGTGGCCGCAGTGACCGCAGGGACCCCAGTGACCGCAGTGACCGCAGTGACCGC
Source organism: Acridotheres tristis (assembly GCA_037013685.1). Lineage (NCBI taxonomy): Eukaryota > Metazoa > Chordata > Aves > Passeriformes > Sturnidae > Acridotheres > Acridotheres tristis. The sequence goes on along the minus strand of CM072912.1, from coordinate 1,735,838 downwards.
AGTGACCATGCAGTGACCCGCAGTGACCGCAGTGACCGCAGTGACGGCAGTGACCGCAGTGACCGCAGTGACCGCAGTGACCGCAGTGACCGCAGTGACCATGAGTGACCGCAGTGACTGCAGTGACCGCAGTGACCATGAGTGACCGCAGTGACCGCAGTGGCCGCAGTGACCGCAGTGACCGCAGTGACCATGAGTGACCGCAGTGACCGCAGTGGCCGCAGTGACCGCAGTGACCGCAGTGGCCGCAGTGACCGCAGTGACCGCAGTGACCATGAGTGACCGCAGTGACCGCAGTGACCGCAGTGACCGCAGTGACCGCAGTGGCCGCAGTGGCCGCAGTGACCGCAGTGACCGCAGTGACCGCAGTGACCGCAGTGACCATGAGTGGCCGCAGTGACCGCAGTGACCGCAGTGACCGCAGTGGCCGCAGTGACCGCAGTGACCGCAGTGACCGCAGTGGCCGCAGTGGCCGCAGTGACCGCAGTGACCATGAGTGGCCGCAGTGACCGCAGTGACCGCAGTGACCGCAGTGACCGCAGTGACCGCAGTGACCGCAGTGACCACGAGTGACCGCAGTGACCGCAGTGACCGCAGTGACCATGAGTGACCGCAGTGACCGCAGTGACCGCAGTGACCGCAGTGACCGCAGTGACCGCAGTGACCGCAGTGACCGCAGTGACCGCAGTGACCGCAGTGGCCGCAGTGACCATGAGTGACCGCAGTGACCGCAGTGACCGCAGTGACCGCAGTGACCATGAGTGACCGCAGTGACCATGCAGTGACCATGAGTGACCGCAGTGACCGCAGTGGCCTCAGTGACCGCAGTGGCCGCAGTGACCGCAGTGACCATGAGTGGCCGCAGTGACCATGAGTGACCACAATGACCGCAGTGACCGCAGTGACCGCAGTGACCGCAGTGACCGCAGTGGCCGCAGTGACCGCAGTGACCACAGTGACCGCAGTGACCGCAGTGGCCGCTGTGTCCCCAGGGAGCCTCGTCCAGCCTGGTGGTGAAGTTCGCGGACACGGAGAAGGAGCGGGGGCTGCGGCGGATGCAGCAGGTGGCGACTCAGCTGGGAATGTTCAGCCCCATCGCCCTCCAGTTCGGAGCCTACAGCGCCTACACGCAGGCGGTACGGGACACTGGGGACACTGGGGACACTGGGGACACTGGGGACACTGGGGACACTGGGGACACTGGAGGGACTGGGGACACTGGGGACACTGGGGACACTGGGGACACTGGGAGGGACTGGGGACACTGAGGACACTGGGGCACTGGGGACACTGGGGACACTGGGGACACTGGGGACACTGGGGGCACTGGGGACACTGGGGACACTGAGGACACTGGGAGGGACTGGGGACACTGGAGGGACTGGGGACACTGGGGACACTGGGGACACTGGGGACACTGGGAGGGACTGGGGACACTGGAGGGACTGGGGACACTGGGAGGAACTGGGGACACTGGAAGCACTGGGGACACTGGGGACACTGGAGGGACAATGGGGACACTGGGGACACTGGGGGCACTGGGGACAATGGGGACACTGGGAGGGACTGGGGACACTGGGAGGATCAAGGGGAAGGGGATGGGACCCCCCAAAATCCAGCCTGAGGTGTTTGGGATGGTGGCTGCGGGGTGTTGGGGGATGGGAGGGGATGGTCACTGGGGTGACACCCATGGGGAGGTGACAGTCCCAAATCCTGTGATGGGACATCCAGGGCAGACTGTGACCCCAGGGTTGGTGGCACTGGGGTGACACCCATGGGGACATGTGACACTGGGGTGACACCCATGGGGAGATGCTGTCCCATGTCCCAGGGTTGGTGACACTGGGGTGACACCCATGGGGCCATGCTGTCCCATGTCCTGGGGTGACACCGGCACTGGGGGGAGGGATGCTGGGGGCCTGGGGGCACTGGGGTCCTGGGGCACTGGGTACTGGTGGCACTGGGGGCGCTGGGGGCACTGGGGGTACTGGGGGTACTGGGGGCGGTGGTGGCGCTGGGGGCACTGGGGGTACTGGGGGTACTGGGGGCGGTGGTGGCCGCGGGGGTGGCCGCGGTGGCCGCGCGGTGCCAGGCGTGTCCCCACAGCTGATGCAGCAGCAGGCGGCCCTGGTGGCCGCGCACTCGGCCTACCTCAGCCCCATGGCCACCATGGCCGTGCAGATGCAGCACATGGGCACGGTCAACCCCAACGGGCTCATCGCCACCCCCCTGCCACCCTCCTCAGGTAACGGCCACCGCGGCCACCGCGGCGACAGGGGGACAGGGGGACGGGGGGACAGGGGGGACAGGGGGGGATGGGGGGGATGGAGGAAAGGGGGAAGAGGGAGGAGGGGAAGAGGGGTGGGGGAAGGGGAAGGGGGGAGGGGGGGACAGGGGGACGGGGGGGACAGCGGGGACAGGGGGGACAGGGGGATGGAGGCAGGGGGGACGGAGGGGGACGGGGGAAGAGGGGATGGAGGGGAAGGGGGAAGGGGAAGAGGGGACAGGGGGTCAAGGGGGACAGGGGAATAGAGGGGATAGAGGAGATAGAGGGGACAGGGGGGACAGGGGGGATGGAGGGGACAGGAGGACAGAGAGGATGAGGGGACAGAGGGGACAGTGGGGACGGGGGGATAGAGGGGATGGAGGGACAGGGTGGATGAGGGGACAGGGGGGACAGCAGAGACACCAGGGACACCAGGGACAGTGGGGACAGAGGAGAGGGGATGGGGGGTGGAGGACATTGGGATGGGGACACTGGGGAGGGGGGGGGGCATTGGGAGTGGGACACGGGAATGGGGGACACCAGGGGTGGGGGACAGTGGGGAGCGACACCCGGAATGACCAACAGTGGAGTTGGGGACATCATGAATGTTGGGGACATCTGGGTGCAGTGGGGACACCGTGGATGGGACATCAGGGGAGGGGGACATGGGGACACCTGGAATGGGGGATCCTGGGGACAATGGGACAAGGGGAAGGGGACACACGGATGGGGGACACTGGAGGTGGGGGACAATGGGGAGGGGACAGGAATGAGGGGCAGCAGGGATGGGGACACTGGGGGAGGGGGACAATGGGGGACACCGGGAATGGGGGACATGTGGGGACATGTGGGGGGTGTGGTGGCACCCGGGAACTTGGGGGGCCCCAGGGGTGGGATGGGGACACCAAGGATGGGACAGGGACACTCAACCAGCACTGGCTGGGCCCTCCAGGGTCACAGTCGCGGTGTCCCCGCGGTGTCCCCGCGGTGTCCCCGCGGTGTCCCCGCCGTGACCCCGTTGTCCCCGCTGTCCCCAGGAACCAGCACGCCCCCGGCCATGGCGGCCACCCCCGTCCCGGCCATCGCGGCCCCGCTGAGCGTCAATGGCTACAGCCCCGTGCCCGCGCAGCCCGCGGGACCCCCCGCCCCCGACGCCGTCTACGCCGGGGGGGTCCCCCCCTTCCCAGGTGCCCCCCGACCCCCCCCCCCAGCCCCCCGAGCCCCCCCGGGCCCCCCCCTAACCCCCCCTGTGCCCCCAGCCCAGAGCCCCGCGGCCCCCGGGGACCCCCTGCAGCAGGCGTACGCGGGCATGCAGCACTATACTGGTGCGTACTGGGGGGCACTGGGAGGGGCTGGGAGGGGGTGGGAGGCACTGGGAGGGGCTGGGAGAGGGTGGGGGGCACTGGGAGGGGCTGGGAGAGGTTCGGGGGCACTGGGGGAGCACTGGGAGGGGTTTGTGTGGTACTGGGAGGCACTGGGAGGGGGCTGGGGGGTACTGGGGGGCACTGGGAGGGGCTGGAGGGGCACTGGGAGGGTCTGGGGGGGTACTGGGAGGGCACTGGGAAGGGGTGGAGGGTACTGGGGGGACACTGGGAGGGCACTGGGAGGGCACTGGGGGAAACTGGGAGGACTGAGAAGGGCAGTGGGGGAGGTTTGATGGGACTGGGGGTCACTGGGAGGGACTGGGGGGAACTGGGGGTGTGTTGTGGGGTACTGGGGGGCACTGGGAGGGTGCCGGACGGCACTGGGGTGACACTGGGGTGGCACTGGGGTGGCAGTGGGGTGACACTGGGGTGACCCCCGTGCCCCCCGTGCCCCCAGCCGCGTACCCGGCCGCCTACGGGCTGGTCAGCCCGGCCTTCGCCCCCCCGGGACCCCTGCTCGCCCCCCCCCCCCCCGCAGCAGCAGCAGCGCGAAGGTGAGACCCCCCCCCCGGGACCCCCCAAAAACCAAGGGACCCCCTAAAACCCCGAGACCCCCCCCCGGGGACCCCCCAAAACCTCCCAGGACCTCCGAGACCTCTGCGGACTCCCCCCCAAAACCCCTCGAGACCCCCCAAAATGTCCCAGGACCCCCGAGACCAACCCCAGGACTCCCCCCGGAACATCCCAGGACCTTCCCGGACTCCCACCCTGGACCCCCCGAACCTCCCCCCATGCGATCCCCAGAATTTGGGGTGCCGTGCCCGGTTTGGGGTGCCGTGCCCGGTTTGGGGTGCCGTGCCCGGTTCTGGGGTGCCGTGCCCGGTTTGGGGTGCCGTGTCCGGTTTGGGGTGCCATCCCCGTTTTTGGGGTGCCGTGCCGTTGTGGGGTGCCGTGCCCGGTTTGGGGTGCCGTGCCCGGTTTTTGGGGTGCCATCCCCGTTTTTGGGGTGCCGTGCCCGGTTCTGGGGTGCCGTGCCCGGTTTTTGGGGTGCCGTGCCCGGTTTTGGGGTGCCATCCCCGGTTTGGGGTGCCGTGCCCGGTTCTGGGGTGCCGTGCCCGGTTTGGGGTGCCGTGCCCGGTTTGGGGTGCCATCCCCGTTTTAGGGTGCCGTGCCCGTTTTTGGGGTGCCGTGCCCGGTTTTTGGGGTGCCATCCCCGTTTTAGGGGTGCCGTGCCGTTGTGGGGTGCCGTGCCCGGTTTGGGGTGCCGTGCCCGGTTCTGGGGTGCCGTGCCTGGTTTGGGGTGCCGTGCCCGGTTTGGGGTGCCGTGCCCGGTTTGGGGTGCCATCCCCGGTTCTGGGGTGCCGTGCCCGGTTTGGGGTGCCGTGCCCGGTTTTTGGGGTGCCATCCCCGGTTTTTGGGGTGCCGTGCCCGGTTTTTGGGGTGCCATCCCCGTTTTTGGGGTGCCGTGCCCGGTTTTGGGGTGCCGTGCCCGGTTTGGGGTGCCGTGCCCGGTTTTGGGGTGCCGTGCCCGGTTTGGGGTGCCGTGCCCGGTTCTGGAGTGCCGTGCCCGGTTTTTGGGGTGCCGTGCCCGGTTTTGGGTGCCGTGCCGTTGTGGGGTGCCGTGCCCGGTTTTGGGGTGCCGTGCCCGGTTTTTGGGTGCCGTGCCCGGTTTTTGGGTGCCGTGCCCGGTTTTGGGGTGCCGTGCCCGGTTTGGGGTGCCATCCCCGTTTTTGGGGTGCCGTGCCCGGTTTGGGGTGCCGTGCCCGGTTTTGGGGTGCCGTGCCCGGTTTTGGGGTGCCGTGCCGTTGTGGGGTGCCATCCCCGGTTTGGGGTGCCATCCCCGGTTTGGGGTGCCGTGCCCGTTTTTGGGGTGCCGTGCCCGGTTTGGGGTGCCGTGCCCGGTTTGGGGTGCCATCCCCGTTTTAGGGTGCCGTGCCCGGTTTGGGGTGCCGTGCCCGGTTTTGGGGTGCCGTGCCCGGTTTTGGGGTGCCGTGCCCGGTTTGGGGTGCCATCCCCGGTTCTGGGTGCCGTGCCCGGTTTTGGGGTGCCGTGCCCGGTTTGGGGTGCCGTGCCCGGTTTGGGGTGCCATCCCCGTTTTAGGGTGCCGTGCCCGGTTTTGGGGTGCCGTGCCCGGTTTTGGGGTGCCGTGCCGTTGTGGGGACGCTGTCCCAGGTGTGACCCGCTCCCTCCGCAGGCCCCGAGGGCTGTAACATCTTCATCTACCACCTGCCCCAGGAGTTCGCCGACACCGAGATCCTGCAGATGTTCCTCCCCTTCGGCAACGTCATCTCCGCCAAGGTCTTCGTGGACAGGGCCACCAACCAGAGCAAGTGCTTCGGTAGGGACGGGGACACGGGGACAATGGGGACATTGGGGACATTGGGGACATTGGGGACATTGGGGACACTGGGGACACGGGGACAATGGGGACATTGGGGACACTGGGGACATTGGGGACATTTGGGACAATGGGGACATGGGGGGTAATGGGGATACTGGGGACACGGGGATAATGGGGACATCAGGGGTAATGGGGACATTGGGGACATCAGGAGGTAATGTGGACATTGGGGACAATGGGGACATTGGGGACAATGGAGATAATGAGGACAATGGGGATAATGAGGACAATGGGGATAATGGGGACATTGGGGACAGGGGACAATGGGGACATTTGGGACAATGGGGACATTGGGGACAATGGGGACATTGGGGACAATGGAGATAATGAGGACAATGGGGACACTGGGGACACGGGGACATTGGGGACATTGGGGACATTGCAGACACAGGGACACGGGAATGGGGGGACATTGGGGACATTGGGGACAAGGGGGACAATGGGGACACTGGGGATAATGGGGACAATGGGGACATCGGGGTAATGGGGACATTGGGGCACATTGGAGACATTGAAGGACATCAGGGACATCGGGCATAATGGGCACATCAGGGACACTGGGGACACGGGGACAGGGATACACAGGAACACAGGGACATCGGTGACATTGGGGGTATTGGGGACCTTGGGGTTTTGGGGAACTTGGGGGCACTGGGGACATGGGGACATTGTGGATGTTGGGGACATTTGGGACATCAGGGACACTGGGGATAATGGGATATGGAATGGGGGATATGGGGACACTGGGACTTGGGAATATTGGGATATTGGGAATAGGGGGACATGGAGATATTGGGGACACTGGGGACATTGGGGACATTGGGGACATTGGGATATGGGATAGGGGATGTGGGAAATGGGGATATGGGGGGACAAGGAGGGACAGCAAGGACGGGGGTCGCAGTGCCATGATCAGCACTTGGTGACATCATGGCCAGGGACACCATTACCTGATGTCCCCAATGTCCCCAATGTCCCCAATGTCCCCAATGTCCCCTCTGTCCCCTCTGTCCCCAATGTCCCCTCTGTCCCCTCTGTCCCCTCTGTCCCCTCTGTCCCCAATGTCCCCAATGTCCCCATTGTCCCCAATGTCCCCAATGTCCCCAATGTCCCCAATGTCTCCGATGTCCCCTCTGTCCCCATTGTCCCCAATGTCCCCAATGTCCCCAATGTCCCCAATGTCCCCAATGTCCCCATTGTCCCCATTGTCCCCAATGTCCCCAATGTCCCCAATGTCCCCAATGTCTCCGATGTCCCCTCTGTCCCCATTGTCCCCAATGTCCCCAATGTCCCCGATGTCCCCGATGTCCCCGATGTCCCCAACGTCCCCTCTGTCCCTCAGGCTTCGTGAGCTTTGACAACCCCGCGAGCGCCCAGGCCGCCATCCAGGCCATGAACGGTTTCCAGATCGGGATGAAGCGGCTCAAGGTGCAGCTCAAGAGGCCCAAAGACGCCAACCGGCCCTACTGAGCCTGGTGAGACCCCCGGGACCCCCGGGACATCACGGGGACACCTGGGGACACCTGGGACACCTGGGGACACCTGGGGACACACCTGGGACACCTGGGGACACACCTGGGACCCCCAGGACACCCCTGGGACATCACTGGGACAGCCCTGGGACACCTGGGGACACACCTGGGACACCCCTGGGACTCCCCCGGGACATCACTGGGACATCACTGAGACACCTGGGGACACACCTGGGACTCCCCCGGGACCCCCGGACATCACTGGGACAGCCCTGGGACACCTGGGGGACACACCCGGGACACTCCTGGGACACCTGGGGACACACCTGGGACACCTCTGGGACACCTGGGGACACACCTGGGGACACACCTGGGACATCACTGGGACACCTGGGGACACACCTGGGACACCCCTGGGACACCTGGGGACACACCTGGGACACCCCTGGGACACCCCTGGGACATCACTGGGACACCTGGGGACACACCTGGGACACCCCTGGGACACCTGGGGACACACCTGGGGACACACCTGGGGACACAGCTGGGATATCCCCAGAACCTCTCTAGGGCTGGGAAACCCCTCAGGATCCCCTTAAGACCCCCCAGAACCCCCCAGGACCCCCCAGGACCCCCAGGCTGTGAATCCCCCTGGAGCCCCTCAGGCTGGGATGTCCCCCACTGGGATTTGGGGTGTCCCCCATTGGGATTTGGGGTGTCCCCATTGGGATTGGGGGTGTCCCCCCTTGGGATTTGGGGTGTCCCCCACTGGGATTTGGGGTGTCCCCATTGGGATTGGGGGTGTCCCCCATTGGGATTGGGGGTGTCCCCCACTGGGATTTGGGGTGTCCCCCATTGGAATTTGGGGTGTCCCCCACTGGGATTTGGGGTGTCCCCCATTGGGATTGGGGGTGTCCCCCACTGGGATTTGGGGCGTCCCCGGGATTTTGGGGGGGCTGGAAATGCCCCGGGGGGTATTTGGGGTGTCGCCCACTGGGATTGGGGGTGTCCCAGGATTTTTGGGTGCTGGGAGTGCCCCCCAAACTCTGTTTAACCCCTCCCCATCCCCCAATTTTCCCTCCCCAGGTCCGGAGGCTCCGGAGCAGCACCTTTGGGTGCCCCCCCCCCGCCCCCCACCATTGCAGAGCAGCCCCCCCAAACCCCAGCGGTGCCCGGGGGGGGCTCGGTCCTGCTGGGGGGGGCTCCAGACCCCCCCACGCTCAGGAAGGACGGACCCCCCCTGCAGGCCCCACCGACCCCCCCAGTCCATCCCAGTCCATCCCAGTCCATCCCAGTCCAGCCCAGTCCAGCCCAGTCCAGGGTGCCAGCGCCTCCCCCGCCCCCAGCAGCCCCACTCTGTTTTTGGGGGGGGGTCGTGCCCACCCTGGGGGGTCCCCCAAAGGACCCCCCCCCTCATTTCTCCCCCCCCCGGGACCCTTCTTGGGGCTTTTCTCAGCAAACAGGACCAAAAGCAGCTCCAAACCGGGGGGGTCTCTGGGGGGTCACGGGGGGTCCTGGGGGTCTTCGGGGGGTCCCTGGGGGTCCCAAAGGAGGGGACACGGCCCCCCCCCCCCCCCAGTATCCCCCCGGGGGTGCAGCGGGACCCCAACACTGCCACTGCCACCCGCTCCACCCCCACCCTGCCTCAGTTTCCCCTCAGGATGGGCTGGGACTGGGATAAACTGGGAATGGGATGGGCTGGGACTGGGATAAACTGGGAGTGGGATAAACTGGGAATGGGATGGATTGGTACTGGGATAAACCGGTACTGGGATGGACTGGCATTGGGATAAACTGATACTGGGATGGATTGGTTCTGGGTTTAGACTGGTACGGGGATGGACTGGTCCATTACTGGGATGGACTGGTACTGGGATGAACAGGTTCTGGGATGGACCAGTACTGCGATTGGTACTGGGATGGACTGGCACTGGGATGGGCTAAGGATGAGATGGATTGGTACTGGGATGTTCCATGACTGGGATAAACCGGTACTGGGATGGACTGGCATCGGGATAAACTGATACTGGGATGGACTGGTCCATTACTGGAATGCTCCATACTGGGATGGACTGGCACTGGGATGAGCCAACACCAGGATATTCCACCACGGGGATGCTCCATACTGGGATGGACTGGCACTGGGATGGACTGGTACTGGGATGAGCCAACACCAGGATGTTCCAGCACGGGAATGCTCCAGCACCGGGATGGTCCCACAGCAGGAAAATCCCACAGCAGGAAAATCCCACAGCAGGAAAATCCCACAGCAGGAAAATCCCACAGCAGGAAAATCCCACAGCAGGAAAATCCCACAGCAGGAAAATCCCACAACAGGAAAATCCCACAGCAGGAAAATCCCACAGCAGGAAAATCCCACAACAGGAAAATCCCACAACAGGAAAATCCCACAGCTGGAAAATCCCACAGCAGGAAAATCCCACAACAGGAAAATTCCACAACAGGAAAATTCCACAACAGGAAAATCCCACAGCTGGAAAACCCCACAGCAGGAAAATCCCACATCGGGATGCTCGGATATGGGAACGCTCCAGTACCGGGATACCCCAGCACTGGGATGCTCCAGGTTTGGGATGGTCCCGGTTTGGGATGTTCCAGGTCTGGGATGCTCCAAGACCAGAGGGATCCAGTTCCGGAATGTTCCATCAGATGTTCCAACATTGGAACGATCCCATCCCGGAATTCCCAGACTGTGGCAACGCTTCAGCACCGGGATGTCCTGACCCGGGACGGCCCCGGTTCGGGATGGCCCCGGTTCGGGATGGTCCCAGTTTGGGATGGTCCCGGTTTGGGATGGTCCCGGTTCGGGACGGCCCCGGTTTGGGATGGTCCCGGTTTGGGACGGTCTCACTCCGGGATGGCCCCGGTTCGGGACGGCCCCGGTTCGGGATGGTCCCGGTTCGGGATGGTCCCGGTTCGGGATGGCCCCGGTTTGGGATGGCCCCGGTTCGGGATGGCCCCGGTTCGGGACGGCCCCGGTTCGGGATGGCCCCGGTTTGGGATGGCCCCGGTTTGGGATGGTCCCGGTTCGGGATGGCCCCGGTTCGGGATGGCCCCGGTTTGGGATGGCCCCGGTTCGGGATGGCCCCGGTTCGGGATGGCCCCGGTTTGGGATGGTCCCGGTTTGGGATGGCCCCGGTTTGGGATGGTCCCGGTTTGGGATGGCCCCGGTTCGGGATGGCCCCGGTTCGGGACGGCCCCGGTTTGGGATGGTCCCGGTTTGGGACGGTCTCACTCCGGGATGGTCCCGGTTCGGGACGGTCCCGGTTCGGGATGGTCCCGGTTCGGGATGGTCCCGGTTCGGGATGGTCCCGGTTCGGGATGGTCCCACTCCGGGATGGTCCCACCGGGATCTGGGCGGACACGGAGCGGCCGATCCCGGGAATTGCTGGGAACTCCAAAGCCCCCAAATCTGGGGAACAGCGGGAACAGCTGGAGTGGGGACAGGGGGACACGGGGACACGGACACACGGACATGGACACACGGACACGGGGACACGGACACACGGACACGGACACACGGACACACGGACACACGGACACACGGACACACGGACACACGGACACGGACACACGGACACGCGGACACACGGACAGGGACACACGGACACGGACACGCGGCTCCAGCTCTGCCCAGCCCCAAATCCCAAATCCCAAATAATCCCAACCCGGGGGCGCCGCCCCCCACCAGCCAAACTGGGACCAGAGCCCCCCAGCCCCCCAAACTGGGACAGCGCCCCCAAACTGGGACAGCGCCCCCCAAACTGGGACAGTGAACCCCCAAACTGGGACATTGAACCCCCAAACTGGGACAGCGCCCCCAAACTGGGACAGCGCCCCCCAAACTGGGACAGTGAACCCCCAAACTGGGACAGTGCCCCCAAACTGGGACAGCGCCCCCAAACTGGGACAGCCCCCCCAAACTGGGACAGTGCCCCCCAAACCAGTGCCCCCAGCCCCCCAAACTGGGACAGTGCCCCCAAACTGGGACAGTGCCCCCCAAACTGGGACAGCGCCCCCCAAACCAGTGCCCCCAGCCCCCCAAACTGGGACAGTGCCCCCCAAACTGGGACAGCCCCCCAAACTGGGACAGTGCCCCCAAACTGGGACAGCGCCCCCCAAACCAGTGCCCCCAAACTGGGACATTGAACCCCCAAACTGGGACAGCCTCCCCATACTGGGACAGCGCCCCCAAACCAGTGCCCCCAGCCCCCCCAAACTGGGTCAGGGCCCCCCAGACGGGGTCAAGGCTCCCCCAGCCCCCCCCAGTGCCCCCCCAAACCAGTGCCCCCCCCCGCCCCCGCTGTACATAGGGGGGGGTGCGGGGCCCCCTCCGTGCCCCCCCCCCCCCCCATTTTGGGGGGGTTTGGGACCTGCTGGGTTGATTTTGGGGGGTGGGGGAGGGGTCGTTGGGATGGGGGAGGGGCGGTGAAGCCCTCCGGGCTCGAGGCTTTATTTATTTGCTATTTATTGCAGTTCCTTTCAGCATTGACTTTTTTTTTTTTTCTCTTTTCGGGTTTTTTTTTTTTTTGTTTTTTCTTTTTGTTTTTTTTTTCTGTCGAAATAATAATAATAATAATAATAAAAAAAAAAAAAAAGAAAACCCACCACCTTAAAAAAAATCCACTGAATTCCCAAAGTCCCGAAGTTTGAAACCATCCCTGGATCCCTCCCGGATTTTGGGAGCCCCCCCAGGGGAAGGAGCACGGCCACGGCCCTCCGGAATTTCCTCAATAAATCAATTTATTTAAAAGAATATGTTACAATTAATTACACTAATGGGGCTTTTCCCAGCCAGGAAACCGAGGAATGGGAAGAGGGAAAATGGGAGAATTTGGGGGTGGGGGCAGGGTTTTGTTTTTGTCGTTTTTTTTGGACCGATTTCTCCCTTTTCTGGGCTTTTTTTTTTTTTTTTTTTTTGGATTAAAAAAAAAAAAAAATCCACAGGAAGATGGTTCAGTTCTCCCCGATTTGAATTTGAAATTTGGAAAACTGGGATCCAAAACTGGGATTTTACCCAAACTGGGGGTTCTGAAGGGGATTTTAGGGGCGATTTTGGGGATTTTCCACCCCCCCCCCCATTCCTGGGTTTTCCACAGCTCGGGGCTCCCCAGGACAACGGAAATCCAATTAATTCCAGGGATCCAATTAATGGAATTAATTCCCAGCTCTCAGCTGCTCCAGAGCCGAGGATTTGGGATTTTTTTCCTCTCCCCCCCCCCCAAAAAAAAAAAAATCTCCCCCATCCTCCAGGGGGAGGAGTGGGCAAAGCCCCTTCCCAAAATTATTTTTTTTTTTGGAGGGGGGAAAAAAAAAAAATCCCATTTTTGGAGCAACTCTGGTGCATTGCAGAGGTTGGGAATGAGGCCAGGATGCTCCTGCTGGGTTTGGTTCCAAATATTCCCAAATCCACACCCAAATCCTGGAAGAACCAGCTCCAGGCCAGCCCAAAAAAATGGGGAAAAAACGGCTTTTTCCAGGCGATTTTTTTTTTTTTTCCCCCCCCCAAAAAAAAACCCATGGAAAAATCCCACTCAAAACCAGGGAAAAAATGGATTTTCCAGGTGATTTTTCCTCCCCAAGCACAGAAAAATCCCACTCAAAACCAGGGAAAAATGGATTTTCCAGGTGATTTTTCCTCCCCAAGCACAGAAAAATCCCACTCAAAACCAGGGAAAAAATGGATTTTCCAGAAGGTTTTTCCCTCTGGCAGCTGCTTGTCCAAGACATGGAAAATTCCTGCTCCAAACCAGGGGGAAAAAATAAAAAAAAATCTTTTCCAGCTTATTTTTCTTCTTCCCATTCAAAACCAGGGAAAAAATGAGTTTTCCACCTTTTCCTCCAGAACTATGGAAAAATCCTGCTCAAAACGAGGGGAAAAAAGTTTTTTTTTCCAGGTTATTTTTCCTGCTTGGACACCCAAGACATGGATAAAAAGTGCTCAAAAATAGGGAAAAAAATGGATTTTTTCCAGGTGATTTTTTTTTTTCCTCCTGGGAACTGCCCAGCCATTGGATCCATGGAAAAAATCCCACTCAAAAAAAAGGGAAAATTGGTTTTTCCAGGTGATTTTTCCTGCTGGGAGCTGCTCATCCCCCCCAATCCAGGGGAATTTCCCAAATCCCTAAAAAACAACCCCAAAATTTCCCCCAAAAGTGGGAATATGAATCCATGAGAGGCATTTCCTTGGAATTTTACTCCTTCTGGATGTTTTTCTCATATATATATATATATTTTTTTTTTTCTTTTTATCCGTGGTGATTAAAAAATAAAATAAAAAAACCACAACCAGATCAGGAGGAGAAACGGGTGGAAAATCCCTTTAAAAAAAATCTGCTGCCACCCCGTGGGATTTTAAAGGAATTATTCCCAAGGGAACATTCCCAGGGCTTTTTCCTGGTTATTATTTTTTCCCCCCCTCCTTATTTTTCCACGTCTGACCTAGCAGAAACAACAATTTTTGGTTTTTTTTTTTTTAAATTCCAGTTGTTTAAAAAAAAAAAAAAAAAATCCCAAAATTCCCAGCCTGGAGCTGGATCTGAGTGGCTTTTCCCAATTTTTTTTTTGTTTGTTTTTTGTGTTTTTTTCCTCTGGAATTCCATAAAGATGATGGGCACGAATGGGTTTGGAATTAATGAGATTTAGTTTGGGGGGGGCTTTAATACAATAAAGGGATTTTTGGGGGTTCCTGGAAAAGCTCCTGGGGTTAAGTGGCCACGTCCCTCTGCTGTGACCTGACCAGCTGGAAAAGGTTCTGCAAAAAAGGGAAAGGGGACAAGGTGAAAGAATCCCAATCCCAGCTTAAATCCCAATCCCAGCTTAAATCCCAATCCCAATCCCAGTTTAAATCCCAATCCCACCTTAAATCCCAATCCCAATTTAAATCCCAATCCCAATTCCAATCCCAATCCCAATCCCAGTTTAAATCCCAATCCCAATCCCAATCCCAGTTTAAATCCCAATCCCAATTCCAATCCCAATCCCAGTTTAAATCCCAATCCCAGTTTAAATCCCAATCCCAGTTTAAATCCCAATCCCAATCCCATCTTAAATCCCAATCCCAATCCCAGCTTAAATCCCAATCCCAATTTAAATCCCAATCCCAATCCCAGTTTAAATACCAATCCCAATCCCAGTTTAAATCCCAATCCCAATTTAAATCCCAATCCCAGTTTAAATCCCAATCCCAGCTTAAATCCCAATCCCAGTTTAAATCCCAATCCCAATTCCAATCCCAATCCCAATCCCAGTTTAAATCCCAATCCCAGTTTCAATTCCAATCCCAATTCCCATCCCAATCCCAATTTAGATTGCAATTTAAATTCCAATTCCAATCTCAGTTCCAGTTCCAATTCCAATCCAAATTTCAATCCCAATCCCAATTCGGATTCCAAATTAAATTCCAATTTCAATTTCAATCCCAATCCCCATTCCAATCCCAGTTTAGATTCCAAGTCCAATCCCAATTTCGATTTCAATTTCAATTCCAGTCCCAATTCCAATTCCATTTCAATCCCAGTTCCAATTCCAATCCCAATTTAAATTCCAATCTCAATCCCAATTTAAATTAAAATTCCAATTCCAATCCCAATTCCAATCTAGATTCCAATTTAAATTCCAATTCCAATCCCAATTTAATTTCCATCCTAGTTCCAATTCCAATCCTAATTCCAATTCCACCTTCAATTTAAATTCCAATCCCAATTTCAATTCCAATTCCAAACCCAATCTCAATTTCAATTCCAATCCCAATTTCTATTTCAATCCAAATTCCTAGTCCAACCCTAATCTCAAATCCAATTCCAAGCCCAACTGAAATTTAAATTTAAATTCCAACTCCAATCCCAATCCCAATTTCAATTCCAATCTGAATTTAAACTCCAATTCCAATCCCAATATCGATTTCAATTTCAGTTTTAATCTCAATTTTGATTTCAATCCCAATCCCAGTTCCAGTTCAGATTTCAATTTCAATTCCAATTTCACTTTCAATTTCAATTCCAATTCCAATTAAAAATCCCAATCCTGGTTCCAATCCCAATCCGAAATTTGATTTCAATCCCAATTCCAATTTAAATCCCAATCCAAATTTCAATTTCAATCTCAATTCCAATTTAAATTCCAATTTAAATCCCAATCCCAACCAGGATATTTTTCCCAGATTTATCCCAGGTCATTCCCAGCTCCAGGATCCTTTTCCCAGATTTATCCCAGGTCATTCCCAGCTCCAGGATATTTTTCCCAGATTTATCCCAGGCCATTCCCAGCTCCAGGATATTTTTCCCAGATTTATCCCACGTCATTCCCAGCTCCAGGATATTTTTCCCAGATTTATCCCAGGTCATTCCCAACCCCAGGATATTTTTCCCAGATTTATCCCAGGTCATTCCCAACCCCAGGATATTTTTCCCAGATTTATCCCAGGCCATTCCCAGCTCCAGGATATTTTTCCCAGATTTATCCCAGGTCATTCCTAGCTCCAGGATCCTTTTCCCAGATTTATCCCAGGTCATTCCCAGCTCCAGGATATTTTTCCCAGATTTATCCCAGGTCATTCCCAGCTCCAGGAGCCTTTTCCCAGATTTATCCCAGGCCATTCCCAGCTCCAGGATATTTTTCCCAGATTTATCCCAGGCCATTCCCAGCTCCAGGATATTTTTCCCAGATTTATCCCAGGCCATTCCCAGCTCCAGGATATTTTTCCCAGATTTATCCCAGGTCATTCCCAGCTCCAGGATATTTTTCCCAGATTTATCCCAGGCCATTCCCAGCTCCAGGATATTTTTCCCAGATTTATCCCAGGTCATTCCCAGCTCCAGGATTCTTTTCCCAGATTTATCCCAGGCCATTCCCAGCTCCAGGATATTTTTCCCAGATTTATCCCAGGTCATTCCCAACCCCAGGATCCTTTTCCCAGATTTATCCCAGGTCATTCCCAACCCCAGGATATTTTTCCCAGATTTATCCCAGGTCATTCCCAGCTCCAGGATATTTTTCCCAGATTTATCCCAGGTCATTCCCAGCTCCAGGATATTTTTCCCAGATTTATCCCAGGCCATTCCCAGCTCCAGGATCCTTTTCCCAGATTTATCCCACGTCATTCCCAGCTCCAGGATATTTTTCCCAGATTTATCCCAGGCCATTCCCAGCTCCAGGATTCTTTTCCCAGATTTATCCCAGGCCATTCCCAGCTCCAGGATATTTTTCCCAGATTTATCCCAGGTCATTCCCAGCTCCAAGATTCTTTTCCCAGATTTATCCCAGGCCATTCCCAGCTCCAGGATATTTTTCCCAGATTTATCCCAGGTCATTCCCAGCTCCAGGATCCTTTTCCCAGATTTATCCCAGGCCATTCCCAGCTCCAGGATATTTTTCCCAGATTTATCCCACGTCATTCCCAGCTCCAGGATATTTTTCCCAGATTTATCCCAGGTCATTCCCAGCTCCAGGATATTTTTCCCAGATTTATCCCAGGTCATTCCTAGCTCCAGGATCCTTTTCCCAGATTTATCCCAGGTCATTCCCAGCTCCAGGATATTTTTCCCAGATTTATCCCAGGCCATTCCCAGCTCCAGGATCCTTTTCCCAGATTTATCCCAGGCCATTCCCAGCTCCAGGATCCTTTTCCCAGATTTATCCCAGGCCATTCCCAGCTCCAGGATATTTTTCCCAGATTTATCCCAGGCCATTCCCAGCTCCAGGATATTTTTCCCAGATTTATCCCAGGCCATTCCCAGCTCCTGGATATTTTTCCCAGATTTATCCCAGGCCATTCCCAACCCCAGGATATTTTTCCCAGATTTATCCCAGGCCATTCCCAGCTCCAGGATATTTTTCCCAGATTTATCCCAGGTCATTCCCAACCCCAGGATATTTTTCCCAGATTTATCCCAGGTCATTCCCAGCTCCAGGATATTTTTCCCAGATTTATCCCAGGCCATTCCCAACCCCAGGATATTTTTCCCAGATTTATCCCAGGCCATTCCCAACCCCAGGATATTTTTCCCAGATTTATCCCACGTCATTCCCAGCTCCAGGATATTTTTCCCAGATTTATCCCAGGTCATTCCCAGCTCCAGGATATTTTTCCCAGATTTATCCCAGGCCATTCCCAGCTCCTGGATATTTTTCCCAGATTTATCCCAGGCCATTCCCAACCCCAGGATATTTTTCCCAGATTTATCCCAGGCCATTCCCAGCTCCAGGATATTTTTCCCAGATTTATCCCAGGCCATTCCCAGCTCCAGGATATTTTTCCCAGATTTATCCCAGGTCATTCCCAGCTCCAGGATATTTTTCCCAGATTTATCCCAGGCCATTCCCAGCTCCAGGAGCCTTTTCCCAGATTTATCCCAGGCCATTCCCAGCTCCAGGATATTTTTCCCAGATTTATCCCAGGTCATTCCCAGCTCCAGGAGCCTTTTCCCATTTTTTTTCCAGCTCCACCTCCAGAGCTTTTTCCCCATCCTGGGATTATCCAGTCATTCCCTGTGGGAGCCAGATTTATGGGTTTCCAGGATTTCCCACTGAAAACCACCAGGGAAAGGGAAAAGTTGGGAATTCTCACCTCCTTCCTCCACTTGAGCTCGCAGAACACTCGCTCGAAGCACTCGTGCATGTAATTGAACTGTGGGGAAAAACGGGAATCAGGGAAAGCCCAGGGAAAATCCAGGGAAACCCAGGGAAAATCCAGGAAAATCCAGGGAAAATGCAGGGAAAATGCAGGGAAAACCCAGGGAAAATCCAGGGAAAACCCAGGGAAAATGCAGGGAAAATGCAGGGAAAATGCAGGGAAAATGCAGGGAAAATGCAGGAGATCCAGGGAAAATGCAGGAGATCCAGGGAAAATCCAGGAGATCCAGGGAAAATCCAGGGAAAATCAAGGAGATCCAGGGAAAACCCAGGGAAAACCCAGGGAAAATCCAGGGAAAATCCAGGAGATCCAGGGAAAATCCAGGGAAAATCTGGGGAAAATCCAGGGAAAACCCAGGGAAAATCCGGGGAAATCCAGGAAAATCCAGGAGATCCAGGGAAAATCCAGGGAAAACCCAGGGAAAATCCAGGAGATCCAGGGAAAATGCAGGGAAAATGCAGGGAAAACCCAGGGAAAACCCGGGGAAAATGCAGAGAAAACCCAGGAAAACCCAGGAGATCCAGGGAAAATGCAGGGAAATGCAGGAAAATCCGGGGAAAATCTGGGGAAAATGCAGGGAAAATGCAGGGAAATCCAGGGAAAACCCAGGGAAAATGCAGGGAAAATCCAGGAAAATCCAGGAAAATCCAGGGAAAATCTGGGGAAAATGCAGGGAAAATCCAGGGAAAATCCAGGAAAATCCAGGAGATCCAGAGGAATTTCAGGGAGAGGAACCAGGAGCTCCAGGGAAAAGGGGGGAGATTCTGGGAAGAATCCAGGAATTCCAAACAGGAGCTCCAGGGAGGAACCAGGAATTCCATCCCATTCCTGAGGGAATTCTGAGTGGGATTTGAGGGAATTCCGGGCAGGATTTACAGGAATTTTGGGCAGGATTTGCAGGAATTTTGGGCAGGATTTTCAGGAATCCCAGGTGGGATTTGCAGGAATCCCAAGCAGGATTTCCAAAAATTCTGGGCAGGATTTACAGGAATTTTGGGCAGGATTTACAAGAACTTTGGCCAGGATATGCAGGAATCCCGGGCAGGATTTACAGGAATCCCAGGCGGAATTTGCAGGAATCCAGGGCAGGATTTCCAGGAATTCTGGGCAGCATTCCCAGGAATTCTGGGCAGCATTCCCAGGAGTTTTGGGCAGGATTTGCAGGAGTTTTGGGCAGCATTCCCAGGAATTCTGGGCAGCATTCCCAGGAATTTTGGGCAGGATTTGCAGGAATTCTGGGCAGGATTTCCAGCATTCCCAGGAATTCTGGGCAGCATTCCCAGGAATTCTGGGCAGCATTCCCAGGAATTTTGGGCAGGATTTGCAGGAATTTTGGGCAGCATTCCCAGGAGTTTTGGGTAGGATTTGCAGGAATTTTGGGCAGCATTCCCAGGAGTTTTGGGCAGGATTTGCAGGAGTTCTGGGCAGCATTCCCAGGAGTTTTGGGCAGCATTCCCAGGAGTTCTGGGCAGCACTCCCAGGAGTTTTGGGCAGGATTTGCAGGAGTTTTGGGCAGCATTCCCAGGAGTTTTGGGCAGCATTCCCAGGAGTTTTGGGCAGGATTTGCAGGAGTTTTGGGCAGCATTCCCAGGAATTCCGGGCAAGATTTGCAGGAGTTTTGGGCAGGATTTGCAGGAGTTTTGGGCAGGATTTGCAGGAGTTTTGGGCAGCACTCCCAGGAGTTTTGGGCAGCATTCCCAGGAGTTTTGGGCAGGATTTGCAGGAGTTTTGGGCAGCATTCCCAGGAGTTCTGGGCAGCATTCCCAGGAGTTCTGGGCAGCACTCCCAGGAGTTTTGGGCAGCATTCCCAGGAGTTCTGGGCAGGATTTGCAGGAGTTTTGGGCAGCATTCCCAGGAGTTCTGGGCAGCATTCCCAGGAGTTTTGGGCAGCATTCCCAGGAGTTTTGGGCAGCATTCCCAGGAGTTTTGGGCAGGATTTCCAGCATTCCCAGGAGTTCTGGGCAGCATTCCCAGGAATCCCGGGCACTCACGTAGGGGGTGAAGATCTTGACCCAGCGCGGTTTCTTCTCGGCGCGCGCGTACTCGAAGCAGAACGCCATGCCCTCCTCGTCCGTGTCCCAGCGCTGCATCTCCTCCCACTCGAACGCGATCACCTGGTTCTGGGGGAATTCCCAACATTCCAAACCCCTCCCCCACCCCGAGCCCGGAATTCCTGCCAGAGGGGAGGGCTCGGGATGGGCATGAGGGGAAAATGAGGGTTTGGATCGGGGAGGATTCCCAGAGTGAGCCCAAATCCCAGCAGAGAGCTCGGGGACATCCCAGGGATGTGGGGACTGGGATGAGCCCAGGGATTTGGGATTTGGGGATTGGGATGAGCCCAGGGATTTGGGATTTGGGGATTGGGACGAGCCCAGGGATTTGGGGACAATGCCGGGGCTCCGGGGACACTCCCAAGGTTCCGGGGACACTCCCATGGATTTGGGGACACTCCCATGGCCTTGGGGACACTCCCATGGCTGTGGGGACACTCCCATGGCTCTGGGGACAGTCCCATGGATTTGGGGACAGTCCCATGGATTTGGGGACACTCCCATGGATTTGGGGACACTCCCATGGCCTTGGGGACAATCCCAAGGCTCCGGGGACACTCCCATGGCTCTGGGGACACTCCCATGGCCTTGGGGACACTCCCAAGGCTCCGGGGACAGTCCCAAGGCTCCGGGGACACTCCCAAGGCTCCGGGGACACTCCCAAGGCTCCGGGGACACTCCCATGGCTTTGGGGAC
Organism: Acridotheres tristis; assembly: GCA_037013685.1. Classification (NCBI taxonomy): domain Eukaryota; kingdom Metazoa; phylum Chordata; class Aves; order Passeriformes; family Sturnidae; genus Acridotheres; species Acridotheres tristis. Next base: position 1,714,934 of record CM072912.1, on the reverse strand, counting down.
ACTCCCAAGGCTCCGGGGACAGTCCCATGGCTTTGGGGACACTCCCATGGCTTTGGGGACACTCCCATGGCTTTGGGGACAGTCCCAAGGCTCCGGGGACACTCCCAAGGCTCCGGGGACACTCCCAAGGCTCCGGGGCCAGCCCCGGGGCGGGCGGGCTCGGTACCTCGAGCTGCCCCTCCTCGGTGCAGGCGTGCAGTTTGAAGTGGCGGATGCTGATGGCCGAGATGACGTGGCCCTTGCGCCGCGAGTCGCACGAGCAGTGCGGGAAGGTGATCTCGTTATAGCCCTCGCAGGAGCGCAGCATCGTCAGGTACTGCGGGAACACCGGGAACACCGGGAATCACACACCGGGAACACCGGGAATCACACACCGGGAATGCGGGAATGACTCACCGGGAATGAGGGAATCACACACTGGGAATGTGGGAATCACACCCCGGGAGTGCGGGAATGACTCACCGGGGATCACACACCGGGAATGCGGGAATCACTCACCGGGAATGCGGGAATCACTCACCGGGAATGAGGGAATCACACACCGGGAATCACACACCGGGAATCACCGGGAATCACACCCCGGGCATGCGGGAATCACACACCGGGAATGCGGGAATGACACACCGGGAATGAGGGAATCACACACCGGGAATGCGGGAATCACAGACCGGGAATGCGGGAATCACACACCGGGAATGCGGGAATCACACACCGGGAATGCGGGAATGACTCACCGGGAATCACACACCGGGAATGCGGGAATCACAGACCGGGAATGCGGGAATCACACACCGGGAATGTGGGAATCACACACCGGGAATGTGGGAATCACACACCGGGAATGCGGGAATCACTCACCGGGAATGCGGGAATGACTCACCGGGAATGTGGGAATCACACACCGGGAATGTGGGAATCACTCACCGGGAATGCGGGAATGACACACCGGGAATGAGGGAATCACACACCGGGAATGCGGGAATGACTCACCGGGAGTGCGGGAATCACACACCGGGAATGCGGGAATCACACACCGGGAATGCGGGAATCACACACCGGGAATGCGGGAATGACTCACCGGGAATCACACACCGGGAATGCGGGAATCACAGACCGGGAGTGCGGGAATCACACACCGGGAATGTGGGAATCACACACCGGGAATGTGGGAATCACACACCGGGAATGCGGGAATCACTCACCGGGAATGCGGGAATGACTCACCGGGAATGTGGGAATCACACACCGGGAATGTGGGAATCACTCACCGGGAATGCGGGAATGACACACCGGGAATGAGGGAATCACACACCGGGAATGCGGGAATGACTCACCGGGAGTGCGGGAATCACACACCGGGAATGCGGGAATCACACACCGGGAATGCGGGAATCACATACCGGGAGTGCGGGAATCACACACCGGGAATGCGGGAATCACAGACCGGGAATGCAGAGAGTCACCGGGAATGCAGGGACACACCGGGACACACCGGGAATGCAGGGACACACCAAGGGGTCACAAGGATCACAGGGAAACACCAGGAATCCCGGGAGACACCAGGATCACAGGGAATCACCGGGAACACCGAGAGTCACCAGGTGTCACCGGGATCACAGGGAATCACTGGGAGTCACCGGGAATCCCGGGAGTTACCGGGATCATCAGGATCACAGGGATCACTGGGATCACTGAGAGTCACCAGGAGTCACTGGGATCACAGGGATTCCAGGGAGCCACTGGGGTCACAGGGAATCACCAGGATCACAGAGAGTCCCCGGGATTCCAGGAGTTTACCAGGATCCCAAGGAGTCACTGGGATCACAGGGAGACACTGGGAATCCAAGGAGTCACTGGGAGTCACTGGGATCACCAGGAGTCATCAGGATTCC